>MU622248.1:295097-312809 GCA_025399235.1 Backusella circina FSU 941
GATTCTAGTTTATTTTTAGTCAGCGTGTAACATTCAAACCTTTTCTTTTAGGGTTACGTACAATGCACTTTACATTATTTTTTTTGTAAAAAAAAAAATCGAATTTCTGGTTCTTCCTTCCGCGACTATTTGGAACCAGAGACCCTCTGTAAACCCTCCATATTGTAAACATGTTTTAGTTCACACACACACATATATATCCAAAGAGTGAGCGTACAACCCGCTCATTCGCTATGAAAAGTATCTTTTATATGTTTATATATACTTTATACTTAATAGCTAATCAGGTTCGCCCTAAAAAAGATGATCCTATTCCACTTTTATTTTTTAATAATAATAACTGTTATCACCAGAAAATAACAATAAAAAAAAAACAGAAACAAAAACAAAAACTACGCATGTTTGTACATCCACCTTCCACAATTTTTTTGTGAAGTAAATGTGTAAATTTCTGGTCTCAAGTGGTACGGTTTGATGTAACCCGTTAGAATATAGAAATTTTAAATATAGGGGACACATCATTGTTTGACAACCTTTGTGTTAAACCAATGTGAATTGCATTTAGATGGAATATGTCTGGGAAAAGATCTTATAGTTCAAGAACCACCAATGATACTTCATATAAGCACATGGAATCCTCAATAATGTCAAACCAAATGACCATTGTCCTTGTAAAATGTCAATGTGCTTTAGTTTTTGTTTCTCAAAAATAATTTGTATAAATAGACAAACAATTCTTCAACTCATTTTTTTTATCTTCATCAATCAAATCAATCAAAATAGTAAATATGCGCTTCTCTACCATCACTGCTGCTCTTGCCTTTGCTCTCTCAGGTATGAATTTTTTTTTTTTTTTTTTTAAAAAAAAAAAAAAAAAAAATGGCAAATACTCACTTTAGGTCCCTTTTCAATTGTAAATATAGTTAATGCTGCTGCTCTTAATAAGCGTGCTGTCACCCCTGATGTCCAAACATGTATCAATAACCTTGTATCCACCGATCAGCAGCTTGCTATCGTTACCGCTGGTGTAAGTTCTAATTTTAAGAGATAATGTAAATGGTAGTCTCATCTTTTACATATAACATAAATGTCTTATAGGTTGACGCTTACACCGCCGATAAGGGCTATGCTGGCGCTCTCGTTGTCCAGGCTCAGGAAACCACGCTCGAGAACAGACTCGATACTGCCGGTACAAACTGTTGCAAGACCACCACCACCGTCACCACCGAAGACGCCCAGGCCGTCATTGCGGAAATTGACATCTTGACTCCCAAGATCACCGCCGCCTTGAGTACTATCATCGCCAAGAAGCCTGTCTTTGACTCCGTTTTACTTGTCACCCCTCTTGTAAAGGGAGATATTGGTCGCTTGAACACCAAGACAACCAAGGTCATTAACTGCTTGCTTGCCTCTACTCCTGCCGAGTTCCTTAGTGTTGCTCAGGGATATGCCAACACGATTTCAGGTGCTTTCTCAGCTGCCATTGCTGCCTATGCTTAAAAGCTTGGTATTTTAGAGCTTTTATGGCTTCATTATTTTGAAGTTTATTTTCCTTTTACAACCATTGCAAAGCTGATGGTTCTATTTATTATTTATTTATTTACAAGCAATGGAAATAAAATACAAATGATTTATTAAAATCAAATATTTCTCGAGTCTCTCTCTTTTACATGAATTTGGATTTGAAAAAAAAAAAAAAAAAAAAAACGGTATCGCCAAGAGATGTTTTTGTGAGCATTATCCAGCGATGTTAAGGAAAGCAATGAGTTGAATAAGAAAAAAAAAAACCTATTAAGTATAGATATAATCTATCACTCTCGCAAAGGCACATATAATTGCTTTTAATTGAATTTGCAGCGTAATCATTTTATCTATTCATCCATCATTAAGCGAGTAAATGCCCTGATATTGAGTATATAGATGAATCCAAGTCACTCTTGAGAATATATACATATATTTCGAAAGTTTTGTACATTCCATACTCTAGCGATATCCAAGAGCTCTTATTATGATACCCTTGTGGGTTATTTTCTTTAGTTATTATCTATTTTGATTAATGAAGTTTCTTATCAGATTTTTTTTTTTTCAATGGGTGGCCCTAGTATATACAACTTGCCAGCAAATTAACCTTTTTGGACCTTGCGAGGCTGTGGTTTAAAAAAAAAAAATTGAAAAATCTGTGTTTTGGGGCGGTTTTTTTTTTTTGGTTGGGCCGTAATACTTAAAAAAGTATAGCTATGAACATAGACACTCGGAAATAGCTGTTTTGGTAAAGGTAATGTGTAGTGAAGATCAAATACAACACTATACATGTATGAGCACTCTTGCTTTTTCTTTTCTCCACCAGAAAATGTTGTGTGTTTTCTTGCTGATAATGACCTGTTTGAAGAAAAATAAATAAATAAAAAACTAAAATGGTAAGCATATGGATCCAATTTTTATGATGTGCAAGCTAATTCTCAAAGGAATGGTAGAGAAGTCTCTCTGTCTCTCTCTTTCCTTTCCGATCTTTTTATAAATATCTGTGAACTCAACTCTGATTTCAACTCAGAAAGCTTTATATATACATAACTGAATACTATAAATGCTATTCATTTTCTTTTTCACATTTATTATACGATATATAGGTATTATTGCATATGTTTTTATATATATTTATAAACATATAAAAAAAAAAAGGACAAGGTGCTTTATTTTCCTTTTTTAAATCATTTAATTTGTTTTCGTAAATTACTTACCTGCAAAATACATGCTTTTAGATATTTTCTTAATATTCTTAGTACAATCTAAACATATATGATTACATATATTTATATATGTGCACATATCTTTTCCTTTAAATAGTTTTAACCTCTTCTCTTTTACATCAGTAGCACCTTTCTAAAGAAGAGGGGGTTGTTTCATTCTCCTTTGTTCTTTTGTATATACTTCTTTATGAGTTGTATACACACAATTCGTTAACAACAAAATAATAACATAAATACGGCTCTTCTATGTAATAGTTTTGTTCGAAACCCCCTTAGATCCCTTTATAATAACATCAGGAATGATATTTTAAACAGTGTGTTCCATTCCGTTTTTGTTGTTTCATATTCCGAGTTTGCTCTTTTTTTTATATATATATAAAATCAATTTGCATGATTTCAAGAAACATCTCGATACCGATTTAAATCATGGACCTATTCTATAAACATATAAGCTTTATTTCACTCTATCAGCATTGTACTTGTTTCTTTTTTATTAGGGAAGAAGGAAATGAAGAAAAGCATTGTATATTTCAAGATCAAAAGTAACATGGATAATAAAAACATCTCTCGTTCTCTCTCCATTCTCTAAAAGGTAAAAATTAACGTCTTGTTGCACAAAAATACCTTGAGCATTATATATAAAAAGGAAATTCAAAGAATGAAATAAGGTTAGCACCAATACCATGCGGTATGCAATGGATTTAGAAGACATAACTTCACTTTTATTACAATATGGTAAAGCTAGTTATGTAAAGCATATATAATATTGACTTTATGCCTTTATGTACAATGTAAGTTATTAATATAAGATTTCCGATATATACCCATAAAGATTGATATATACTATTTCAAGTATGTTGGACAAGAAATCTCTGGGTTTTTATAATCGGAATTTGACAGGGGCAAACTCACACACATAAAATATAAAATGAGGAGTGAAAAAAGTATAAAATATATGAGCGGGTTATTACTCGCAGTGGAAAACAAATAAAAGGGGAAGTAGTCAAGCCCGTGCTTTTACTTTATTGCAGGAAACATATGTTGACGCATGAAATGGTAATAATAACAAGGTGATAGTAATAAATGAATATTAATAAAAACGTGTACACTTCTATTCTGTGCCTGAAGCTCATCTTGAAACTCAGGCAAGTGACCTTGTTTTCTTGTGTTTTTTTTTTTTTTTTTTTTTCGTTTAGGTTTTTTTTGATAGTCCGCGTGTATACCTTTTTTTAACTAATAACAATGATATTAGGCATTGGCGTTGATATTGTACATTTGCAGCGTATACGTGCCTTGGTTGCAAGAAGAGGAAGTGAAAAGCTGGCACGTCGTATATTAAGTGTAAAGGAATTGGCTGAATTTCAAAGTAAATTTACTCAAGTCCATCATGACCATGCAGTCATGTACTTAGGATCAAGGTATATATACAGTTCTTACATATAGATATATGAATACACTAGTATTAAACCATGAATTAGATGGTGTGTAAAAGAAGCAGTCTATAAAGCATTGTATCCTGTACACCGTCTAGAATGGAAACAAGTGTCAGTCATCAAAGAAGCAGGTAATACGGTAATATTTTAAATTGATTGATTTAATAATAAACAAATAAAAATAAGGAAAACCTGGATTGGAAATAGAAAACAGTGCTGCTTTTGGCATTAAAAAGGCTCATGTCTCTTTATCACACGATGGAGATTATGCTATTGCACAGGTTATTCTGGAAAGTTAAATCAGATGTCTTTTAATATTTTTATTTTGATTCAATCAAGTCCGCTTTCAGAACGAGAGAGAGTGAAAAAGAGTGAAAGAGTGAGAGTAGGAATTGAAGTTTTTTTTTTTTTTTTTTTTTCCTATTTTTACACATGAGTTTAAAGCCCATTTTAGGATAGCTTGCGCTCCTTTATATATGTGTGTATATATATTCCATTATGACAAACTTCCTTTCTCTCTCTTTTTTCCTTTTCTCTCTTGCTTTTTCTCTAATTTTCTCTCTTTCTCTCTCTCTCTCTTTTTTTTTTGTTGCGATTTCTACCTCTCTTTCCTTCTCTCTCTTTTTCTGCCCCTCCATATACACATACACAACATACTTGTCTAAAAAACAACTATACTACGATTATATAGATATATAGACACAGAAAAAGGATTGATAGATAGTTAGATAGGTACATAATAATCAAATATCATATATATACTGAAGATCAAATCATCGATCTGTATGTATATGTAATATATATATATATCATATAGAATATTCTCATATATATATATTTACCCCTTTTTTTTCTTTTTCTTCTTTCTGTTAATATATATATTAGTTGTTTGGCATTGTATATACATGATATTTTAAGAAAGCTGAAAATTAGAGTTATTTCACCATTATATTACACACACACACACACACACACACAACTTATATATAACAAATTAATATAATAATAAATGAGTCAAGAATCACCAAGACATACACTTTTATGTTCGAAATGTTCACACCCATTAGGTGAACAACTTGTAAGAGCATTAGAAGGTGCATTTCATCCCGAATGCTTTACTTGTTGGGTAAGTTTTTGAAAATAAAACAAGATAAATAAATTAAAATAACCTTTTGTAGGACTGTAATTCACCTGTCGCTTCACGTTATTTACCCCACCCAACCGAACCTGGACAACCACTTTGTGAAAGAGATTATTTTAAAAGACTTGGACTTGTTTGTGAACAGTGTCTCGAACCACTGCGTGGTACTTATGTCATTGCACTGGATAAGAAATACCATACCGATCATTTTACTTGTAGCGATTGCTCCACTATCTTTGGTCCTGAGGATTCTTACTATGAACACGAAGGAAGTGTATATTGTCATTTCCATTATTCTACAAGGTTTGCGGTTGCTTGTGCTGGCTGTGCCATGTCTATTTTAAAGCAATATGTCGAGATTGAGAGAAATGGCGTAGTAGAGCATTGGCATCCAGAGTGTTATATGATCCAAAAGGTAATTGATATATAATATTGGAATTGGAGAGAGAGAGAAAAAGGAAGAGAAACATAAATGTATTTATATATGTTTTACTATAGTATTGGAGTGTTAAGATTGCTTATCCAATGCTTAATGAAAATGAACCAGTAATAGCGAAAGGTAAAGTATATATTTTGGAGAGAGAAAGAAAACAATGAATTTTAAAAAGTGATATACTCTATAGAAATTATACCTCAAAATCCTACAGAATTGCTCACAAAACAACATGAAATGGAAGAGAAGGTGGTGAGCATTTGGTCTGTATTATCTGCATTTGAAGGTAATTACATTATATAATGATCTTTTCTTTTTTTTAATAAACTCCTCTCTTTGGTTCTCCTTATTTAGAATCATCCGCTGTTTGTATTTCTGAGATGTTATTACATGTATCAAATGGTGCTTATATCGAAAGTATCTGCTTGTCCGAACGCTTTTTGGTACATGTAGAAGCATTATTTGCTGGAATAGATAGAGTGCATAAAATTCATTTAGAATACAATCAACAAGGTAAATATATATATTACATATAAAAAATCATACTTTTTTTTGACATTTTTAATATAGAATTTAAATATACCCGTGACGCCAAAATGCTCTGTAAAAAAATCATCAATTTCTTTTCATTATTGTCCAGATCTGGTGATATGGAAAAGAAGAAATTAGGAAACACACAAGAACTTTTATCTTTAGTAACAGGTTTAGCACATTCGCTGAAAATATTGATCCGACTGGTCCTGACAGCTGCCTTGCGCTTGGTATGTTTTATTTATTAATATATTTATTTATTTATAAATTAAAAATCTATTTTTAGGAAATCATCGTAAACAAGCCAATCGCTGTTTCTCATTTACTAGCAAAATTAATGGAAATACCTGGAAAGGAAAGACACAGTCGTGACAGCCAGAGATTGATCAAACCTAAAAGTACAGATTTTTGTCATCAATGCAAAACGACAATTGAAGATCAGTGTATGCGATGTGGCGAGACGCGTTGGCATTTACAGTGTTTCAAGTGTAAATCGTGCCATCGTCCATTAACTAAAGAGACTGCTGTTTATGATGCAAACTTATTACAGTGTCTTTCATGTGCTGGTGTTACTTCTAGTCCAAACTCCTTTGAGTTTGTTAGCAAATTATCTCAGTATAGTTTCCTACTTCGTATTGCATTGAGTAGACTTTGTCACTTGCTTCAAATTACAGGTGAGATCATCAAAGGCCTAATTGTTTAGGGTTTTATTTATTTATTTATTTAATTTGTTTGTTTGTCTGCTGTTTTAGATAATCAACTTTCGTCTGTGGATTATACAACCAAGCTTAAATCAACCCATCTATTAAAAGATGCAAATACTGGGCTGGTATTGTCACCCTCAACTGAAAAGCACATGATGCTCAACACCAATGATAAAGTATTTAGTTATCCTACAGAGTTGGAGGAGGCTGTGCCCACTCAGTTGGATCGAAAGATGTCTCGTTCATTTAAAACAGCTAAACGATCCACAATATTAGGAAATGCCAACGTCACCGCATCACTCAAGGCCCAGGAAATAGCAGGACGACCTGCGCGCATGGATAGTTTACGTCGCATTGATCAGCATAGAGAGTTATCCGATTTACCCGATAAATTAGCGATAAATACACCTCCAAAATCAAATATGAATCATGTTTATATCGATACCAGTATAGGCAGACCTCGTGTTTACATGACTGAATTATCGGCCTTACAATACATGATTGTACGCTATGTTGCAGTCGTCCATATCGAGCAGTATGTCAGATCTTCATTCAATGCAACAGAGTTACTCAACTTGATTGAAACAAAAAAATCATCTATTTGGGGCAAGTTCTTTACAGGCTTCAAGAAGCCGAAGAATACAAAGCAGACGGTGAAGGAGGAGGGTACCTTTGGGGTACCTTTGGATTTATTAACAGAACGCACGGGTGTTGAATCCAATCTTGGCTCGGGGCATTCGCCTGTAAAGTTGGCCGCTTTTATCGATGATGCGATTACAGCCATGCGCCAAATGGATATGTCTGTGGAGGGTGTCTTTAGAAAGAATGGCAATATCAGAAGATTGAAGGAGTTGACAGATGCGTATGATAGAAATCAGAACCCGGATCTGACTCAGGAGAATGCTATTCAGGTTGCGGCTTTATTAAAGAAATTCCTGAGAGAGTTGCCAGATCCACTTTTAACGTATCGTTTACACAGTTTGTTTCTCTGTGTAGAAAGTAAGTTTTTTTTTTTCTTTTTTTTGTTTTTTGAAATTTGTTTCAGTTATATTTATTATTATTATAATTATTATCAATTTAGAAATGGAAGATGCGCATGATCGTAAACGTGCACTTCATTTAATATGTTGTATGTTACCTCGCTGTAATCGAGAAACATTGGAAGTGCTATTCATTTTCTTTAGATGGGTTGCTACCTTTTCTCGTGTGTCGGATGATGTTGGAAGTCGTATGGATATACCTAATTTGGCACGTGTCCTCGCACCCAATATTTTAACTTCCAGCTCTAAAGATCCACTAAAGGATGAGTCCTTTTCCACTATACGTGTTGTGGAGATGCTGCTCGAATGTCATGAAGAATTCTGCATGGTAAGGAATATATCCATTTACATATACACAAATGTTCTTAGATATTGATGTACTCTAATTTTTTTTTTCTAGGTGCCTGAGGATATTGAAATGTTTTTACAAGATCCAAGTTTAAGTGAAATAGACATATCACCTCGAGAATTCTTAAAACGTGTTGAGCAAACCGTCAAGCATAAAAATTTTTCACCGCATTCACCTGAACCTAGACAATTTGACAATGATAAGTCTTCATTATATACCAATAATCGTCATCAACCCCATGATTTTGTTCCACGCAGAATGGAGAGTCATGAATCTTTTTATCCTCGTGAGATTGCAGAATCTATCAATGCTCCATAATATATATAACTTAAAATATAAATGTATACTACAACAATTCTTTTTTTTTTTTTTCTTTTTCGTTATGTTTTTATTATTATTATTATCTTGAGTGTTTTACTGTTTTTTTCAAGATATTGAAAATAATTGAGAAAAGATAATAATTGTATAAATAAAGACAATCCATAGAGTAGAGAACCAAAGCATGTTGTCAATACCATGAATCAGAAGAAAGTTGACGATAGATGGGATCCATTTAGATGTTTAAACATATCTCCTTGTGTTATTATTCATTGAGTTGGATCATGAACTCATGTCCCCTTTAGTCTTCTCACCTTAGTCTCCCTTTTTAGTCAATCAGCATTTTCTCATTAAATATTCAAACTTTTCTCATTTTGTTGAAAAAGTGTTTTATATGAATTCTAATAATGTAAACTTTGTTTTAATGAAAATAAAATATAATATATATAAAAATAAGCAAGAACTAAATGTTGTATAATATAAGGGGGGTTTTTTTTTAATTGTTCCATTCAAGTTCATCCATTGAAAGACGCACTATATAAAAAAAACAAGTCAATAAAAGTTTTTTTTTTTTTTTTTCTATATCACACTTACAGAACATATTGATACCAATGGCAACAATAACAAAAAGAGTTAGTACAGCAGGTCCATACTTATCAGAAAAATCGCCCAATTCATTTCTTTGTACACGGTTTGCTCTATCATGATAGTTATAGAGGGCGTAGATCATAACAGACATGGAAATAAGAGTAAAGATAGATGCAGAGATGCGACCAATCTTATCAGAGAAATTGAGTAACCCAATGGCCAGACCACCCAATAGTAAAGTAAATTTAAGCCAATGCAAGAATGTACGTTCATTTGCAAAGTAAGTCTTTGCAGGTGGTGCCTTTGTGGGAATGGGTCGACGGGGTTGCTTTCTTAAGAATGTGGTCTTTGATTTCTTGAACAGGTTTTTGAGTCCAGCTGGTGAAAGTTTCTTGAATAGATTAGGAGTATTAGTGGTATCATTATTATCACCAGAATGGAAGTGGCCATCTCCACGGACAAGTGGTGTAGCTTCGGTTGCTTCGCCAGCCATCACGATTTGGACATGTTCGTCGGTGATCAACTTTGATCCATCATAACCACTTCCACTACTGCCAGAGACCGAGCTACTTGAAAGGGCTTCTGGACGAGATACACCAAATACCTTGTTACGGGGTTTACGAATATCAACTTCCATCTGTGGTAACCAGAAGGGCAAAACCTGGATCTTATCCTCCAAAAGGGTAGCACAACCGTGAATAAATTTAGAAAATTTAGGTACAGATTCTACTAAATGCGAATTGACCAACTCGACAACCCACTGAGGAGGTTCCTGACCCACATGCGTTTGAAGCTTGACTTCAAGGACGGCATAAGGGAAACGACAGATATCCTCATCAGGTAATTGCTTAAAAGGATAATCGACACCAATGTCTGTGCGGCGCCAGTTGTTACCAGATCTGGTTCTACCTTCGTTGTCTTCACGAATCAAACTGAGTTCAGTATCCAAACTGATACGTACACGGGCATCACCAGGCAATTGGAAGGCAGTACGGTTATAGAAGGTACGCATAACAGGATGGAGACGTTTTGTCAAGCATCTATACTGGACTTCTTGTGCCAACTGTTCCACTTCAGCCATCTCCTTTTCAGATTTGCGAGCCCTGGCCTTTGCAAAGAGTTCATCAGTGGTATAGTCGCCGGCCAAAAATGAATTCAAGTATTTCTCTTTGATTGGAAAACGTGCCTTGACAGATTTTTCTCCGGTCCAATCCTCTCTGTGTGTCTTACGTTCGACAAAAACGGTGTTTGAATCCATGCCACCATACCAGCGCATACGAACAGCTTCTGCACCTTCAGTCTTTTCCAAACGACCCATATAGAGATCAAAATCATCATTATCATAGTAGATACTGCTAATGGCAGAGTCTTGAGTTTCGAATTCCTTGTTGGGGTTGAATACAAGTACAGGTAAATGTTTGAGGATAATCAACTTTAACTCGGTGATATTATCAGGATGAACCCTATATATACATGATTACAAAAAGAATCAGTTAAATCATATATATAGACAGCAACACACACATATATATATATCACAATGACCCATTACTCCACTTACCAATATTTAGTTGTGTTTCTTACAAAAGCAGCTTGCTTACCACCAGCAGCAGAATCACCACCACGTTCCTTACCACGAGTACGTACACGATCATAAAGGTTAGAGATACGTACAATCAATGCATCATAGTTTTCTTTGTAGAAAGGTTTGGCGTTCAATCGCACACCGAACATTGGCTTCAATGGCCAACCAGTAACTTTCTATTTTTTTTTTAAATAAAGTTAACCCCACGTGCGTTTTATGATTGGCTCAAAAGTCGCATCGGACGTTCAAAAATGTTTTTTTTATCAACTTACATCATGCTTCTTTATAATTTTCAAAAAACCAGTATAGTTCAAACGAGTGAACTTTGCAAGATCATGCACATCAGCAATGATATGTCCCAATTCGATTTCGGATGCAGTAAACTCATCATCTTCCGAGTGCTCGGACTGACAGAGGTTATCCACCTCACGTGCCTCGGTTTGGATGCGACGGTTGATCTCATCCAACTTTACGCGCTGGAAGCTATAGACCTTATCGAGCTCTTTCTCGAGTAATTCAACAAACTTGCTTTCACTTTCTTCATCCCAACCAGTATATGCCTTTTTCTTTAGGATCACCTTCAAATCATCATAGGCTTTATTGTTGTTATGTGTGCGTGTATTTGTAAGTTTCATGATATAAACCTCGACATTTTTTTTAAAAAACTTTTGTATCTTACCAACATAATTATAGGTCCAGTCAGGGTTCAAAGATGTACGGAGGGTATGTCCAAACTTCATTTTTTCAGTGTAAAGCCTTTTTTTTTTCTTTGAAGAAAGAGAGAGAAAGAAGTGAGAATGATAAATAAAAAAAAAATAAAAGCGTAATTTTTATGTGATTATTTTTTAAACTCCGTGAAATCAAGGAACGTTTTTGAATGAAACAAGGTTATCTCTAATCCTTATGTAAATAGATCAATGGTATTTTTCTTCTACTTTGCTTTTCATAGTAGACATTTTTCATTTATAAATTCATAAGTGGGTATGTCTTCTTGTGTAGATGATAGCACTGTAGGGAATCTATATTATATAGAGAAGGATTGGAGATAACTTTAAAAATGGTAAATGGTTCATATACCTGCTCTTTTTGTTCATCATTTATCATATTCTTGTATCATTAAGTTGTTTAATATATTTGATGATCGTATTGACTCTTAATTATAGCAATTATAGAACGATCTACAAAATCAAAAAGCGTTTGAATATATTATCTATCACAGAACTTATATAGACTCAGCATGTGTTGAAAGGTATTGATTGATTTGCTGTAAATGTATTTCTATTTTTGATTCAACTACTATCGGAGTGAGTATCTCGTCACACAATTCTTGGATTTGTCACATCTCAAGCTTTTGTCAATCAATCATGATGTGGATAGGCTATTAATAAAAAGAGTATAATCAACATATACAATTATTTATAAATACTTGCAAAACATCAATTAGCAGGATTTAAAACAAACAGAGTTGTAAAGGACATTGCTTAGAATTTGGATAATTACTTCAAGATGCCTGTTGACCAGGTGGTAAGTTATTGGCAGAGATAGTGGTGCATCACCACTTTGAAGGAGGATAACACTGGAAGTTAGTGAGTGACTTTGGTTAGAGCCATTCAACGTCGCCAACGCTGTGTTTACAAGTGCTTTTATATACTAGTAAAGGAGCATGACCTTTATCATCACCAAAGGCGATGTGTCTGAACTTGAATTTTCCTTTTAGGGCAGGTGTTTTTTTTTGGTTTTTTAAAACTCTTTCCTTTTCTCTACAATTCAAACTTAGCAACAATGTCGGAAAAAACCAAAATGACGATCGAAGAGCGTAAAAAATATAGACGATTAAGTCAACGACTCTATGCTGAAAACAATCCAAAATATGATGCAGGACAGAAAGTCAATAATATAAAGCGAAAAATAAAAAAACTGAAGGCAAAGATGGTTGCAAGCAGAGTTTCAAAGAAAAAAGATCTTCAGAAGAAGCTTTTAGTAGCAGAAGCTCACACTAAAGAATTATACGAAAGACTTATAGAATCGATGAGTGCGGATAATTTCATGGAGATGGATTATGTGACTATTAGCAAACTCGCTCTCAACGACTTGAACACCTACGCTCTAAAGAATTTTGGAGAGAATATCACACAAGAAGCCATATTTAAAGGGATCTACAATGAACTAGCTTCTCTCATCATTACCAACAACTATATACCCAATGAGAGACTAGCTACCGTCTTTTACAACTTGGTTTTTCAAGACAATAAAGTGATCTTTCCAGTTTTGGATTCAATCGACCAACAAGCTGTAGAACGACTGCTTCAGAGCTGCAAGAAGAACTTGGAATTAGCCAACGATGTTAGAGCCATGATATATGCCTTTATGGATCAGTGAAATTTCAGGCGAGTAAAGGTCATGAATCAGATGAATTCTGTAAATATTAAAATGAATTGACATTAAGCAATGCTTGAAATAACTTTTTGACCATGAATTTAGAAATGGTAGATTTAGAACTTGTAAATGGAGGCAGCTGAGTCTATTCCACACAATCAAGTGGTCAAGCTGGATGTATATTATTATTCTCGTTTACTATTGTCATATTAAACAATAAACAATAAAAAAAGAGATCACGTTCGTATTCATTCTTTGCATTGATCCAGCCTCGCGGTATCCAGACTTGTAAAGAAGATCAAGCTACAAATTATGATTCACTATTATTAGTCCTTCACACTGGATATGAAAACACACTGAGAATATTGTTTTTGGATCAGGGGCTCTGTCTAACCGTGAGAAATGCTACGATATCAAATAGAATCCTTTTTTAAATGATCAAAATTGTGATTAAGAACGTCAATGTAAATAAATGTGTTGTCTGGATAAAGTATGGCTCTTCAAGTAGAGTGTATGATCTTTATGAAAGAACCTGGTCTATTTGATGAACTATAAATTTATCAATTATTTCTAGTCACAAAAGCTCCTTTCTTGCCTTTGGTGACATGGATTTCCAAAAACAATTGGTTGGCTTCTATTTAAGTCATCGCAAACAGAATATCTGTTTTTATTATTACTATTGTGTACGCCATCCTTGTGCGACTGCAGAATGTTATCATTATTAAAAATATGGAAATATGGAAGGAGAGTTTATCTCGCTTATGTATTTTTATATTTTTATATTTTTATAAATTTAGATTAGTAGACAGATGATTTGTCTCTTTTTTGACTTTTTGTTACATAGTAAAAGTATATTCTAAGTGTATGGCAGAAAGTCTTCTTTTGCGTGACCAAGTGATTCTGTTAATTATGCTACGATGTAAAATTTAGTCTGGAAAATATCGGATGAAATAAAAGTATGCTATTTATATATTCGCGTATTGTTTCTTTTTAATGAAAACTACTCTGACATCAACATAGTTACAATGTCCTACACTATCACTTGAATGTAAGTAGAATATGGTCGGATGACAAAGAAAAAAAGTGTATGTAGAATCAAACTTGTCGCTCAAAAGTGAAGTACGTATATATGACAAAGAAAAAAAGAAAAGATTTGAGTGTGGCGTTTTGTCTGCTAAGTTTCCATCGATTCCATTTACATTGACCATAATTAAGCTAAACTATTTAGTTAGACTGTGGCTGTGGCGATATAACTTAGGAAGCACAAGGTCATCAACCAGTTATTAAGAAGACCATGAGAGTTTCCTTTTCAAGATCGACAAACAAGCTCAGCACTGTTGATATATATGAAATTATTGATCTTGTCAAAGATTATTGCGTCAATTTTTTGTTTGCGCCACCGATATTTGTACAGATCAAATCAAGAAAAAAAAAAAAATAGATTCGCGACATCCTAGTTGATGGGAAAAAAAACATGGCTATTTTAGACTTGTACTTTATTATAAAAAGCATAAAAAAAATCTTTGTTTCTATTTCTCATCTTATTTACTTGTAAAACACTTTTTTCTTTTCACTCTTTATTAAAATAATTTATAAGTTACAATGTCAGATCAGATACTTTATTCCGATGACACTTCCAGTATATACTCCAAAAGAGGTCCTACATTTTTTCAGGCTATTTCAGCAAAATATTCCAAAGTAGATCCGCACAGTTATCTTCGTCGATCAGATGAATCAACATTTAGATTTTGGGTTCGTAGACTCGGTCAAATAAAGCCAGTTGAGTTGCTTTGGGCCGATGCCGAGTCATCTGAATTAAAGCGTGCCCTCAACAGTTTCCAACTGATTTTTATTGGTATTGGTGCTATTATCGGTAAGATGAGTTTATTTGTATTTGACACACTTCGAGATCCCAACATAAAAAAATAAAATCAAATAGGTACTGGTATATTTGTACTTTCAGGTTTAGCAGCAGGTCGAAATGCAGGACCAGCTGTTACTATTTCTTTCATAATCGCTGCTATTGCTGCAGGTATATTATGCAAAATGATTAAAAATATCAGAAAGTTTTAATATTTAAAAAAAAAAAACAGGCTTTGCTGCGCTAAGTTACTCGGAAATGGCCTCCATGATCCCAGTATCTGGATCTGCTTATACTTATGCATATGCCACAATGGGCGAGGTAATTTTTTTTAATCACTTTAAATTATCTGTGGAATATAAATCAACATTATTCTTTCCTAGTTTATTGCCTGGACTATCGGCTGGGATTTAATCCTAGAGTACATGGTTGCCGCTGCCACAGGTAATTCACTTGTTTGTTTTGGATTACTTTAATGAATCTAACCTTTTTCATTTCATAAAGTTGGTGTTGGATGGTCTGGATATCTTGTTAAATTTTTTAATATTGCATCTGGTGGAAGGATTGTTTTTTCAACAAAATGGACTCAACCTCCGTTGACTTGGAGTGAAAACCCTGCAAGTATTTCATATTCAGGAAATTATTTCAATGTGCCAGGTTTCCTGGTCATTATGTTGATTACAATTGTATTAATTATTGGGTATGGAAAAGACAATAGACGAATGTTTTTATACGGATAAATTAATCGTCCGTTATATTTTAGTATCCGTCAATCATCTTGGTTTAATATCGCAGTTGTTTCCATTAAGCTTGTTGTTATTTTGATCTTCATCTTTGGTCTTTGTGGGTATATGTACCCAGCCTACTACCATCCTTATGTCCCTCCCAACACTAGTGGTGACTGGCATTACTTTGGTGTATCTGGTATTTTTGCAGCTGCAACAGATGTCTTTTTCAGTTATATTGGATTTGATGCAGTAACCACTGCTGCACTTGAAGCAAAAAACCCTCAGCGCGATGTTCCACTCGGTATATTTGGTAGTTTAGTTATTAGCACTGTACTATATGTTGTATTCTGTACAATCATGACGGGTGCTGGCCAATATTCAATTTACCTTGGCAGCGCAACACCTGCAATTGCCGCTGTGGAAGCAGTCCAAGCGCGAACTGGAAAGGATTTCTCATGGCTCTCTATTCTTGTGGCTATAGGTGCTGTTGCCGGATTGACATCAGTCATGATTATCCAGTTACTTGCTCAATCTCGTGTGTTCTATTGTATGGCAAAGGATGGCTTGCTCCCTCCATTGTTTGCCAAAGTTCACTCTACATTCAGGACTCCTCACTGGGCTACTTTGGCAATTGGATTCTCAACTGCCATCTTGGCGGCAGTTTTACCTGTTGATTTATTAGGTAAGATGACTTCTGTTGGTACCTTGTTGGCTTTCTTTATTGTCCACTTGGGTGTCATTGTGCTTCGTTTTACAAGACCTGATGCTGAACGCCGTTTCAAGATTCCTGGTGGTGAATACCCCTCCTTGATTTTCCCAATCATTGGCATGATTATTTCAATAGGTTTACTTGCTATTGCTGAAGTGACTACTATCTGGGTAATTTTTTTTTGTTATTGATTATGGCAAAGTAAAGCTAATACTTTTGATTACATAGCGTTTGTTTATTTGGATGGGCATTGGTTGGATTTTCTATTTCGTCTATGGCATCCATAGATCCAGGTTTAATGTAGATCCTGTTGGTCGCTTTGCAGAAGGTACCAAACCTGAATTCACTACTGAAGATACTGACGGATATCACCATGATTTATATAATTATAATCCTGTTATTCATCGAGACGGACCAACTAGCCCACACATATAGAATAATCACATCTTTTCAGATAATTAACATATTTACTTTCCATTCATTTCGATCTATTTTATTATAATCATTTCATGTACAGGAAACCTTTTATATAAACATATATATTTATTGAATAAAACATCATTTGTATTTAATTTTGTATTTCTAAACAGTGCAAATTCGAAAACTAGTTACAAATATTTATTGCACAAATCGATTATGATATGCATAACTCCTACTGTTATTTATTTTTAAACCCAAATAGACTTTTTAATTGCTACTCAATTCATGTAAAGTGTTGCTAAGCTGAGTTCAGTAAAGTATGCTACAAAGTTAAAAATTGAGGCAGCCAATTTAAAGATGAGTCATGTGTATAAACAGATCGGGGCAACCAAAAATAACTTCAAGGTGTCTTTTTCACTATTTTTGATCCATTTGTTTAACTGATGTAATTTATTTTAGACATCATCGTTATTGTTACGATTGAATATTCGCTTTTCACCAAGACAGGATGTTATTAAAAGCCTAAAATATTATTTTAAAGAGATGTGAATGTAGCAAGTCGTTTTTTTTTCTTCAGATTCTATACTTACAATCTAACTGCCATTTCTATCAAGCACATATGTTATACAAAATAGACAAACGATACGAGTCATTACTTTGGCTTGTACATTCCACTTTGATTGCCTGTAAACAAACTAAGTTATTTAGTTAGACTATAATAGTTGTTGCGTAGCACGTCATATCTGGTA
>MU622248.1:312834-370351 GCA_025399235.1 Backusella circina FSU 941
GAATTAATTCCCCTTCCGATTTCCCCCCCCCTTCTCTATTTACCTAGGGTAAATAGTAGTTGAAATTAACGGTATGCGTTTAATAGCGGGTTCTAGTTAGCTTTGGAGATAAAATGATTACGTTTTGACGTTTGATTATTATTTAGGTTGTTCTCAGTTCTACTAGGTTCTGAAACCAAATGATCATAAAACATAAAAACCTCAAAAACCTCAAAAACATTGAAACATCGAAACGTCAAAACGTCAAAACGTCAAAACATAATCATTTTATCTCCAAACCTAACTAGTACCCGCTATTAAACGCATACTGTTAATAGTGGAGATGAAATGATGACGTTTTGCCGTCTGATTATTACTTAGGTTGTGCCCAGTTCTACTAGGTTCTGAAATAGTAAAGTGGTTACAAATAAATTACCCAATGAGTCAACAAAAAATATATAAAGAGAAGAAGAACCAAGACGAGACAATATTTATATATACCAGAATTGACCATATAGGAGGAGATGAACGGGTGATACGACTAGAGATATTATATGAGAACACCGAAGATGACCACAAAGGTAGGTAAGGTACCATAACTGTTGTACGAAACTAAGAGATGAGATACCTAACAGAAATAAATATGTTAATAATAGACAAGAGTTATTAAGAGGAATAAAAAGAGTTAATAATGAATAAAAAAAGAGTAATTAAACATTAAAAAAGAGTTAAAGAACTTTTTTGTCATTGGTCTTTGAATATCTTCAATCTCTCTCTTTATTTGATGCGGTAGGAAATCTTTCTAAATGTTTATCCACTGTCATTCAAATTGGGTAGACCAACCTATTTTTACGTAGAAGAAACGCGTTCAACTAGGGCACAGTCAATTTCCGTGTGAATTGAAAAGCTTTTTATGAAGATAAGAATGGCTGATGCCTAATTGAGTTTTCACTACTGAACTTCTTATATTTTCACGTTATTATTATTAAATTATTTGGTTTAGGTTGAATGAATTTATCGGAATGAAACACGGTTATATGCATTCTAATATCCTATTTTATATTTCCACTATCTGTAGTTAAGATATTATAATAGGAAAAATACTGATAAATAGAGAGTTATTAGCTGCAAACGTAAATAACACTATATTTGTTATATTTAACTCATTTACGATTCGGACCAGTAACTTGTATATTAGTGGGTTTCTCAACCTCAGACCGAAAATGAATCTACCAAATAATGACCTCTAACAATTTGAAACTATGGATACTACCCCCCCTTTTTTTGTAACTAACTTCTCGAAAGTTTGTCTTCATTCGTCGTAATTAAGCGTTTTTATTTCTATTTGTGGTATAAATTTCCTGGCAACTTAACATAATGATTGTTGATGAAGATGGAAAAAATGGGCTCGAAAAAAAATATATGATCTCAACAAAATTCTTTGGTGATGGCTCGTAGCGGGAACGTAAAAAGAAAGCGAGTATACACAACTAAAGGCCATCTGTATATATGGTGAAATCTTTACTCACTCGGGTAGGTGATGAAAAAACTGTAATTTTTTCTCAATATCTTGAAATAAACAGTAGCAAGAATAAAATGGTATTACTACTGAGATCAACAAAGTAGAAAAACCCCCCTTTTTTACAATGGTATTATTGACTTTAAATACATATTTGCTATCAATATTATTGATTGTATTTTTTTAAGAAATAGATACAAACATGTCTAATATTTTCTCACACAACTATTGCCCCATTGAAGAAAGAGTTATAATTCTTAGCACTGATCCTGCTGAAGAATGTTCACACAACGGGAAATTTAGGACCCGGAATTAAAGCTTTCTTCGATAAAATCAACTTTTTAACATATCTTCTCGGTTTTCTCGAAGGCAAAGTAAAGACGCAACGTTTTTATTTTGCCTTCGAGAAAACCGGCAAGTCATGCAGAAAAGTTGAATTTGGGGTCTTCAATTTCTTATTACGATTATCATGTGTTTAAATAGAATAAGATAAACAAGCCTGATCTGAGAACTTTGAAAAAATTATTATATGAGGCTAGTTGAACGCAATCGTTCCACATTTCGTTCTTTTTATAACAAAAGGTCGTTTGCTATGGCTGGAGTGTACTGTTTTCTAGTATTCTGCTTGTTTTCATTATTCATTTTTTGTTCCTCTACATAAAATTATGACACTATACAAAGTACAGTGAAATGAATATTAGTAATAAGGATATATCCTTCATTATTAATAGTCCCAAGACGTTTCTATTTTAGTTATAGAAGCATATTGGAGAACAAATTACTTTTGTAAATGTCTGTTACATTAGCCCTGTTAACATGAATATGTTGTTAAAGTTACATTGGATACAGATGGTATTGGTTATTTTATTATAACATAGATTTTCTATTTACTATAATCAAATGACTATATATTTTATTCCAGACAAGGAGAGGTTATATACTCACTGATATAAATGTTAAAATAGTGACAAAAGAAGATAAAAAGAAAGAAGTGTTGGTTTTAATGGTGAGTGAATAAAGATGAGACACTCAATACTTTTTAATATTGTTATAAAGATATCTTTCTAAAGTAAAGCACATTAAAATACTGTCATTCTCAATAAATAAATAAAGTACATCCCTCATTGTGATCCTGTATCCTTAGTATTATCATAGCCATCTTCTTTGACCTCTTCTTTTTTTTTTTTCTTAATAATATACGAAGGGGTTTCCATATATATGAATATTTGGGGATTGTGATATAGAATAAGATAGAATATGAAATGATATAAGGCGAGATGATATAAGGTGATATGATATAAGGTGAATAGTCAGATCATAAGTCCATCTAAGCAAGTAAATCACTTTGTGTCTCTATATAGTCTCTATATTATAAATCTCCTTTGGTCATAGTGTCCAGGTCCACTCATACATACATCCATACACTGGTACATGCTCATTCTGAATGAATACACTCCACAATTTCTGTTTTCAAATAACAAAAAAAAAAAAGAAAAGAAAAGAAAAGGCAGTGATACCCCATGCTTTTCAACAACTAATAAACATATCTGTCTGTCAAATCATTACAACCATAAATTGTTGAGGTTGAGTAGTTTTGGGCCTGAATCAGGCTGGGTTTGTATGGTATTGGGAAGAGCCATAAAAAAAGTAACAGTCAAGAGATTTGCATAATTGAGATTCATTCTTGAAGGAAATACAATCATAGTTGCTATAATTAGTCCTGTATGCTTATAATATTATTTCTAGGGCTCTTTATGTTCGTACAAAGTGTGTATACTCACAAGGATTAACTCTAAGCTTATTTGTTTTTCTCGCTATTAGGCTGCCCTTTTTCCTCCCCTTAGTCTCACCACAACCTTGGCCTCAAAAGGGTAATTACAGACGACCACACTTACAATGTTTGGATGGTAAGCGCACTTAATGAGCTGGATATGTGCAACAATTGCATAGTTGGTCTATTTCGGATATGGCTATAGGTTTAGTTGCACAGCACGCTGTTTGGATTTCCTTGGTACTATAATGAGGATATGTTTCAATTTATGTGATACCAGGGAATCTGCAGTAAGTTATGGGTTTATTTTTTGTGGAGGGAGCAGCGACTAGCCGAATATCGTTGGATTGAGTAACGACGTTCTAGCAGCAATTATAACTCTTACGCCGTTGCTTTTGTTTGTCTGAGATATGAAAGTATGACAGACTGGAAGTTTTTGGGTGGCATGGCAATGAAACTTTGCGTTTATTACCTTGTAATCTGATAACCTAGGTAGTCAGACTTGGGGTGTGTACTATAGGCTGTGAAGTTGATCTTTTTTTATTTTAGAAGGAGAGGTCGTTTCCGGCTATTGAGCAAAACCACTTTTCTTTATGCAGGTATGCATGGTAAGTTCTCTCAATGAAGGCAAGGATGAAAAAAAGAATGCATACCTACATCCATGGATGATGCATTATTGTTTCTCTGACGCCATCCCTCACGTTTCAAGTCTCTCCAGGCCTATAAGTGAAGGCATACGCGAATTGATCCAGCGGGCTATTGGCCCTTCTGGCTAAGAGATTCGCACGTTCCGTATATTTTTTTGAGGACCAGTAGTCATTTAACCCAGTTGAGGAAAGATGGAGTACAACTGGTGCGCCTTCCCTTGGTGGTCCTTGTTAAGCATAATCCATTTAGATTGTGTGAATTAAAGTACTAGTCTTTTATTGTTTTATTGTTTTTTTTTTAAATAAATAAATACTGTTGTTGTTATTAGTGAATCGAAATGATCCTTCCCTTTGCATGATTTATATATACTTTTCCAAGTTGCTGTTGTTTATTATTTAATACAATAACATTTTACCAACAGCAATACAGACATCATTAAATTATTTCTGGGCTGGCGTTATTTTACTTCTTGATCAGCGCTCACCTGTCTTTGGACGGCACCAGTTTATTATGAGCCGACGTCAATATTTCCCGAATTAAGAGTATGTGTGTTATTGTTAAGTTATAACCTTCCACAGCGTTAATCAGCCTTAAGGCAATAGGGAATATGATTGGTCGAAATCAATTTGAAGTTTTTTTCTACATGTAAATAGAATATAGAAATTACGCAACTTTGTACTATAAATGACAAATAACAGGGCAAAATGATAGGATGGGAAATGCATGGACTTGTGCCAATATGGTGTCATTTACCAATTATAAGATGGATTACTAATGCAAGAATGTTGACAGAATAGAAATGATATTCAACCTGTTACATTTATTATTTTACATACAATTGATTCTTTTATAAAATTTCCTACAGTTTATATTTTCGTTTTGTTGCTGCTGCTGCTGCTGCTGCTGTTCTTGTTTTTGTTTTTTTTTTTTATTATTATTATTAAATGAATCTACTGTCACTAACCGTAACATAATTAAATAAATAAATACAGTGTACATTTCAACAATGAATAGAATTTAGATCTTGAATCCCAAGTTACGCATGCAGGAAAGGTGAGCTTGGATAAGCTCTTGACAGTTTTCTTCTCCATTTCGAAAGATACATTCATCGCGCACTTTCTTTGTTTCAGGACAAGCACAACAGGGCTTGAGTGGTTTGCCGTCCTTTCCAATAGGAAGTTCACCTGAATGAGTGGAAGTGGTCTTTACAGATTCAGCCATAATGTAGATTTAGAAGGAGAAAAAAAAAAGAGATAATTTATGCCAGGTTGCAAACAGGGGACCAAAAACTAAAATGTTCTTTTTTTTTATGTATTTTAAATTTTATTCCGTTCAATTACTAATAAATTATGTCATCAGTAAATTTGAACTACGCTACATGATAACAGAGAGACTTTCTTTGATGTAGGTTTGACTCTATTTTACAATTTCTAGTGTAGTCTCTTAGAATTTGCTGGTCTTTTTCATATTAGTAATAACTTCAGTCAGTGATTTTATCAACTTGATCTAGCCAATCATATCTCATTTCTACCACATAGAGCGACTTTTAATCAAATCTTTAAATGAATCAAAGCATTAAATTAGTTCCGGACCATCAAAAAGATAAGAAGAGGCACATGACAAGATGGATCGACAACAAATGCTTAGACACAGGATGAAAGCTCATGTTAACATCAATGTTGTCACATGGTGTTGTTCCTACTTATTTTCGATATCTGATTGCATTATTTATTATCAATGTTAATGAGGTGAATAGCGCTCTATAGTTAAGAAAATCATGTAAATGAATTGCAAAATGGCATCAATAAAATGCACTAATCTCTTCCTCTTGCTATATTGTTAATAAAAGCAAAAGAGACTCAGGACTTTGTCATCCAGATGGAGTTTGAACCAACGCATCTCTCTTTTTCGGATATTAGTTCTCCGCAGTTTCTATATAAAACGCTTTCCTTCTTGATAAATATTTTTCTTCTTATTTAAAACAATGCCGCTTTCCATTGCAACCAGCTACGAAGAGATTGGCCCTAATGAGCTGGTAAAGTTTGATAAATAAAGCTAAATACTAAATATTAACATACACTTTTTTTTTTGGGGGGATTAAGGCTGTCTTGCAAAGACTATACGAGAGATCAAACTACGACATGAAGGCAAAAACAATAAAGCCTACCAAGCTGGCTATTTATGACTTCGACTCAACTTTGTTCTTTTCACCTTTATTAAGCCCAGTCCTTTGGAATCCCAAAGTAACCCAAGCAGTGACGGCTGAAGGTATTTATGGTCCTGGTTGGTGGCGTGACATTCGAAGTCTTGATTTGGGCTCGCCCGTTGCATTGGAAGCCAATGGTTGGGAAGGCTTTTGGAATGAATCAGTAGTGGCAAGCGCAAGAAAGGACATTGCAGATCCAAATACAATGACAATAGTATTGACAGGTAGACGCTATCACCCCTTTCATAAAATAGTGCCAATCATGTTGAGATCCAAAAATCTTGATTTTGATCTTGTTGGATTAAGACCTGATCCAGAATCGATCTCTGAGCATCATTGGGAAGTAACACAGGACGGGAGATTAATATATGATCTGGCAGGATCTGTTTTTATTTCAACAATGCACTTCAAGACCTGTTTTATTCTATATCTGCTTCATTCTATTCCGTCTCTTGCTCATGTGGTCATGTGGGATGATCGGATTCATCATGTACGTCGATTTGAGGAGTATCTAAAGATCTTGCAAGGAAAACATATCATCAAGTCGGAGCGAGTCGTCTTTATACAAGGAGTTCGCCCCAATTTTAATCCTAAATGGGAAAAGAAGGTTGTTTCACACATTATTAACACTTACAATACTGCATTGCGAGAGGCAAAAGAGGGAGTCAAACGAGGAAAGGTGAAATATAGTTTGGAATGGGATGAACTTGATGAAAAAGTAGAAACAGTGGAAATGGAAAGACTGTTAAAAATAGTCAATGCACCTTATGCGACGGTTATCCAAATAGATCAGAGTGGTGTTGATTGGCTGCATCAAGCATTTGAATCAAAGTACCAACAACTTGTACAAAACGGAGAGGAAGAGGGCATACTATTACAAGGTGGGGAGAAACCTGTCTTTTTCGGTGACAAGGTTTACCTCTCTCAAAGAGTACTCCATAAAGACAAGATAGAATGGGGAGATATCGGTACACAGGTGTCATTCAAAGTAGATGCTATATCTGTTTTCAAAAGAATGTCATGTATTGTTGCACGAGTGACTTTATCTGATCAGCAGGAATACGTTTTGCCATTATGGTTCAAGCCCTCACTTTATAATGAAATCTTCAAGAGACAATGTTATTGGACCAAGTTACATCACAATAAGCAAAGGACACTAACTGGAAAGATTGCCTATGCATGCAGATACGACATTGAAGGACCCTGTACTCGTGGAGAGAAGAGAAAGAATATTTCATCTGATAACCGTTCTCGTAAATTATAATTATATATATATATAAATGAATACCCCGTCAAAAGATATCGATATTCTGTAATATATTATTATAATCATTTTAATGCATGCTAATCTAAATCGATTTATTGTTTTTACACTAATTGAAAGCCTCTCTTTTATTTACAATTGCTAATGAGGGAATCAAATAATAATAATAATAAAATTGAAATAATAAACAAACTAAGACATTCCGTCTGGTGTATTGTCTATATAGTATTCTTCAGATAGACCACCTTGATCAAGGGAGTTCTTGTTTGGTGCTATATTTCCATTACTTTGATTTCGACGTAAGCGCTCTACTTCTCTTCGAAGGGCTTCATTTTCACGAGTCAATTTATCTTTTTCTTTAAAAGAGGTAATCACCAACAGCTGGAGATGCTCGATAGTACCATTTATGTCACTGCTTAAGGTATTGTTTGGTATTGAGTGTACAGGTACCCTAAAATAAAACAATCGAACAAGTTAATAATAATCTATAATCAGAGAGAGGGATATATTCAAGTCTATTTACTTTGGTTGGAAATCCTCCGGCAAGGTAGGACGTTTGGCATCTGATAATGTTCGTCCTCGAGTGAATGTAGGTTGAGTTAAATAGTGAGATGGTAAACCAGAGATCAACTCGCTCAATATGTTTTTTTGGATATCAGCTTGCTTTAGCAAATACTCTAAATGACCTTGCACCAGATGTGTAGTACTTTTATCTGTGAGACGGTGACTCTGACCTCTTAAAAGCGTGTTGTTGGGTGAAATAGCTGGAGAGTTTGGAAGAGCATGTTGATCAAAGCTATCTGTATTATTATTATCATTATATACATGTGTTAGCTTATTTACTCATTGTAGATACCAATTGACTTTACGTACTTTCTCTGTCCAATTTAAAGTTATCATTAGGTGTATTTGTGCCGCCCGTAAGTTCAAAGCGTCCCTTTTTACGGGATTCTGGCGATAAGCAACCTGCTGGTGTAATAGTAACATCACCGTTGTTTGCTGCTACAGAAGATTCATTCTTCTCGACGGAAAAACGACTAACTTTGCTTTCTCGTGAAAGCACAGATCCGTTTGAACTTTCCCTTGTAATTGGTGTACTCTGTAAAGGTGTACTCTGTAAAGATGTAGTCGGCTCAAGAGTGCCATTGGTCGGTAACGTGCCTGTGCTTACTTTAGTCCCGAATCTATATTTTCTTTCGCTTTGGAGACTGTCCTGACTAGAAGATCGTAGTATGGGTGATGCCTTTAACTCATTTGTTGGGATGGGCTTTTCAGTCAAGTCGTATGGACTATCAGTACCTGATCGGAGAGTGGGCGTCTGATTTACACTAAAGCGTCCCTTTTTCACTTCAACCTCGGTTGGGTGGACTGAAAGAGTGGATGCCAAGCTATTTGCAGCAATTCCATTAGCACTAATGCCGAGTCCTACGCCAGATACATCATTTGGAATAGCTAGATTTGCTCCTTGTGTAATACTATTACCACTATTATTATTGTAGTGATCTGCATTTTGAACAGCACTAGGACTATCAGCAACTACAAATCTTGATTTTTTTGATACTGCTGGTATTGAAGAGTTATCTGCTAGTGCATAAAAAGGAGATGGGCTTTCGCAAACGGGAGTCATGGGTGACTTTACAGAACTGCTATCACTGATTGTCACTTCACCAAAAGAGATGTGCCTTTTCAACTCGGATGTTATTCGTGAACCTTCATTACTCTTTGACCGCATTCGAGTCACCTGTAACGGTTTTGGTTTTTCCTGAAATTGGACTGTAGTTTGCCGAGGCTTCTCTTGAGCTTGACATACTCTTGGTTCTGCTGCAAGTGAGCTATTTTCAAGAGTATCAAAGTCCCATTGCTCTGTATTTTCACTGCAAATACTCTTTTTAGGTACCTTTTTGTTAGGTCGTTGGTCCAGAGGAGGTACACTCGGTAGAATGTACTTTACCAGATAGTCCTTACGTTTTGCCAACTTGAAGAATGGGTGAAGCATTAACTTTTCAGCACTTGGTCTTTTTGCCGGGTCTTTTTGTAAGCAGATATCAATCATGTCCTTGAATGCCTTGGAGTACTTGTGTTTGCAATGGTCTCTATCCAGTGTGGGTGGTGCATTGGAAAGGGTCATCATGAGTACTTTCATAGGCGGATACTTGGCAAATGGCGCATGTCCTGTTGCTAGTTCAATAGCTGTTATACCAAAACTCCAAATATCTGCTTTAAAATCATAACCCGCTTGTTCCATCACCTCGGGTGCCATCCAACAAGGTGTACCTACGAATGTTTTTCGGACATCTCCATTTTCTGACAATGAACTTGAGACCCCAAAATCTGCTAAAAGAACATTTCCTTGTTGATCCATCAATAAATTACCAGCCTTCACATCTCTGTGAATATGACCATTCTTATGAAGATAACAAATTCCCTCTAATGATTGTCGTAAAATAGTAGCAATCGATATCTCATCCAGCCCATTAGAAAAACATGTCTTGATAATATCTAAACAAGATCCTACAGACAAATAAGGTGTTACAATGTATAATTTCGAGCCGATAACAAATGATCCATATACGCGCAGGATGTTGGGGTGCTTGGAAAGTGCCATCAATGCTGTTTCTCGCTATTTTTTTTTTTTTTATATATAAACAAACAAAAAAAATAAATAAAACTGATTGGATCGTTTAAATTATGTTTACCCGTAATTCGTCAATTTGGTTTCTCTCAAACATGTCTAAATCGATCATTTTTAATGCTACTCTTTTCTTTAATGGCTTATAAATTGCACTATAGACAATGGCAGAAGAACCATAACCTATATTCTTAAATAATTAACTAAAGTTGAAGACAAAATGAGCACACATTGTATAAAGTCTTACCAATGGCTTTTCCAATGTCAAAATCTTCGTACTTGTTTGCCCAATTAGAATCTGAAGGTTCAACATTAGATCGTATACTTGAGCTTTCTGTTGTTTGTGGGATTATAGTTTCATTTGGCATTTTTTAGTTAATAATACCGTTGTAATATAGAGAATAAAATGGAAAAAAATATAAAGTGAAAAAGAAATAAAAAGGAAAGAAATATAAATAATAAAATAGAAAGGCTTTATTAATAAAAAGACAACAAGCTTGTGAGCATTATTAATTCTCGATTTTTGTTTGGCTAACAAAAGTCTTTGATGGACTTTTATAGAAAAAAAATAGCGTCTCAAAATAGTCCCCAGGCAAAACAGGTCAATCCCCCGCCTTGCCACATCATGTGCTATTGATTGGTTTGTTTTTATTGGCATTGTTATTTTAACTCGCTTGCTTTTTCATCATTTGTGTGGAGGCTTGTAAACTGTGATCGCTCTTTCTAAAATAAGAAAATGACACATCATTTTCTGTTCATTTTTTATCGATTGATCCATGCTTCCAAAAATGGCAGTTAAGAAGTGCTTGTACTATGGTCCGTGCTGAAGGCCTTATATTTGGTATTTTAAACCGGATCAAAAATATCTTTTATTCTATTTTAAGCAAATTATTAACAACACGATATTAGCACTAATATGTTGATCATGTTGATCATACTTGACTTTTTTCCATTTTTATTTTTACCCATTTCCAGGTCTTTAAATATGAAAATCGCACTCTTTTCATCTTGACGTTTTTCGAATATATATTATTGCTTGGGGTAGCCTGGAGGAAAAAAGACTTTGGCTTTAGAGATTGTGAAAGGAAAAAAAAAAAAAGAGGATTACATCACTCAAATGCATAATAGTCACTAAAAACAACTTGTAAACGAAAAAAAAAATCTTCCAATATTGTATGTGGTTGGACATAATTACAATTATACCTTGTACTAATATAATCAAAAGAATACCCTAATTGTACATAATTATAAAGAGCCGTTAGCAGTTGTTTAAGTAAGGAATAGTACAATTTGTATATACATGCAGATAAGAGCGTGGCTATTATTTTTAGAAAGAACAATTGTAGTGTTGCTGATCTTATTGGTGATTTTAATGATAAAATTAGATTTTTATCTCTGTAACGTGTCATCCCAGTAAAGGCATCATCCCAAAGTAAAATAAGATTCATTCTATCTTTAGAACAAACATTTTTTGACTTCACGACATGGATTATCTTTATGTAATTATTATTCAAACACTGTCTTTTTCAAGAAAATGCGGAAAAACTTCAAATTATTGAGAAAATAGGAATGGTTAATAGGAAAAGGCTGATGAGAAGGAAATTGAGTAAAAAGGGAGGTTAAGGTGATAGAGCTAAAGGGGGTTAAGTTCATGATGCAATCTAATGAATAGTAGCATGAGGGCGTATGTTTAAGCGTCTAAATAGATCCCATCTATCAGCAACTTTAATTATCATATACAAATTATTACCCATGCTCAATCGAAATGTCTATTTTACTAATGCAAAAAAACTAATAATGAATTCAACACGAGTCAAGATAATCCAAGGCTTTGATCTATTACTACTTTGCATTTTTACAATTTTTGTAATTTCGCAACTTCGCAATTTCGTAATTTCGCATCTTTGCATTAGTAAAATAGACATTTCGATTGAGCATGGGTAATAATTTGTATATGATAATTAAAGTTGCTGATAGATGGGATCTATTTAGACGCTTAAACATATGCCCTTGTGCTACTATTCATTGGCTTGGATATTGAGATTATCCCCTCTCAGTCTCTCCCCTATTCTCTTTTTTTTTTTGTAACTAATTTCTCGAAATTTTATCTGTATTTTCCGTATTTAAACGCTTTAATTTCTATTTGCGGTATGCATTTCCTGCCAACTTAATTTAATAATTGTAGAAAAGAAAGAGAAAAATAGGATTGTTAAAAAATATAGGATCTTAACAAACATCTTTGATGATGACTCGTAATGGGAACGAAGAAAGAAAGTGACCACACACAAATAAAATTCACCTGCAGATGTGGTGAAATATTTGCTCACTAGTATAAGTGACGAAAAGGATGTCATTATATTCATAAATATACATTATTTATCAAAAAAAAAAAATAGAACTTTATGGTCCATCATCCAATTACAGTATTTCTGTTCCAATTTGTCGCAAATTGGAACGGGAATGCTGCTTAGCATATGTAACATTGAAGAGAAGAAATAAAAGCTTCCAAATTACGAATGTTTCTATATTGTATTACGATGATGGCGTTATTTTGATTATATTATTTGTTTAGATCTAATTTTATGTAGTTTTCCATTTGCTTAATTATTTATATTTTGACATACTCGGATGTGGATACTCATCTAAATTTGTTCGTACTACATGTAAAATAAAGACTGTTGACTCTCTTTCATTGCCTTGACCTACTTTTCATGTGCTGGCTCATTTTACTTGAGCCACACTTAGTTGATTTATTGACTGTAACACTGATTCGTACCGTAATTTTTGTTCCAGATTTTTTATGCTCAGAATAAGGAATATTCTATTTTTTCAATTACAAAAGAATGAATACATCCATGATAACTAAAGTTCCTTTTTTTATATCTTACTGATAACACAATTATTTAACATAATTAAAAACGGCCTTTATATATATATAACATCCTTGTTTTTAATATGAATAAAATTAATAGCGTTATATACGACATTGATTTTTAAATAAATCTATATTCAGGTTCATTTATCCGCTCCTTTGGCTCTGTATCGTATCTATAATATAAAGTGAAGTGAAGAAAAGAAATTTTTTGTAGTGTTCATTCATTTGAGAATATATTTTTGTTTTCTTTGTGATCCCTCTCATTATAAAATTGTTATTTGTGATATTTTGATAGTAAGCGTTCGAAATATTAGCTTCAATATTACAACCAGTCCTCGATGAATAGTTTATAGTAGTATACGTACATCATCTTCATTGAAAATGATGGTTATTGGTAAACTGTTGTAAAATATAGAAATAGTATAATACAATTGAAAAATAAACCCTCCACTAAGGTTCACTTCCAGGGGTAAAAGAAAGAATGAAGCTCATTAATGTCATTTAATTTTTGTAAAAAGGAAATAACCTATTTGATGCTCATTCGTTTTTAAAAATAATATAGAAATAAAAATAGTCAAGATTTATTACACCATTCGAATATCATTTTATATATGAATACTCATTTAAAAATTAAATGCCTTTTGATTGACATGATGCTTATTCCGAGGGTTATTTTTTTTTTTTTTTTTTTTAAAAAAATAATGCTATCATTAATATTTGGAATAAGTCCTTTCAAAATTTGTACTATACATGCTACTGTCGCATGTACGAAAGTGTTCTTAGTTCAAGTATCTTTTTAGAAAGATAAACTTTCTGTTCTCCTTAAGAAAATGAGGTCTATGAGCAAATGTATTTACATTTAGAAAAATATATATTTTTTTCTTTCAAGTGATATAATGAACATCTATTTTTATATTTCGACAATTGTTTTTTCTGTTCCAATTTAATTGGAGGAAAAGAACTGCAAGAGCCTGATTATTGCCTTCTCCTTATTATCATTGTTGAACTATTACATCTATTACATCTGTTTTTCCTTGTGTGAAAGCATAAAAATATATCCAAAATGAACTTTTCAATAGGATACTTCGTCCGTTTTGGCCGTCACATCGGAATACCAAAATCAATTAATTTTTATAAATACATTTCCGAAACTACTTCGATTAAGTTTGTTCCTTTATTTCGTAATATTCATCTTTAATCATGGTAAGCTTTTTTTGTAGAATCCATCCATCCTCATAGGCTTGTAATAACCCATCCATCCATCTAAATTATCAAAATGATTAGGGTCGTGGTCCTAAAAAACATATGAAACGCCTTGCAGCTCCTAAGCACTGGATGCTTGATAAACTTTTGGGTGAGTCTTTGTTTTTTTTCTTCATCGATTTTTGAGAGATACAACAACAAAGAAGTGTAAGGATGACAAAAAAAAAACAAATAGTCAAGCTCAACAAGCCGATGAACAGTGACGATTGTTAATTTCATATCTGAATATCACTTTTTTTTTTGTTGTTGCCTTCTCTCAGTTTATTTCAAACAACCTCTTGAACAACATTTTATTAATTTTTGTTTAATAATAGGTTCATATGCCCCTAAGCCAAGCTCTGGTCCTCATAAAACTCGTGAATGTTTACCATTGATTGTATTCATTCGTAACCGTCTCAAGTACGCTCTTAACGGTAATGAAGTCAAAGCCATTCTCCAACAGCGTTTGGTTAAGGTCGATGGTAAGGTCCGCACTGATGCTACCTTCCCTGCCGGTTTTATGGGTAAGTTTTTCTTTTTTTAAAAAATGGGGGGTTTGAGAATTTTGTGTTTCTGACGGCGAAAGCTTTGACGAATTCCGGATGCATTTCTTTTTCCTTGTTCTTTTATAATGTGATTTAACAGACGTTATTTCCATTGAAAAGACAGGTGAGAACTTCCGTCTCGTCTATGACATTAAAGGTCGCTTCGCTGTCCACCGCATCACCGATGATGAGGCCAATTACAAGCTCTGTAAGGTCAAGAAAGTCCTTGTTGGCTCCAAGGGTATTCCCTACATCACCACCCACGATGGTCGCACCATTCGTTACCCTGATCCTTTGATCAAGGCCAACGATACCGTCCGTTTCAACTTGGAGACTAGCAAGATCCAAGAATTCGTTAAATTCGAAGTTGGCAACGTTGCCATGGTTACTGGTGGTCGTAATGTTGGTCGTGTTGGTCAGATCGTACACCGTGAACGTCACGTTGGTGGTTTCGAAATTGTTCACATCAAGGATTCTCTCGATCGTGTCTTTGCTACTCGTATCTCCAACGTTTTCGTTATCGGTCAGGGTAATAAGCCCTGGATCTCTCTTCCCAAGGGTAAGGGTATCAAGCTTACCATTGCTGAAGAGCGTGATCGTCGTAGAGCTGCTGCTTCCAACTAAACTTTATTTTTTCTCATACCATTGCATTTTAAGGAAAGATGAACTAAAAAAAGGACAGTTGCCCTGTATTCATCTTTTTGTGTATATATCTATATTTTTTTTAATAAATTTAAAATTTTCGAAAAAAAAAACAGAAATGAATTTAATATATTTGTTTTGGGACCCTTATCGCTTTACATGTTGAGATGGAAAACTTCTTTTCGGGACATGTTCTGAAACTGATGGCGGACTTGAAAGTCTGTATTTGTTGTATAATTATGCAAGCGGCGAACTTTTTTTTTTAGTCGAAAAAGAAAATAGTTTACTTTTTAATTCTATAATTAAAGAATCTTATTGGTTAAGGAGTCGGGACTGGTAGAGAGAAAATCTTTCTTCGCAGTGAAAACGAAAAAAAAAAAAAACTCAAGTTGCGTCACAAGGAGACAATAATGAAAAAATAGTGTTTATAATGCATTATGTGTCGTCCTTATTTTTTTTTTACATCTCTTTCACTTTTGAAAGTTTTTATTTTTAAAAAATGACAATTATTAATGCCACTTGTGTATCAGGGTACTTTCATACTATATACCTTTATTCTTCTCAGCTTATATCTTTTATTTTTGTTGGTATTTTAGTGATATGAACAGTTTTTTATTACCAAACCCTCGAATCCATGATCAAAAAGTGACCATTCACCATTGGTATGATTTTATACAACTTCCTGCTTATTTGTTTATTTGTTTATATTATTTTTTCTTTCTTTTTTTAGGCAATTACGAGATCTGCTATTAACTGCAGAAGGTTATAACCGTCATGAATTGATTGTCCCAACAGGTCGAGATATATTTAGAGTAAATATTTTCTTTGTTCGAATCTCTCATATTAGGAATTGTAATTAACACAGGTTGGAATAGTACAATTATAAAACGGGGCATCGTAGCTATTTATTAAAAGAAATGGCCTACCCTCCCACCTGTATGGCATCTGAGTAAGTGTTTTGACTGTAGTTTATTTTTATGTTTTAATCAACATTTTTTCAAGCTTTGGTTATTGGGCAGCAGGAGGTCAGCGTGGTGATTTGACAATAAAAGACATGAACACTGACAATCAAATGTAATTATCAGACTTGTTATTGGTTTTTTTTATTTATTTTTTTTAAAAAAAAAGAACTAATTGTAAGTATCTATCAGGACGATCTCTACTTCTCCCGAAAGTACAATCAACAACGGACTCTGTTTTTCTCGTTTAAATGGTGAAACCCGCTTATTGGTATCCAATAATGACGCCACAATGCGTGTGTATTCCGTACCAGAACTACGGCTTATTGAGACACTAGAATTCAAATCACCTGTTAATTGCAGTAAGCTTGATCTTATATCAAAAAAAGAACTAAGCAAAAAACTAGAAACACTGATTTCTCTGATAATAGCATCCGTAAGCCCCGATGGCACAAAAATAATAACTGTCGGAGATGACAATCGTGTCCAATTATTCAATGTGACAAGTTCTGGACACTACGAATTGGCAACGACCATGGCAGGTAAGAAAATAGTTATTAATTTTTTTTTTTTTTTTTTTTTTTGCTAAAACGTCAAAAAAAAAAAGTGTCTCGAGATGCCAACTTTTCCGTGGCATGGAATCATACATCAGAAAAATTTGCTGTTTCTAGTCAGGACGGATCGGTACACGTATGGGATATTCGACATAAGAATCCATTGGCTAAGTTTTCAGGTCTTAATGTAGGTTATTGAGAGATAAAAAAAAAAAAAAAAAGTAGCACTGTGTACCTTTAATAATGTACATTTGGGTAAAAATAGCCTTCCATCACAAAGGGAGCAGCTAGATGTGTAAAGTTTTCTCAAACTGGAGCTGTCGATTTATTGGCGTTTACAGAACATGTATCACATGTTCATATTGTTGACGGTCGCACCTTTGACTCTCAACAAACAATAAGAGTAGGCTCTACTCAGCATGATACTCCCATCACCGGATTATCTTTTTCAAATGACAGTAAGAGAATGTTTGTCGGTAAGTTGAACTTTATTTTATAAAGAACAAAAAAAAAAAAAAGTGTGTGTGTTATTTAATTTTGCTTTCCTGCGATCTATATAGGTTTGGAAAATGCTATTCTAGATTTCAGTATTAATACTGGTAGTCGACGTCGCTTTGCACAGGGATCATTACTTTAATATCCACTTTTCTCTCCTTTTCTCTGGTTTTTACTTACTTTGTCCTCCTGAATAATGTGCCTATCCCTTTCTTTGTATATTCCCTCCACTTATGTATATAGTAATAAAAAAGATAAAAATATTTTAGTTAGAAATCAAATTTTTATACCTGATATTGGAAAAACACCAATTACCACGAAACCAAATGATGAACACACTCACTATAATGTTTATGCACTGGAGTTGTTAAAACCTACCTTTTGGTATTGTGGAGGAATTGAACTCAGCCAGTTATTAAAATTGATTATTTAGAGTAACCAATAGAAGTTGGGTAAGGACTCCAAAAATCGTATATCAAAAGTAGAAGAGTGAAAGCATGTAATTGTACATGAGTTGAGACTTTTAAATAATTCGTGATAATTATCCTAAATAAGAAATATGAGAAAAAATTATGAAAGGTTGACCACGATCATCGATCGTACACATAAAATACTCTCCTCCTTAGTTCAAAGTCATTTTAATCGGTGTATGACCTTGAACAACAACAAAAAAGATGGTAAATAAAAAAGGCTCAGTCTTACAAAGTACAACATGGAACAGTTAGTAGGTAAAATAAAAAGTAACAATTCTTGATATTCGCAAAATTTTAGAAATTCTACAAGGTATCCAAGGTTTAGTGCTACTTATTTCGAATTTGTATATTATTATGATTGATTAACAAGCACCTTTCAGATTTATTGTTCACGGAGTTTAAATAGCCCCCCGCTATGGTTGAAGTTTAGTCCTGACAATCTTCCACTTGAATCTTTTCTCTCGATTGTTAGCAAGGTCGTGATGTTTTCCGATTCGCTATTAAAAGGAGTACATGCTACTGTTATTACATTTCCTTTATTCCCTTCTCTTCCTTTCTCTTCTATTTTTCCTTCGTTCTTTCCTCTCTCTCTGTCTTTTTTTTTTTTTTTTCTTACTTGTAAATTATCTATACGGTTGTTTTTTACTATCTCGTTTTGTACATATGACTGACCCAAATGATGATGACGTTGATCACAAATCTAGTGGAATAAAGCCCATTTCCGATGCCACCACGCAATCTACTACACAAGACTCAACCAAGAAGCCATTAGTATTTATGGAACCAAATAGCGACTTAAGCACCAATTTTTCGTGGAAATCTGGCAAAAAATTAGAGAAAACACCTAGTAGTGTTATCTACAACCCTTTGACATCTTATATCAAGTAAAATGAGAAGGCAAAAAAATAAAATAATTTTACCTATGTTAAAAAGACTTTTCAAAACAGTAGTTACATCCTTATTGTTGAAGAACAGCCCAAGCAATGTAGAGTGTCTGGTTCGTGTGACAAAGACCGACGACCCATTGATCCGGCGCCTATTTTGAAATTAATCGTCCTGGATGAGGTTGATAATATTCTAAAAGAGTAACTAGATTGCATAACATTGGGTAAAAGAGAAAAAAATAAAAATAACACGGACTTTGTTTTGTTTATAGTCCTATTGACACTATATTCTATGTCGTGCATGTTTCGCTTTGGTCTGCCGATATGTCAACTAAAATTGATTCAGTTGGAACATCGCAGATTCCAGAAACCAGAGCTTTGGTAGGGTCCGTTGTTTGTTCCTGCAGCACCTTGAAAGACCTTAACAATGAAGACGGCTACTATTTTGCTTTTCCAGACTTGAGTGTACGTATAACAGGTGAATTTAGACTCCAATTTAGTTTTATTCACATTGAGAGGTAAAACACAATTAAAACTAGGAGAGAATATATATATATATGTATATGATTTAATAAAGCCTTTTCTTTTATAATTATTTAAGGTCTAACGTTTTAACTCATGTGTTTTCCGAGCCTTTTATCGTTCATTCCGCAAAAAGTTACCCCGGAATAAGAGGTAATAATCTCAAGAGTGTACATTCCAATATTTTTTTATTTATTTATTCATTTTTCTTTAATAGAATCGAGTCATCTATCAAAACATCTCGCGAGACAAGGATTAAAATTGACCATTCGAACCCATGTACGTTCGAAAAAACCAAGCGAACCTTCAAAATACGCTTAGCATGATTTAATATGACTTTACAAAAAAAAAGAAAAATAAGTATAACTTGATATGACATATGACATAATCCTTTTATGACCTTAGACTATGATATACCTTTATATACTATGTAAATGACTTATGACGAATAAATTTATTTTAATTACACAAATTAGCATTAGGTAATTATTTTTGCTGTTTTACTTCAATTAAAAAGGCACGTCTTTAATATAGATGTGTGATACATTTTGCATTCCTAATAAGGAGGGTGGGGGTGATATCTTTTAAAAAAATAGTCTCTATAAAAACTTGTACTATCTACTTTTACTCTGTCGCACTTAATTATCACAATGATTTTCAGATCGACAGATCGTACTTCTAAAACTTTATCATTTCCGATAAATTGATCGATGAACAAAAAAAAAAAAAAAAAAAAAGTACAGGCATGAGAAACTAGAAAAACACAAAATAGATGAGGAAAGGAAAATGGCAAACGATTGTTGTGTGATATATTCTAATGAACAAAAAAAAAAAAAAAAAGGGTATGCTTATTGATACCGTTACGATACATGAAGCGCGAATAGTGGAGTATTTGACATCTTTCTTGTCTATTAAGATATTTAGACTTTACTTTAAGGAGTTATTAACTTTCCAGAACATCACATGTATGCTTCCATAACTAGTATACCTTGACATCTTTTTTTTTTGTTATGTGCATGCAATTATAGCGTAAAATAAATAACATGTTTAGTGAGATGCAGTAGACTCAGCATGCAGGACTTCTCACTTTCCTTTGTTATGTGTAAGTACCCTTAGAAAAAACTTCTTTATTCTTTGTTTATTATCTAATCAAATGTAATGGTATATTTATGCGTAAGATGGCTACTTTTGGAATGGCATCATCATGACCCCTAGTGCTTATTATAATTCGATTTCTATTTATATATTTTGCCGTCCAACAGAGCTATAAAAACGATGAGATAAAATGTTTTTAGTCTCTCTCCTTTTTACTCCTATAGATGTATATGTATATATACATACAAAATCTATTGTTGAAAAGAACAACATTTTTCTGTTTTTGAGATATGGTTTTTCCATCATAGAATATACCTTTCCTTTTATCTGCTTTTATTCACTAGGTATTAGATTTATACTTTTTGAACGTTTCACCAGATTTCGGCCGATTTATTTTTCTTAGTGCGAAATGATCAAGTATAGCTTTATGTCAGGTTTTTTTTTTTTTTTTTTTACTCTAATTTAAAGCAGCGTACAATGGATGTATGATGAGTATTGTTTTACTATTTATTTATATGCATACATATGGCTACATAATTAAATAAGTTTTGTATACAAAAGTAAAATGCTTTATCGTTTTATGTATAATATAAAATAATTACATAATAGTTCTATTCAGCTAGATTTTATATGAACTACCAGTGTTGGAAGTAAATTCATCAGGTCTGGTAAACGTACGATAACAAAGTCTGCCAAGGAAAGCTTCTTTTTCCTTAAAAAAGATATATGTTAAACCATTCGTCATTCTAATGTATCTATATCAATAGAATCTCTTGCACGCCACTTTCACCCTGCATTTAGTAGTAGGATAAATATAAATAGATTTTATTTACAGTCAAGCTATTCAATCCGCTACTTAAACTAATGTAAGCATTATACTATAACGGTATACACCCAAATTTATTTGATGGGATAAAATAAAAAATATACGAAACAGATGGTGAAAGAGTACAAATACAATGCATTATAAAGCTAACAATAATAGAACAATTGATGGGTGATAAATCTATTGGTAATTATTAATCACTGAATTTTTTTTTCTTGTGTTTACCAAATTAGAAACAAAATCAATCTCGCAAACGATTGAAAGATTGGAGTAAAGCACTATATACAGAATGCGAGGAAAGATGTTAGCTATGCATACATTCTAATTGTCAATACTATTGTTTTAACCAATAACGTACCCCAATTATAGCTCCCAGAAGGAACGTGCATCAGGTCCGAAGTCATCCGTCTTCGCATCGTGTATAGATGGAGGCGGCAGTGAAGTGCAAAAGTGACGAGGAAAAAAAAGTAACAAAAACCAGCATGTAGAGAATCAAAATTGTGGCCAAGTGTAGTAAATATGGGCTTGTATTCAATCCTGTTTAATAAAGAAGACCTTTTCGTCCATTTGACTATCAAAAAAAGATATACATAACTTTTTTTTTTTTCGTTTATGAGTAAAAAAAAAATTCGTCACTTTTAGTGCACTAATCAGGCACGTCCAAAACTAAAATGCGAAAAAAGTATGATAAAATACCATGCTCAATGATTCATGCATTTTGTTTTGTTAAGAAAGAAAAGAAAAATCTATAAGAAACAAGAAAAAAAAATAAAGATACTCATTCAATGCGTTCTATCTTTCATTTATATTTAATATAATCACAACTTTTTTTTGTCTTTTTTAGATAGATCAAAGATCTATTCTTTTCTTTTACTTGATCTCATCCCATATCTGTGATCTATGCTAACTACCTCATCCAAATATTTGCTATTTAAAAATAGGGACAAAAAGAGGATACAATAAGCTCACTCACTGGGTAAATGGAAAAAAAGTTGGTATCCCAACAAAACCAAGTAAGATATTACCATATACGACTGTAATTTTATGGATCATGATTGGCCGAGAGAAAATAAAATTACCAAAAAAAAACAATGGTAGTGTTAAATACTATACCCTTTCGCTAGAATCTATTTGAAACGCAACCATCTTCACTGTATGATATCACAAGTTTTACTAATGCGTCAAAAGAGGATGGGCGATCGATCTACGATTTTTGCTAAAGTGAGAAAGGTAGTAATGTGATCAAGTTATTGATGAATGCTAGTCACAAAGCGTCAGCCACGAATTATTTTCCTGCTTTTTCTTTAAATATATTTTTTTTGTATATTCCTTTTCAGGACAGCTTAGAGACACTTTAATAAGGATGAGTTCGCTTTACAACTTCAAGAAAATTGAGCCTGTGCCCACGTCTTCTGACTTTATCGATATTATCTTGTCGAAGACACAACGTAAAACACCAACTGTTATCCATAAAAACTATAACATTGGTCGTATTCGTCAATTTTATATGCGAAAGGTCAAGTTCACTCAAGAGAACTTTGACGAAAAGTTTAAGAATATTTTGGACGAATTCCCAAAGTTAGAGGTGAGTATTATAAACATAACAGCAAGTGAATAAACCGGGGAAACTGAACGAGAACAAACAAAAAAAAAAAAATAGGACATTCACCCCTTTTATGCTGATCTCATGAATGTATTATACGACAAAGACCATTACAAATTAGCCTTGGGTCAGATCAACACAGCTCGTCATTTGATTGATCAAGTAGCCAAGGACTATGTTCGCTTATTGAAGTTTGGTGATTCGTTATATCGTTGTAAACAACTTAAAAAGGCAGCCTTGGGTAGAATGGCCACTGTCATGAAACGTCAAAAGGACAGTTTGGCCTATTTGGAACAGGTACGCCAGCATTTATCCCGTCTGCCCTCCATTGACCCCAACACGCGTACATTGCTTATCTGTGGTTATCCCAATGTGGGTAAATCTTCCTTTATTAACAAAATCACTCGTGCCGATGTGGATGTACAACCTTATGCTTTCACTACAAAATCGCTTTTTGTGGGTCATATGGATTATAAATATATGCGCTGGCAGGTTATCGATACCCCAGGTATTTTGGATCACCCCTTGGAAGAACGTAATACCATTGAAATGCAATCTATCACTGCTATGGCTCATTTAAGATCATGTATCATGTATTTCATGGATCTCTCTGAACAGTGTGGTTATAGTGTGGAGGATCAGGTCAAGTTGTTTAATAACATCAAGCCCTTATTTGCCAACAAGCCCATTGTATTGGTGATCAACAAGATTGATCAAGCCAAGCCTGAAGACTTACCTGAAGAGCAGAAGAAATGGATTGAGGATATTGCCAACGAGGAGAATGCCACTGTACTCACCATGTCTTGTTACAACGATGACGGTGTCATGAATGTTCGTAATAGTGCCTGTGATAAATTGCTTCAGGCTCGTGTCGAGATGAAGATGAAGGGCAATAAGATCAATGATGTTATCAACAAGATTCACTTGGCTCAACCTCAGCAAAGAGATAATATCAGTCGCTTACCCAATGTACCCGCTGAGGTCGCCTCAAGAGTTAAGTATGATCTTAATGATCCTAATCGCCGTAGACTTGAGAAGGATATTGAGATTGAAAATGGCGGTGCTGGTGTATATAACGTTGATATTAAGAGTAAGTGTTTTTGTAATTGGATTATAAAGGCATAACAACTTATATTTGTTGATTATTTAGAGAAATACCTTTTGGAGGATGACGATTGGAAATATGATGTTATTCCTGAGTTCCTTGATGGTCACAACGTTGCCGACTTTATTGATCCTGAAATTGAGGAGAAATTGGAGGCATTGGAGAGAGAAGAGGAGCGTCTTGAGCAGGAGGGCTTTTATAATTCTGATGAAGAGATTCTTGATGATGAGGAGGAAGCTATGCGTACTGCTGCTGATGGCATCCGTGAACGTAAGAAGTTGATTATCCAAGCACACCGTGCTGCCCATGGAAGAACACGTCCCAAATTACCCCACAACGCCACTGTTAAATACAGTTCCGTCAATGATATGGAGGCCCAACTGGAAGATATGGGTGTAGACTCGAGTGAAGCAGCACAACGTATGCGTGATACAGCGGCTGGCCGTAAGCGTACCCGTAATGAAGCTATTCCTGATGAGGCAGTACGTGACGCCGGTGCTTCCGAGCGTGATGAAACACTTGCAGCAGAAATGAGCCAACTTGGTTTCCGTAACGTTAAACAAAAGAAGGAGGCTGACAAACAAAAGAAACTCGTTCAAAAACAATCTGCTAAACTTGGTAAGAGAGGTGAAGCCGATAGAGCGATCCAGACAAAGATGCCCAAGCATCTCTTTAGTAGTAAAACGTCAATGGGTACCAGAGACTGGCGATAAGCGAATTTTTTTTTTTTTAGAATTCATGTATACACAAATACATATATTTATAGATTTAAACACACATTAAAAAAAAAAAAAGCATTTAGACTCTCAAACACTTATTCCTTATCCTTATTGTTTTTTTTCATAAAACCCCCCCCCCAATAAATACTGTTATACCGATATATTAAATCACAATTTAGACTACTCGCTTATTAATCCTATCAAACAATAAGCTGACATTGTAAGTACTAATTAAAAAACAAAAACAACATATGTTTATTTTAATAAGTTAATATGAATGCGAAAATTAGATGATGAATTGATCAATAAACAAAAACTAAAATAATATAAAGAAATCTAATCCTTGCGCTTGTAGAAACGTCTCCACTTGTTATCAATCTTCTCAAGATAATAAGTACCAGCGGCAATGTTATCGATGCTACCAGAAGGGGTAAAGTCACAAGCATTATGGGTATTTTCACGGATCTTCATGGCCTCAGCAAATTCTTCAGGCTTGGTGTGAACACGGTTAGCAAGACGTTCACGAAGATTCAATTGAGTCTTGACTTCCTCGGTGGAACCACGGATACGGAAAGAGATCATGGAAGCAGCCAAGCCAGAACCATAAGAGTAGAGCATGACACGCTTGTCTTGAAGAGTTTCTGAATCAACTTCAGAAATAAGAGAAGCTAAACCAGCCCAGACAGCAGCAGTATACATGTTACCAATGTTCTTGGGGGCAAAGGCACAAGGGCCTACCTTTTGAGCATAGCCAGCCTTGGTAAGACCCATACAGGCCTTTTCCAAGTCTCTGCTTTCAAGAGACTCAACATAGGAAATTTCTTCAAAGGCCTTGAGAGATGCGTACTTTTCATTATCCTGATCCAGGAGGAAATCATTGTAGGACTAAATTAAATAAAGTTAGAATTCCGCCAACTCCTTTCAGAAAAAATTTATTGTTGTTGTTTGTCCGACTTACAGCACGAGCAAATGACTTGTTGACCAACTTGGCATAGGGAGAATGGCAAACAACATAATCAATATCATCCATGCTAGGCTTCTCCTTATTTTCAAGCTTAGCCAAACGGGCCATGTAACGACGGTAACAGCTATCAAAAGCACGAATGTAACAAGTGTTTGAGAATTTACCATCAACAACAGGGTACTCTGAGTGCATATCGGGCTTGTAGAAGTCATAAGCGTGCTCCATATGAGTGGCACGAAGGCCGCGTTCAACCACAATGGGGGCATCCTTACCAACCAACATGGCAACAACACCTGCACCAGAGGTAGGACGTGCAGCACCAGAAGCATAAAGGGCAAGATCACCAGCAACGACAATGGCATAGCGACCATCCCAGCTGGAGGATTCAATCCAGTTGACGGCGTTGGAGAATGCAGAGAAACCACCATAACAGGCATTGGTAGTATCGATACCTTCAATTTCAGTGTTGCCGTGTTCACTGAAGAGGGTCATTAAACAGGTCTTGACGGCCTTGCTCTTATCAATGATGGTTTCGGTACCGACCTCAAGGCGACCAATATCATTGTAGGAGAGGTTATACTTTTCCATCAAGTTTTGGACAGCTTGATAAAATGAAGGTATATTAGCATCTCATCATCATCATCATCTCCATCATCTTGATTCTCATCATCACAATAAAAATAAAAATTACCTGTCAAGCAAATAGACTGAATATCCTCACGATCATCAATGAAGGCCATCTTTTCCTGACCAAGACCAATGGTATACTTTCCTGCACTTACGCCATCAAAGGTCTCCATCTCACTTTGGTTAACGCACTAGGGACAAATCATGATAAGTCAAACAATCATAATGTAACGAAAAATAGATAAACTTACTCTCTTGGGGAAATACATTTCCATGGCCAAAATACCAACATTTTGGGGATAGTTAGCGTAGTTAGGTACAGTCATATTGATTCAAAATATATATATATAAATAAAAAAAAAAGATGAAAAGAGGAAAGAAAGAGAAGAAAAAAAAAAAAAGTCTTGTAAACCTTTTTTATTTACCGTTCATTCCCCAACGCGTTATGTATATTTGTTTTTTTATTTTTTTATTCGGTGTTGAACAGAGACTGGATTTAAGTTCAGATGGTCAAACCCGGGTCACACCGTTGTTCTGTCTTTGCCTCCGCCTCTTATCCCAAGCATTTAGCCTTTTCTTTGTCCGTGTGTGGGAGAGTATATATATATAATTGGAGTAGGAAATGGATATAAATATACATAAATATAGATATAAAGTAGGAAAGTAATATTATATATAATAAATATGAAGAATAATAGCAAAAAAAAAAAAGAAAAGAAAAGAAAAAAAACTAATGCAAAAGGGTTCATGTTGTTGTTGGTGTTGTTTGTTGTTGTTGGTACTGTGTATATTAAATATAATCACATCAAGATAGCTTAACTACGATACTAATGGAACAACAACAGATCAGCATTATTTTGATTATTTTATCTCGTAAAAAAAACCCACCAATCATGATCTGTGCCTTCCGATTGTCTTGCTTCATCGAAATCATCAGCTGATATTGTACAGAAATCATCACTTGCTGCTGGATCTCTATAGATAAAATAGTCTCCTGTAGGATCATAACCAATAAGAACGATAAAATGGCCTTTTCATTATTATTATCATAAAAGAAAGGGTTAGCTTTTTATATAAACAGATATATGTGTATTTACCTAAATAGTCATATCCTTTGAATTTCTCAACAATCAAATCAAATTGATTGCATACACTTCCTAGACATCCTCTATTTCTCTACATAAACCATGCATGAGTATTTTTTGTTTTGTTTGTTTTGTCTATTCATGGCTTTGTACCTTGCATAGATGGCACTTCAATAGTCGAGCATTGACTAGTGTGATGATGCCAAACTTTTTACAGTAAAGAAAGCGTTTAAAGTCGTCTAGTGGGAGCATCCTGCACATACAAAAAAATGAGAAAAATTACAAAAAAAAAAAAAAAAAAAATTAAAAAGATAAGCCTACATTCGGACGACATGAACAGAACAACTCTTGGCAATGGCAAATAACTTATTTACTCTCTTCTCGTCTTCATCATAATTATCTTGGTAGAATTTTTGGTCTTGATGTTCCTTACGGCTTCCCAAATAGCTAGTGTAATAGGTAAAGTCTTGTACGTAATTTCGAAGCACAAATGCAAGATCAATAGTCCAGACGCTATTTACTGGACATTTTCGTGCCATGTCTTCTAGACTACAATTAAAACCAAGGCCTTTCAGCGTCATTGCCACACATGCTAGTCCGCAATCCCAGCTTGTGTTCTATTATTGATATATATATTAGTTTAGTGTATATATCTACAAAAAAAAAAAATGAGACAAGTTCACCATCGCTTTACCTGTATAATGTGTGGTATTTGATGATCACTATATTCGCTATAGTTTACGATTATGTCGTTTACTTCCATACTATCGTCTGTGCCAAGTGATATCATTATTTGTTACGCCTTTTTATTGAAAGGAAAAAGGAAAAAAAATGGAAAAATGAAAATAAACATGATTGGCACGATCAGCCCAATTGGTCACGTGTAGGATTCGACTTTCTATATCTCTTGGTCTATTTAAACTCTTCAGACTGAGCACTTTTTTTCATTTCCATGGTCAACACATGCACTCTCTAGCAACTAAAATAGATCGATGGTGATATTCGGAAGAGTCACTTTTCGCTTTCTATAAAGCTTACCTATTTCACTTTATTAAACAAGTTTGTTCACAAAATGGTTGTAGCCGCAGTTACTTCTGCCGCAGTGAAGTATACCGCTGTGTCACACCGCAGCTGTTTGTTTTTTGAAATGCATAGTCATATAAAAAGCCCACGATTTGAAAAGGGCTATAAAAGTAAAACACGCAACGGTAAATTTATCTTCAAGTTTCTCTCTCTCTTATAATGTGCTTCTCAAACTATCCTGCTGCTCTCCCTTTTATTTTGGCTCTCCACGAGAAAGAGACATTAAAGAAGCTTATCGATGAACTTTCCGAAGAATCTGTTGCCCCCATCATCAAGGAGTCGGTGGCAGAATCCGTCTCTGAAACACCTAGCCATCCATTTGTGGATGCCTTTGACAAGATGTTGGTCATGTCTGACAAGGTTGCTCGTACTGAGATTGGTGGTCTGACAAACACCACTACTAGCGATGCTTGCTTGGATTTGTACTATGGAATCAATATTGAAAGTGACCATCAGACCTTGCTACTTGAAAAGGCGTGGGAGCAAGACAGAGATATGACCCTTCGCATCATCTTTTACACTCGTTCTATTCATCGGGGTAAGTCTGACAAGGAGTCTTTCCTGAGGGCATTCTGCTGGTTATTGGAACACCATCCCAAGACGGCTATTACAAACTTGCATGTGCTGATTGATGGTACCATCCGTACCGATGCTATTCTTCAGAAGAAGAACAGGGAGTCTGAAAAGAAGGAGAGTGCTTTGAATGATGGCTGGGATATGTGGACGGATGAGGACTGTGATCAAAAGAAGGAGGAGAAGCTAGAGACGAGAAGAGATTTCAAGACACATGGTTACTGGAAGGATCTTGCTACTATTGTCAATATTTACTGCCAGGATGAGGTTCATGATCGCCCCTTTTCAAGACCTTTCAAGGCATTAAAATGGCCCAAGCCGACAAGGGCAGAGACAAGATCCGAGACCAGTCGAGAACGTAGGTTGCGCAGGGAGCCAAGACAGACCATGTCTCCCAAGGAACGTTTGAAGGATACCGAGCCTTATATCCATGCTGCAAGACTGAGATCACTAGAGGAACAAAAGGAGGCCACACAGAAGAGAAGGGAAATACGGGAAGAGAGAAATAACAAGGTGAGACGCTTATTGCAAGAGGACAAGGTCTACCGTTCGCTCCATTTGACGGTTGCCAGACTCTTTGCGGAGCAATTACAGGTGGATCTGGATCAGTTACAGATGAACAAGCAACTAATACAACAGGGGAAGCTACAGCAGCTCTACCCATTGTCTAATAATCTGAGTCTTGCTTCCAAATGGGCGCCCTCTCTCCGTGCCTCGCATGACAAGCATACCTTCTTGGCTACCTCTATTGCTGAAATCCTCTTCCCTCCAAAGGGGTACCAAGAGAAGGACGAGTCGCGTGAGCATTACCTAAACAAGGCAAGAGATCTTTACCGAAAGGTGTATCTGGTCCCTCTTCGCGCAGCTTTGGATCTTACTGAGCATCACATGGCCCCAGGAAAATGGAATACGATTGACTATCGACATATACCAGCTGTCTGTATGCAGCAAAATGTAGTACAGTTTTTCAAGCATGATCAGGAGAACCTTGTCAAGTATATGGATCTGGTATCTAAGGGTGAAAAGAAGGTCAGTGGTGCGACGCTTACTCCTAATGAACTTGTCTACAAGATCAAAAACCCAGACACTCCAGAGAACTTGAAGGGATCTCAAAATTCAAAGCAAGAGTTACAGCGCTTGTTTTTAAAGATGGAGCAGGACTTGACAGACGGCCAATGGAACACGCTTTTAGAGTCCCTTAGGAACTCCACTCTGATTGATAATCCAGAAAAGGTAAACAAGAATTCGAAACATGTTGGTCTTGGTGAATGTATTGCATTGTGTGATGTATCCGGATCTATGCTCTGGCCTAATACCAAACCTGAACGCGATTCCATGTTGCCCTACTATGCTGCCATTGGACTCTCACTCGTTATCGCCAACCTTGCAAAGCCGCCCTTTCATGGAAAGATCATCTCATTTACCAATGTGCCTGAAATGGTGAATGTAGATACGAGCAAGCCCTTCCACAAGCAGGTAGAATGTGTGTCACAAGCTCCTTGGGGTGAATACACCGATGTCCGTGCGGTCTTTGTTGATCTGCTCCTTCCCATGGCCAAGAAGTTCCAACTCCGTCAAGAGGATATGGTTAAACGTATCTTTATCTTTTCGGATATGGAATTCAACTGTCAATACAGTCGGCATGACCAGTTCCTGACATCCTATGAGCTTATACGTCAAGACTACAAGGAGGCTGGATACGAGATGCCTGAGCTAGTTTGGTGGAATATGGCTCTTCCTGATAGATATTCAGATATGCTGAATGCTCCGGTAACAAGTGATGATGAGGGTGTCTGTCTTTTGTCTGGTTTTTCCCCTAGTATGCTCAAGACGTTCTTGGATGGTGATGTTGAAGATGATAGTGAGTCTGATTGTGATCCTGGCATTGCAACGGTTGAAGCAGTTAAAAAAGAAGAAGAAGAAGTGACTACTGGTGCTAGTAAGGCCAAGGTCAAATCTGCTGAAGATCCTGTTATGGAGATAGTCGATACAGAAGAGATAGTCGATGCAGAAGAAGAACATGATGAGTCTGCTGCTTCTCGACCAAAAAAGGATGAGAAGCTCTCTCCTGGTGCCTTTATGAAGAAAGCTGTATACCATGAGAGTTTTAGTGGTTTAGTTGTTGTCGATTAAAAAAAAAAAAAAAAGTAAATAGCCTTTAATATACCCAAAAATATCTATAATAAAAAGTACCCTTAATTTGTTTTATTCAGTAAACTTTTACAAGTCTTTTTTATCCTTTATTTTTGCATAAATGATTTGAAATTCCATTTAAAGTTGATCCAACTGTAGATATCTTACAGTTTAATCGTAAAATGATTCTTTAACTTATATTTGACAAAATATGAAACATAGCTTATGAACAAGACATTTACATCGATTAGGCCAGAACTTAGCATTATATCCATCTTTTGATTTTGTGTCAGCAAAACATCACTTTCTTGATTTTCTATCAAAAAATGCGACTTTACTCGTGACTTGCATTGCATTCTATATAATAAAGTTGGTCAACCGCATTCAACTTGTTATATTTTTTTTTTTCCTTTTTTTAATCTGGACTTTTTCATCATTCATGAACGTACAGTATTCAACACGACAATCGTGTATACCACAACAACAAGGTATTGGACAGACCTTACCACCCGTTCCAGTTGGCATTGACACTGTTAATTCAGCACCACTTGGTGCTATGCCTCCTGGTACTCGTGTTCAGGTTGGAAAGTATCAAGTTATTATACACAACTTTTTGGCAGAAGGTAAAACTGGAAAAAAAAATAACCTAAAAAAAAAAAAGATTGGTTACTTATCAAGAAAAAAAATAGGTGGATTTGCCCACGTGTACGTTGCTAGAATCGAAGGAAAGTCTGGTTATGTTGTTCTAAAGAGAGTAGTCGTTCCCGATCAAGAACGGTTAAAAATGGTAGAAAAGGAGATTGAATTTATGGTAAGAAATGAATGGGATATTTTGTATTGAGACCTTTTTTTTTAAAAAAAAAAACGTGTATGGTAGAGACGGCTAGGTGAGCACAAGAATATTTGCAGATACTACGAATCAAGAATCGATGTTTTACCCACTGGCGGTTTTCAAGCCCTGATTTTGATTGAGTACTGTCCTGGCGGTGGTGTTATTGATTTGATGAATAGAAGACTTCAACAAAGACTAACAGAACCTGAGATTCTGGGAATATTTAGTGATGTGGCCGAGGTAATAAAAAGTGCAGAGGTTTTTTTGTGTACAAGGCGGAGGCTGATTCTTTCAAAAATATTCTTTATAGGCATTGGCTTATTTACATTACTGTAACCCGCCTGTACTTCATCGAGATATTAAAGTAGAAAATATTCTTATATTAAATCAAAACCATTACAAATTGTGTGATTTCGGATCAGCTGCACTATCAAAGGGTCATTATGTTCCATCTACAGTTGCCGAGATTCAGGTACTCGAAGATGACATTCAACGTCACACAACCCTTCAATATAGAGCACCAGAGATGATTGATGTGTATCAAAAGCGTCCTGTAAACGAAAAGGCGGATATTTGGGCTATGGGCGTGCTTCTATACAAGTTGTGTTTCTATACAACACCATTTGAAGAACATGGACAGTTGGCAATATTAAACGCAAGATATAACATCCCCTCTTCACCTCCATTTTCTGAAGGACTTACTCGACTCATCATGTCCATGTTGCAAGAAGACCAGAACCGTCGACCTAATGTGTATCAAGTTATGCGGGCAGTGTGTCAGTTGCGAGGCACCGAGTGTCCGATTCGTGACATATACTCGGAATCCATCCAAGTCTCTCCTTCGTTTTCTTCTCCCACGCCTACAAATGACATTTTCGAAAAAGTAACCAATATTCCTCAGCAGCGCTTTCCTGATATTAAACCAATGAGAAGAGGAAGACCTACAGCCTCTGATAAATCTTCTACCGCTTCAGAACCCGCTACATTACCCGCTCGATCTCCTGTGCCTGCAATATCTCCAAGAAATACCTCGGCGAGTATTCAAAAGGATGCCAGTTATGACCCTTTTGATACAAATCATTTTTCAAAGTTAAACAAGTCTGCCAAGACAACTCCTTCCTCTCCCGCATCATTCCAAGACGATTTTACTATCTCAGATAGTGCTCCTTCTAGTATACCAATCACTGTTCATGCAACTCCTTCGCCACAATTGGCCACCCGGGTTCAAACTCAGGTTAATAAAGAGGAAAAGACGGTTATTAACAAGAAAGTGTCGTCTGATATTGAGGCTCGATTTAACGCTATAAAAGCGAGTAAATCTTCTCCAAATTCAAAACCTGCACCACCGCCCAAACCAGCAAGGTTTCGTTCAAACCAGATACCTTTTAAAGAGAAATTCCCTTCTGTTGAGGAATTAAAAAAGTCCTTACCGTCATAAATATCAATAAAAAAAAAAAAAACTTTTTTAGCACTACAAAAAAAAAAAAGAATAAATCTGAATTTCAAAAAGTGACTCCTTAACTCTTGATTTGGTTTGATTCTTTTTTTTTTTCTTTTTTTTTGAACCTATTTTAACAGTTGTAAGCTTTTTTCTTCTTCTTTTTCTTTTGTTTCTTTTCCTCTTTGCAAACAATTTTATAAAATGTGTGGTATTACAGCACTTTTGTTAGCCGATCCTAACGGCGCCGCCTGTTCAGATTTATTCGAAAGTTTAGGACTTTTACAGCACCGTGGACAGGTATTGAACTGCAGAGGATTGACAAAGAAAAAAAAAAAAGCAATTATGGAAACTTATAAACAAAAAAAAAAAAACAAACAATGGGGGAATATAAATAGGATGCTGCCGGTATTGTTACTTGCGGTTCAAAGGGTCGTTTGTATCAATGCAAGGGTAACGGTATGGTAAGAGATGTTTTTAACGAGCAACAGTTATCCAATCTCGTTGGCAGTCTTGGTGTGGGTCACGGTAAGAGAGAAATAGATGAGATTTTGTGGGAGTTTAAAAAAAAAAAAAAAATTAAACTATTGTCTACATAGTTCGTTACCCCACAGCAGGCTCTTCTTCCATGTCTGAAGCCCAACCCTTTTACGTCAACTCACCTTATGGTATCGTTTTTGCACATGTAAGAGTTTATAGATGGGAAAAAAAAAAAGTATGACAAAGATTTGATATCAACCGTTGTTCAAATATAGAATGGTAATTTGACAAATGCACGTGAGTTGAGAGCTTTCCTCGACCAGGTTGCTCATCGCCACATCAACACCGATTCCGATTCCGAATTACTTTTAAACATCTTGGCTGATAATTTGCAAAAGACTGGAAAAGCCAGGTAAAAAATACAAAAACGAAGTCACATGTGTCATACATCTCATCTACACCCAAAAGTGTATGTGTGAAATATATATATGCGTGAGTATTCATCTGTTTTTTTTATTATTTAAACCTCCGTTAATAGAGTAAACGATGAAGATATCTTTACCGCCATCAAAGATCTCTATGACCAATGTAAGGGTGGTTACGCCTGTGTTGCAATGGTTGCAGGCTTTGGTCTCATCGGTTTCCGTGACCCCAACGGTATCCGTCCCTTGATCTTGGGTAGCCGTGATACACCCAATGGTAAGGACTACATGTTCTCTTCCGAGAGTGTCGTCTTGGAAGCCCTCGGTTTCTCCAACTTTGAAGATGTCAAACCGGGAGAGGCCGTCATTATTACACGTGAGCAAGTCTCTCGTCGTCACTTGAAGCCCAACCAGAAATTCACTCCCTGTATCTTTGAATATGTCTACTTTGCCCGTCAGGACAGTATTATTGATGGTATCTCTGTTTACAAGGCTCGTCTCTCTATGGGTGAGGCCTTAGCTGATCAAGTTATTAATGCCTTTGGTGAAAATATGGATATTGATGTAGTCATTCCTGTAAGTTTTTGTTTTTTTGGATCTGTCAATCAGTTCAAGATCAAGTGACTCATGTCCATCATTTTTAGGTCCCCGATACAAGTAGAGTGGCTGCCCTTCAATGTTCTCGTAAATTAAAGATTGTCTATCGTGAAGGTTTTAATAAGAACAGATATGTTGGTAGAACCTTTATTATGCCTGGTCAGCAAGTCAGGTAAAACCATTCATGGTTTATTTTATTGTATATGTTAGTAGGTCTGTGCTTTAACATCTATCTGTTATTTCTATTAGACGTAAAAATGTTCGACGTAAATTGAACGCAATGGCATTGGAGTTCCATGGTAAAAATGTATTACTAGTCGATGGTAAGGATGCAATCATTATCAATTGAATTAAGATCTAACAGGATATCATTTTTCAGATTCTATCGTTAGAGGTACTACCTCGAAGGAAATCATCCAAATGGCTCGTGAAGCCGGTGCCAAAAAGGTCTATTTTGCCTCATGTGCACCACCCATTAGATACCCCAACGTTTACGGTATTGATATGCCTACACGCAAAGAGTTGGTTGCATACAACCGTAACGAGGACGAAGTAGCTGAAGATATTGGTGCAGATAAGGTTATCTACGAGGACTTGACTGATTTGATTGAGTCTGTTCGTAAATTCAATCCTGCCATTGAAACTTTTGATACCTCCGTCTTTGATGGTAACTATGTTACTGGTGATGTTGATGAAGCCTACTTTAATTACATTGAAGGCGAGAGAGATAATGATGATAAGGCCAGCAGTACTGATAATGAGAGCATTGGCTTACATAACAGTTTTAGAAAATAGACTTTTTTTTTTTTATCTTTCCTTTTGTTCATCTATCAATATTCTTCTATATGTATACTAAAATTTATAAAAAAATAAACACACTCAATCCTGCTATACACTCTAATTGACCAATCAGAGTAAAGTATTTATGTTCAATATCAATTTAAAGTATGTATGAAAATCAGGAGCTTTTTAAAATAACTCTAGGGAACTGCATTCCTAATGATAAGCCGTGCTTTGTTAACCTTAAAGAGAAGAACACTTATTATACAAAAAGCTTCCATAAAGCAAAGTAGTGCGGACCATAAAAAAATCATTTTGATGACGTATTTCGGCTGTCACGCGAACTTATTCCATAAAAAAAAAAAAAAGAGAAAGAGAGGCGTACAAAAATAGGCAGCAATTCATATTTTCCTTTCTTTTCCCTTTTTTTTTTTAACAAAAAAAAAAAAAAAAAAGACAGAAGAGGAGGAGGAAGTCGTTCAAAGAGATAATATGAATAACGAACAGACAAAGGCAGATATACTCAATATACAAGACAGTATTATAAATGCAGGAAAAGCAATTGGAACTGCCATTGAAAGAGACGAAGTCTTTACAGATCTAGCTGATCTTTTGCAAGGTCAGCTTGAAAAAGTTTTTTTTTTTTTTTCTGTAGAAAAACAAAACAACTGACGCGTGTTTGAATAGGTCCTACTCTGAATAGCTATGTTAAGCCTTTATACAATCCGGAATCAGAGTTTAAAAAGACAATTGACCTTGAAATGCCTGCCGCGCTTCGAAACGAAATTACAGGTTAGAGTGACTTGCCTTTGAATACCTTGGCTCAGTTTCTAACGTTTATTTTATTCACTTTTACTAGACACTACCTGTCGTTTGTTTACAGGCGTTTTACCAGAGATCAATAGAGCTTGGGTTACAATAGATAATAGACTTTATATGTGGAATTACCATAATCCGTAAGACAAACAGTATACAAGTCTACCATTGACTTGTCTAATGAACTTACTTTTATCATTAGCACCGACATTTTCCAATACGATGACCAAGATCAAGTCATTCTTACACTCGGTCTAGTTAAACCTAAGCCTGGTAAAGTGTAATAGCACTCTTGTTATTGTCAGTTGTAACTCATCACCATAATTAGATATCTTTGGTGACCATATCAATTATCTTCTGGTCATTCCTACAACAGTTCAAGTTATTATACTTGCAGTTTCATGTCCACCAGCAAAGACCCAAGAAGAGAAGATCAATAGTAAACTCAATGTCTATGCAACTGACTTGACGATACCTTCAGATGAGTTTGCCGTTGAAAAAGTAGTGGGAACCGATTCAGGTCGGATCTTTTTATTGTCAACAACAAATGTGTATGAATTTAACTACCAAGTATGTAAAAAACAGAGAGAGAGAGAGAGAGAGAGAAAAGAAAGAGGAATTTATATATATCACATTACTAGGCACCAGCCAGTCGTATATTTAGTTCAAATTCATCTATACGATGTTTGACAGGGAATGGCTTTTCAAAATATCTACCAACTGCTTTTATGAGAAAGAATGAACAAAGTAAGTAAATAGAGAGAGAGTGAATGTTGTAAAGATGATATATTTATCATTTTTTATTCCTATAAACAAATATAGCTGTATTGAAGGCAGCAGTTGTTGATAACGAAAGAAAAACGCTCTATTTACTGGGTGCAGACTCGTCTATAGAGGTGATTTACCTAGGAAACGACACCAATCCATGCTATCAATCCATATTCAAATATACCAAAGTCATTCAAGATGCCAGTCAAATGTGTCGCCTTCAAACAGCAGTCGCTGACACCTCTGATTTCATCATACAATCACTTCACATCATCTCTAGTGTCGAATCTAAAAAGGTACACCTCATGGCTGTCACCTCTGGAGGTTATCGACTGTATTTTACCCATCATCGCGATGGTTTCCGTTCTTTTAGATTGACACCTGCTGATGATAAGCCCAATACACTTGAATTGGGTCATATTAGAATTCCACCAAAGAATGAACCTGCTCCTGGTCAGATGAAGGCGTGTTATAAACTGTCATATCACTATTGTGGGATTACCATGTTGTGTACACAAAAGTCAGAGTCTTTGGATCAGGTTGTTATGACAACAGTAACACCACCAAAGAAGACAAGTGTTCTACCATCGACCAATGGCATTGTTTCCAATTCAATGAATAGCTTGATGGCAAGTTGTTGTTTAGACTGAATTTGTGCAGTTCATTTACCCCTTTTTATAGAATGTTGCCACTAGACCCCAATTGATTGAAGTGGACACGAATGCAGAATTAGATAAGCGTATTTTGGCTATAGAGGAAGCTGATAAATTACCAGTAGGATCCCAAAAGATGAACGAGTTGGCCGAACAACGCAGTTCGCCTAATCGAGAGTTTATCATGCTGACAATGAACGGTCTGACAGTTTATAGCAAACAGAGACCGGTGGATATATTATATTTTATGCTCGAGAATGCGCATGGCCATTTAGAGACAAAGAAGAAGGAGTTTATAGAGTTTATTGATAGGTTTGAAAGACCTGAATCATGCGCCATGTGTTTATCCATTGTTGATGCGATTAGTAGTAGAGCGAATATTAGCGATAGAGAAAAGGGTAATTATATAGTAAAGTGTATGTTTAGTGTGTATATGTTTAACATGTGTGTCTGTCTTTTTTTTTTTTTTAAAAAAAAAAAAGAGGTCCTCACTTCTGCGACAAAGTTATTTTTTGAATATGGTGGAAGACCAATGTTGGATCAGCCTAGTCAAGCACCAAGTAATCATTTGGGTCGTGTTATTCCAGAATTGGGCAGTAATATCAAATACAGTGGAGCACATGATGGACTTGTTCTTCACTTTTCACGTATTGTAACACCTATTTGGCGATTAAAGTTCTTTGCTGAATGGTAAAGTGGATGATTGTATATATATACACTGATATATTATTATTGATCCGTTGTATATGTATATATATATATATTAGTAACAAGGAAAAAATGACAGAAAAGGATCGCACTGCGTTGGGAAGAAAGTTGTCTAAAATTGAAAACCACTTGTGGAATTTACGTCGTTTTATGGAACAGTAAGTCAAGATGGGATGTAAAAGAGTAACGTTTATTCATACTATCGTTGTAGAAACATGAACTCTCGTAATACACCTGCTATCACAGATCCACGTTACCAACCTGACGACGGAAGTGCTCTTCAATTACAATTGGTAGGTGGTCCGGGGAGGGGGAGGCAGAAATGAAAGGGAATTTGTTTATTTATATCCATTCATAGCGTGAACAAAGGGCCCTTCGTGGGATTTTCGAATTACTTGTACGATGTATTCAAGTAATTCAATTCATGCACATGTTTTTAGAAAGCGATTTCCTTATCATTATGAATTTGTAAGTTACTTGAAGTATACAAGTGGAAAATAGATATATTGATATGCGTTTATGTTTTAAAACGAACAGCGTTGAAGAGAAGGCCAAACCTGGGATTTTAGAGTTGAATATGGACAAGATGTTGGTTTCACCCGAAGTGAAGCCTTTAATACAAGAGCTGACCATTGCTGCGATTTACAAGTGTGAGATTACACCAACAAATGTTAAATATGACACAATTACTTATACGCTGGAGGCAAAATGTGGTTCTTTCTTTGGACCAAAGGAACTTAACTTTTACAAAGTAAGACTTGTGCAACATCAAGGAACAAAGATATTGATATAATAATATAGGGAATTGAATGTTTAAAATACACAAAGATACTCGAAAACGAACAAGACCGAAACGCATTCTTTGCTGAATCACTAAAACACTTTAAACTGACAGCAGATGACATTAGCGAAGAGAAATTGGCAATCATCTGTTCAATATACAGAGCAAACAATTTCCACTTGGGTGTAGTAGAATTGGCACTAGAACGTGCAAATAGACAGGATCCTCAGAAACAAGGACTTGCCTATTTCGAATCCAACAAGGCTGCAGAGCCCGGCAAATCGCACTTTTTTGACTTGAGAGTACGATCCTATCATTATGTGTTTGAGGCATTAATGGAGGCAAAAACCAAGAAACAGATCCCCTCATTGGCAAAGAATGCGTTTGCAGCAGCATTTGCAAGCGATGACGAGCTCTTCCACTATCAACTCTATTATTGGATGTTAAACAAGGACATGATGAACGATTTGCTATCAGCAGACACAGTGTACTTGATTCCCTATTTCGAAAAACATGTGACAGAGCAGGGAGCATTAGAATTTTTATGGCAGTACAGTCGACGCAAACGCCAATTTTTCAAGGCATCCAAATATCTCTATAACCTTGCATCCTTTAGGGCCTCTATTCCCATGGCATCACGAATAGAATGGCTTGCCTGTGCAAATGTCAACTGTCGCTGTCATGATCCCAAGGTGGAAAACGCGGCAGAGACAGGTGCCTTCCTCCAGGAACTACAGAGCGCTTTGAAAGCCGCAACACTTCAACAAAAGATCCAAAACGCATTAAAGTCTGAAAACACCATAGAAAGTAATACTGAGGCAGCGGGGCTTGATATGTGCTTATTAACGCTACCACAGTTGAGAGAGAAATATCCTCAATTTGTTGATTATTTCTGATGAAAATAAAATAAAATAAAAAAACAGTTATAGTATTCCATAATATGTAGATACAGTTAAAAAGTCATTACTAATAAATACTTTGCCTATCCCATCTTCATCAGAGTGATTTATTGTTTTAAAAGTGGCATTTTTATATCACATACTTTATACAATTAAGTTGAACTCTCATATCTATTTAAGAGTGAGCAAATTTAACAAAATTGGCTCAACAGTACCATCCAATTTCAAAGCTTTGTGCAGTCTTAAAAGTCGTATTCATTGGTATTTGTTCTTTACCATTTTAGTGCTAGTTATAAGGTTTTTAATTGCTCTCCTATTTCCTTTTAAAACACAAATTAAAAATATAAAAGCATCAAATGATAACATGTTCTTTTTTTTTTTTTACCAAGGTATGTTTTAAACATGTTCGCTATCTGAGCCCTTATCTGTGTATATTTTCCATTGGGACCTCTTTTATGCAGGTTAACATGAACAGTACCAGGGTGCAATAGAGGTTTCAAAATATAACTCGAGGGTATTTGGTATTGGTCTTTTTGAAGGCATTTCTTCTTTTATATTAAAATCCACTCCTTCTACATTAAATAAAAATCTCATTTAATTTCCAAATAAGTGTTGGATTAAACTTTTTTTTTTTAAGCCATGTGTTAAAAAGGAGTTAAAAAAAAAAAAACTAAGAGAGGAGAGAAATGACATGAGATGGTAAAATGAGAGGCATTTTAGAGTATTTGGATATATCTTAAATCCAATTTCAGTTCAAATTATGCCGGGATTTATCAGCATACACGTTTTAAAGAAAATATCCTTTTTTCTTTTTTTTAAAAAAACAGTAATTGAAAGTACCGAGAAAGACGAAGCAAAAAATGATTTATTAAACGATTATTAACAATCCCCTTATAATTCCATGATATTATCTGTTTTGCCTGTGATTTCTAAAAGAACCTTTTCGAGTGCATTTGAACTATAGCGAGGCTCTTCTGATTTACAGTCAGGTTCAGCCTTAATGCACTTGATACCTAACGACTCAATAGCTGAAACATCGACAATGATTTCTAAACAATATATATACATAGAGAGAGAGAGAGAGAGAAAATGTGAATTAAAATAAATGAGGAGTCTTTTTTTTTTGACACGTCAAATGAAGTTATTCTATATGTTTACTTACGTGAATTGGACAAATAGACCAAATGAGTAATATAAGTAGAAGGGGGTTGGTTAGGTACAAGATCAGGAGGGAATGGCGTAGAAGAGCCGCTAATTCTACCGGTGGGTGGCGTGTTGTAACCTTCCTGAAGTGCGCTTACTGATGGAGATAGAGTTTTGAGTCTATCAATACCAGGAGGAGGCCATTTTCGGAACCCGTGATCAACAGGTCTAGCATACAGGTCCTGTGTTGAGGTATTGGAGCTTATTGAGTGGTTGTCATCGTCATTGAATTGGTCGTAGAATATACGGCGTGCATCAATTAATTGACTTTCGTTTAATGCATTGGTGATGGTACCAATAAAGTCAAGTGCAGTATACCCTTCTGTTTCACGATCTACTGTGCCGTTCAACACAAGCACCTTTGTTTTTAATGAGCGAGACTGTGCAATTGCATGGCCGACCTTACGCAAAATCAAACATGGCAAAATAGAGGTGTAAAGTGAACCAATAGAATAAACGAGATGTGTACGCGTAGCCAAGTGATCAAGAATCTTTGGGTTGGGTAATGGATATATTTCTTGACCATATTCGTTCATATAGTATATACGTCTAATGGGTGCGGATAAAGTATCTTCTGTTGCTTTACTAAATATTAAGTTTCCATTGATCTCTTCATCATTACCAAGCAGAGGTGAATTGGGCAAGGCAAGTTTTGAAAATGCATCGATTGGGTTAACAAATTTAGAGTCGGGCGTCTTTTGACCTGGATGACTGATTTCACACTGGCCACGCAATGTTTGACCGTCTTCCAATAGTGCGGCAATAGCAGCTGTGTGATTTGTATTGATGACGGGTAAGACATAAGTGGGCTCACGAATCGCAGTAATGGAAGAGAACAAAAAGATGGCAGCCTCAAGCGATCCAAAAAAGAGGCGAGCACCTGTCAAGAAGAAGTTACCAATGGATCCATTGCGGAAATTGAAATGTTTGTGCGCTCTTTTTAATATTTCAAAGTTAAAATTAACAAGAAAACCTCGAATTGTCTCCTTTTTTTCAATAGAGATATCCTCCCATAACCTGGTTTCATGTTAGAAAAATATGTACTACTACTAAGTATACAAAAAAGTAACAAACTTACCTGTGTCTCCCTTCGACTATCTGCGCCCATTCATATCGAATGTAGTTTTCATCTCCTTCTGAAGGCAAACGATAACTTAGTAATTCTTTGATGGCTACACGCTCTTCAGAGTCATGTCCATCCAAGTTAATAAGACGTGTAAGACGAGATCGAAGATCGCCAATACTAGGTCCGCCTAGTACTCTCAAGAGTTCACTCTAAACCAAATCAACTTAGTTGCCTTCTCTTTCGCTTTAACGAACTTTGTTTTTCTCTTTTGTACTTACTGTAGAGCCTCCATTATCGGATACACCCAAGACATAGCAGACACTCGGTGTGATGGACTGAAATGACTTTACTACAAAAAGTAATGTCAAGATGTCTGATCATGGCTTTTGTCTTTCTTTTTTTTTTAACTAGTTATTACCAATAAAATTACAAGCAGAGCCACCTGAGAATACAATAAAAGAAGGATTTGCTGACATTTATTATTATAACTAAATCCAAATAAAGACGGTGAGAAAGGAGGAAATAAAGAAAACGTCCTTTTTATTTTGTTTTGTTTTAATATCGTTTTCAAAACCTTTGTGACTATGCAACGATTGAATTTCAACTCAGTTTTGCATATCGATATACGCTGCGTTTTTTACTCTATTTATACTAGTATTAGTCCATAAAAAGGAATGGAGTCAATTAAATCAGATATCATAAATATAAACTGTGTCATTTTGTCACGAGTAAACTAATTTAATTCAATATAAAATATATAAAAAAAGTGTTTAAAACCAAAATGTTGTTAAAACCAACACACTTGTCTTACTCAAGTAGATCCAAGTGGTCCAATAATATCGAGAATAGTTTCGCTCCCCTTTTTTCTGCGATTTATTTGTGTTTATATTGGATAAATGTATTGTTACCTTACCTTTTGTTGCTATTTTTAGTTTTTCTTTTTTATTTATTTATTTATTTATTTACTGTTGTTTACACTCCAAAAATTCCATTTCCAGAAAGTCACTACTAGAGAATAATTGCTAGTGCCGGCGTGAATCGGATGGTAAAAGAAAGTCTATTGAATTGGATCTAATGGGTATAATAGCAGTAGTAAAGCAAATTCTGTGATCTCTAATTCTAAACTTACATGAAAGGAGCAAAAAAACTCACCTGTTAAGATCTACACATCAGTGCTATTAGTAGATTATGGTATGAGATTAACTATGCACTTAAAAATAAGGTCGTCTTTTTTTATTATTAAAAACATAGGTTTCTATAATTCTCTATTGGAAAAGGTATCTATCAAGTTTTAGTTAGTAGAATAACTTTATTATTTATAAATGAATGGTACTCTCCATTTGATTTATACAACAGGTCGTTATATTCAAGTGCAAAATCTAATTATCAACAATTCATCGCATTGCTGTTTATTTCAAGATATTGAGAAAAAATTACAAATTAATGAGAAGACGGGGAATAATTAATGAGAAAAAATAAATAATAATTGAGAAAAATAAGGAAAATAATTGAGAACAGATAATAATTGTATAAATAAAGACAATCCATAGAGTAAAGAACCAAAGTGGGCAAGCATGTTGTCAATACCATGAGTCAGAAGGAAGTTAGTGATAAGTGAGATCCATTTAGATGTTTAAAGATATCTCCTTGTGTTATTATTCATTGAGTTGGATCATGAACTCATGTCCCCTTTAGTCTTCTCACCTTAGTCTCCCTTTTTAGTCAATCAGCATTTTCTCATTAAATATTCAAACTTTTCTCAATAATTTGAAATTTTTTCTCATTTTCTTAAAAAAGACAATATAACAAATACACATATATAATTTGATCCTTTAGAATTAAACCAAAAGCAATGTCAAAATATATGCGATTGACATTTCCCAGAAACAAAATTGGGAATATCAAAAAAGGAAAACCTGGGGATTCCCGGTTTTAAGATTACAAAAGATTGTATCTTCTTATAAATTTTCTAAAAATAGATATTACAATATTGAAAACAAAGCGCAAGCATATTATTAATATTATTAATAACAAGAGAATGCTATTTTATAATATGAAGAAAGCAGCATAATACTTTATTCAATTTAGAAACACTAGAAGTTCAAGATGTTCATGACCATAATAATGTCAGGAACATCATTTTTTTATTTTATAATCAAGTTAATAAGGTCCATGACTGAAATATCTATTATAATTTGTTTGTTTGTTTGGATACATCCGGTGGAGTCGAATACTGTCCCTTACACAAACGAACCTATTTTTTATCATACGCCTTTTTTCTTGTTTGTTTTCATTGTAAATCAAGGCTCTGTTTTTTAATTATTTTATTCTTATACAAAGAACAGCCCGACTAGTGTTAGTTGGCGCTGCCAAGGCCTGTAATATTATATCATACACTAAGCATTTTATGTAAACAAAGGAAAAATGAATAACAATGGTTTTTAATGATTGGTGTTCAAAGAGAGAAATAACATGCGATGAAGAAACAATTGGTAGAATCAATATACACTCATAAAAATATTATGCAAGACATTATTAATAAAAGAGTAAGAGAAAAAGGAAAAACGTGATGTACACCACTCACGGCTTTGTTCAAAAGTGTACAAAAAAAAAAAAAAAAAAACTGGTTCGAGTAATACAGTGCTCCAATTAGTATCACAACCTATTTTTCTAATGATATAAATATCGCCCCTTTTCCAACTCTTTTTTTCCAATTTTTTTATTCTTCACTGTAAATTACTTTCATCTATTTATTTCCTACTTTCCCCCCTCATTCAACATTTCACCATTTTCTATATCAATATACATCCAAGGCTACAAATCCGATGACCAACGCCTTTTCTGTGTTGTCACTAAAGCGGAATCGCTCGACCAGCACTTGTAAAACGTCCAGCTCAAGCACTGGTGAACCCGTCAGCAAGTTATCTCGATTAAAAAACTCAGGGTTCTCGATCTTTTCGAAATTATCCAATTCAACCCATAACACTAAAAATAAAAACGAAAGCAACACCAGCAGCAAACACCATTCCTTTATAGATTTTTTTAACCAATATTTTCGCTCGATCGATGGCACTGTACATAATAATTCCCATCTACGTCGTAAGAATACTTATGAGAGTGATAAAAATTATGAATTCAATCATTATAGACGAGAAGCTCGCAAAAAAAAATTGGCGCTTAATGCCGAACGTAATGTATACACTGTACCAACACCAAAGAAATTGAAAAGCATCCTGATAAAGCATGGGCACTCACGGTCAGTATTGACAACAATGGCAGATGCCTCTCTTGTTGCTGAAACATCGATACCTATCAGATATTCAAATACCTTAACAACAAATTCAGAAGATTTAACAGCAAAAGAATTTGCTGATATTGCCGGTATCCGCATACTATCCGAAGATCAGCATCAAAGTGAGACTGAGGATTCCATTATGCATAGCATATCATCTCGAACGCCTAGTTCTTTTGGTCAAAGCAGCACCGATGATCACCATCTAACCGTAGTAAGCCATGCTTCTCTTGCAAGTCGGGGAGATATCCAACCTAAAATCTGGGACAATGATTTCTGGCTAAACTCCGAGGAGAATAGCAGCAGGGCGGTCAGCCGAAATAATAGCACACGCCGTGATATGCTCGAACCGGTTCTAGAATCAGGTGCAAATATGGTTGAGCCGCCTATTTTGCATGAACTGCGTAGAATGGGTACGTGTGGCAGTGACAAATCAGGTGTAATTAAGAAGGGCCGCTTTGAGATCTACCTGGAAAGCGGCAAACAGCCCTGAAGAATTTCCCGTTTGGTCTCTAACAATGGAAGTGTCCTTGAATGGCAAAAAAAAAAAAAAAGACAAATCAAAAACTAGACCATCAACTAATGGAACCGATATAGATTAAAAAAAAAAAAAAAAAAATCAAAGTAAATGTTTAAAATGATGTCAGATGATATTAATCTTACAATTGCCATTTTTTTTTTCATTTATCCCCTTTTGTTATGTCTCCAACCTTCTGTATACCTTCCTTCTTCTTTTGCTTCATAATAAATGATTTATATCCACTGTTTTCAAAAACTTGAAATAAAGGAGAAAAAATATATTCAGGAGTTCTACTTTTGTACATGCTTTTGTGTGTGTGTGTGTGTGTGTGTGTATGGGCGTGGGTGTCCAAAAAACTCCTGCTAAATAAAATCTACCCCCTTGTTGTAATATAACCAATTTATAATGAAAAGTGGTTATCTCCTAGCAAACTCCTATCCATAAACGTTGTGTGCTTTCAATAGACTTTGATTTATCTACTGCTTTTTTTTTTTTTCGTTCTTTTGTTCTTTCTTTCTTTTATTTCTCTCTCACACGCATACACATACATTCGTTTAACAGTAATTTTTTTTTCATAATGAGAGATGAATACTATGAAAGCGATAATAGAAATAGTGTAGATAGCGATGAAAGTATCTCATCTTGTCCATCTTCATTAGAACTACCTGCACTACATATGGAAGAGTCAACTGTAGACATGGTCATGATACCACACATTGATCCGATAAACCCATTTGCCTTTACGGCGGATCAGTTGGTACAAGTAGTCGATCAGAAACACCTTAGGTTTTTAGAAAAGATGGGTGGTATAGAGGGCATCGCCAAAGGTTTACATTCCAATATCAAAAGAGGCATTAGCTGGAGTGAGAGTAATCTATCTTATATTCGTATGTATCATTTGGAGAATCAAGAGTCAAAAGAAGAGGAAGAGAATACTTTTGAGACTCAGTTGGTCTATCCTTTGGAGGAAGATGAAACTTTTGTACAGAGACGGTCTGTTTTTGGTACCAATGTCTTGCCCACTATCGAAGAGGCAAGTTTACTACAATTGATGCTGGCTTCATTCAAAGATAAAACACTGGTATGTTTTTTTTTTGTTTTTAATCAATTCAAGCGCTGATGTAATCTTTGCTATTATTGTAGATTTTATTGACAGTATCGGCTATTGTATCCCTTTCAGTAGGTATTTACGAAGATATGACTACAACAGAATATGATGCATCAGGGCATCAAATCCCCGGAGTAAAATGGGTTGAAGGGGTTGCAATTATAGTAGCTGTCGCGTTGGTAGTTGTTGTTGGTAGTGTGAATGACTTTCAAAAGGAGAAACAATTTCGGAGCCTAAATGCGAAAAAGGAAGATCGTCGAGTGAATGTAACATTTCAAAAAAAAAAAAAAGTAATTCGTATGTCATGTAATTAACCAATATGTTATAATAGGCAATCCGTGTAGGTCAGCAGGTAGTTATCTCTATTTATGATATTCAAGTAGGAGATATACTCAGACTAGAACCTGGAGATATTGTTGCGGCCGATGGTATATTTATTGAGGGGCATAACCTTAAATGTGATGAATCTGCAGCTACAGGAGAGTCCAACGCAGTACGTAAATTATCATGGAAGGAATGCCGAAATAGATACCCTTCATTTGATGATGATGATGATGATGATTTATCTCAAAGATCATTTACCGAGAGCGAGGCACCCTTGTCAGATGATGATACTGGCAGCATGACATCAAGTACGGTCGACCCATTCTTGGTATCAGGTTCAAAAGTACTAGAAGGTTTTTGTACATATATAGTAACTGCAGTGGGTCCCAACTCATTTCATGGAAGAACCTTAATGGCATTAAGAACAAAGGACGAAAACACTCCTTTACAGGATAAATTGGATGTGTTGGCAAGTAGCATTGCTAAATTTGGTGTGTCTGCTGCAGCCTTTTTGTTTGCAATGCTTCTCATCAGATGTATTATTGGCTATGCAACGGGCTACCTTTCTACTGTTCCAACAGATGTTGTCGCTCACTTTATGGCCATTTTGATAACGATAGTCACTGTCATTGTTGTTGCAGTACCTGAAGGTTTGCCTCTTGCTGTCACTTTAGGTATTTATTATTTTTAGTTTTTTTTTTTTTTTGGATTTAACCAATTTAATCATCTCTCCCTTTTTTAATATTTGTCATTATTTCCAATTTCTTGCAACTAGCTTTGGCTTATGCTACTCAACGTATGTTGAAAGATAACAATCTTGTTCGTATCCTTGCTGCCTGTGAAACAATGGGTAACGCTACAACAATTTGTTCCGATAAAACCGGTACACTCACGCAGAATAAAATGTCTGTCGTTGCCGGTACCTTTGGCTCTTCCTTCCGTTTCCTTAAAGACCCACCTGCATCTCGAACAGATCTTGTAGAGATATCACACATCCGTTACAAAGTACCAACCTCTGTGAAGAACTTTCTCAACCAAGCTATGGCTGTCAACTCTACCGCATTTCGAAATACAACCCTAGAGGGTGACACATCTTTGGTGGGTAATCGCACAGAGACGGCCATGTTAAATTTTTCAAAAGAGTACCTTGATTCTGAACCATTCGAGTTGCTACGTACACATTGGGAGGTAGAACATGTCTTTCCTTTTAGTTCTTCCAGAAAAGCAATGGCTACGGTGATCCGTGTCCCTATCAGAGACCCTACTACCCAGAAGGAAAAAACCGTGTATCGTCTTCATGTCAAAGGTGCATCTGAATTACTACTCAAGAGCTGTGGCAGTATTCTCTCAATGCATGATCCGCTCTATGAAAAATTGGATGAGTTTGATCCATCTAATGGTTATACTATCTCAGCACGTCTAATGACAGACGGGAATAAGCAACGTATGTCAAAAGTGATTCAGAGTTATGCTACCCGCTGTTTGAGAACTCTGGCGATTTGCTATCAGGATTTTGACAGCTGGCCAAATCAACGACAATTGGATCAAGTAATAGAAGCTGGTGGCCTTACCCTCCTTGGCATTGTTGGTATCGAAGATCCGCTACGTCCTGGTGTAAAAGAAGCAGTTACAGCATGCCAACGCGCAGGTGTATGTGTCCGCATGGTCACTGGTGACAATATGCTCACAGCCAAAAGTATTGCACGACAATGTGGTATCTACGCTTTTGGTGGATTAGCAATGGATGGACCCACCTTTAGAAGGCTCTCTCGAGAGGAACGAATTCGCATCCTACCTCAGCTTCGTGTCTTGGCAAGAACCAGTCCAGAGGACAAAAGAATGCTTGTGAATGATCTTAGAGAGACTGGCGAAATTGTCGCAGTGACAGGAGATGGTACCAACGATGGGCCTGCCTTGAAGGCAGCAGATGTGGGTTTCTCGATGGGCATTGCTGGAACCGAAGTCGCCAAAGAAGCCTCCAGTATTATTTTGATGGATGATAACTTCTCTAGCATTGTAAGAGCCATCTCATGGGGCCGTTGTGTGAATGATTCTGTCAAGAAATTCCTGCAATTTCAATTGACTGTCAATATTACCGCTGTTATGCTTACCATCATGACTGCCATCGTCAGTAATCAGCAGAAATCAATTCTAACTGCAGTACAGCTCTTGTGGGTCAACCTGATTATGGATACATTTGCTGCCCTAGCTCTCGCTACAGACCCACCTGCACCTGATTTATTAAACCGTCTCCCTGAGCCAAGGACAGCTCCTTTGATTGATACTTGCATGTGGAAAATGATCGTTGGCCAATCTATATATCAAATTGCATTGATTCTCATATGTTTATATACAGACGCGCTTGGTCTCTCCGAGGATCCTGCGACTTTACAAACTGTGGTCTTTACTATCTTTGTCTTCTGCCAGATATTTAATGAAGTCAAGTATGTATTAATGATTTATTAGTCTCTTTTTGGTGATTTGTTTATTAACTAATTTATTTATTTATGTAATCCAGTTGTAGAAGAATAGACAATAATTTGAATGTATTCCGTGGTATCAAGAAAAACAACTTTTTCATCATGATTTTCCTTATTTGCATCGGTGGTCAAATCATTATAGTAGAACATGGAGGAGCAGCTTTCCAAACTGTCCCATTAAGTCGACACTATTGGATATTAAGCATTGCGCTTGGTCTATTATCCATCCCTATTGGCGTCATTATCCGTTTAATACCTGATGAGACCTTTACAATGTCAAGGCGTAACATTGGCCTCTCAATAGTGGAACCTAGCAAAGTGTGTCAAGACGATGACGCAAGACTTGCATGGAATACGTCTAGTTTGTTGGATACAAATGTAGTGAAGACCAATTTTTGTATTAATGAAAGTGAAAATAAGGAGGAGATATGCTGGTCAAGAATAGTATAAATATAATAATGATATAATAAATTAAAATCGTCCTTAGTGACTCTGTCGTAAGCACAAGCTCCTGATTCGTCTTTTTCTTTTCTTTTCTTTTTTTACATGTAAATGATGACTAATATCGATATTGCTGCAACTGCTTTCTATGAACTTGGCCCTCTTCCAGAGATTGTAGCAAATATATTGAACCGTCATTCCATTGACGAATTGCATCGCGGTATTCCTAGTCGTGATATTGCCAAGGTTGGACGCATCCTCAAGAGAGTCAGATTTTATTCCATTCATCGTAGTGAGAAGAAGTATAAACACAGTCTCCAAAAGTTCACTCCTGAATGTTCTGACAGCACCTTTCTTCAATACTGAAGATGGAGGAAAGATATCTGTATCAAAGTACGTTTTACAAATTTAGAAAAAGCGTATCTACTACATCTTCCTCCTTATGTAAGTATTGGAAATTACCCCGGGTCAACAATCCAACTATAAGTTTAATGAAAAACAAACTGCTGCTATGATAAAGATTACCTGATAAAGCCCTCTTGGCGCACCAATAAGATCAAGCCTGTTCTTGATCGATTCTTCCGTGAGATTGTATCTGGTCTCATTGATAAGGGCATGAATGTTGCTAACCGCAATCCAATCATGATTACTACTGATCCACAGGGAAATATTGAAAATATACTCAAGGATGCTGGTTTAAAGGCCTTTATTGCTACCAAGAAGGCACCTGAATTGATATTTTGTTTTGTGAACACTGTCCCTACTGCTCTCTATCTTAAAACCAAGCACGTCTCTGATACTGTGTTTGGTATCCCTACCCAGTGTGTACAATCAAGACACATTGCTGATGCCAACGAGCAATACTGTGCAAACGCTACTACGCCTGTTTCTTCCCCATCGACACCAAGGATGCTGATAAGACCGGCAACTGCTTGCCGGGTACCGTAATGGATAGTAACATCTGTCATCCAATCGAGTTTGACTTCTACTTCTTTTCTCATCACGGTTGCCAGGGAGCTTGTCGCCCTATTCAATACCATGGTCTTCATGATGAAAACAATTTCACCGCTGATTCACTCCAAGAACTTACTTAAAGATTATGATACACTTACGCCAGATACACCAGCGCTGTTTCAATCGTCCCTGCTGTTTACAATGCAGATATCATTGCTGCCCATTCGCGTTATCATCGTCGTGGTGAGAATTGGAGTGATGGTGCTAGCACCACTAATATCACAGACCTTGATAGCATAATGGCTAGTTTCTCTGCTGTCCGACTCCAACTACAAAAAATAATGTACTCTATATAGCATTTTTTTTCCCCTTCCATTCTCTTAAATAAAATAAAATAAAATAAATAATGGCAATGATATATTTTATTATATGATATGATACAAGTTATTATTATTCTAAAATGAATTGAAAATCTACTTTCTCTTTTTGGGAATCTTTTTATATGTCTTTTTTCCTGAAAACAAGTCGACATAATCTGGCTTTTCTTCTTCTTTCTCTTTTTTCTTCTTGACAACGACTGGCTTTGCGTCCATATCAACGTCTTGTTCAGTCTGAGTTGGCTTCTCTTTGGGTTTATCGTTAAAGAGGGAAGTTGGAACAGTGATCTTTTTGTCTGTCTTTTTGCTGATTGTAGGCTCGACCAGTTTTTTCACTGAAGTAACTTCTTTTTCTTTTCGACTTGGTCGTTTATAGAACTTTGCACTTTTGCCCATCTTTGATCGATCTAGTTGTTGGAGTAAGAAAAAGCCCAAAAAAAAATAAAAATAAAAAAAAGGAATAAATACAACTACTAAGCCACTCTGAAATTAACTTTTGAAGTGCCTGCCAGTGAGGCACCGATGCTAATTTGCTATGAATAAAAGCAGCTTACATATATATACATAGGGAACCTTTTATTGGAGGTCTGATAAGAGTTTATTTGCAAAGGGCATTACAATGACACTGAAATCGTACATAAAAATGTGTATCTAGTGTTGAGTTACTGCATGAAATGTTAACAAGGTAAAAACATGAATCCAATACAGTAAAATGTCTCCACTGAGGTTATTTTTTTCAAGCCCATTTCTAATGGTGTTATTAGCTCTACTCATATATGGCATACGATTCTGCCAGAGTCGAGTTTCAATTGTTTTAAATTAGATTTGCCCGCTTTAACACCTGTTATAAATAATACTAATTATGCAAGATGAATGGAGTAATACTACTTTGTATATGGATTATGGTTGAAGGCAATGTGTTTAATAAATAATGTATGAATACATATAATATTTAGAACAGATATAGTTTCTTCAAGCGCGCCATGTAGTATTGAAACGGATTTATACAAGCAGTTTTCGTTCAAGTCGATTAATTTATACGAAGAAGCAACTATTAGCTCCTGACACCAAGAAGCCCAATATGGATTCGACACTTTAGACCACCACACGGACTACAGTGCTTCGCGCAAATGTGTTTCGGCAAAATGTTGTGACTTACTCAATCATCCAGATCCTAGAAATTTTACTATTCCAAACTACAACCCATTACTAATATTTTACTTTCGTCACTCCAATAGGTATAAGTGGTGATTCTCCTTAGCCTTCAATATAAACTTCAGTATCACGTACCTCGGTCTGAAATACATTTTCTTGAATTGTGTGATGCCACTATTTATTTATCTTTGCAAAAGGTGTATTATTGTTAACAAATATAGAAATAAGCTATCCAATCATATGCGTTGTATAAATTAAAATGGAAAAATAAAAAGTATATACAATTTAACATCGGATAATTTTTTAGAATTGACATACACTTTTTGCAGTGCGCTACGTCATATCAAAGAGGAGATCAAGTGCTACGTTGCTTGATGTATGCAATTACAACAATAGCAAAAACAATAATAATAGTATTTAAGACTAACCAAACAGCTCTTTTTATTTTTGTTAAATTAGTGTGTTCGGTCAAATTTACGACAAGGGAGAACACCAAGAAGCTGCACATTTGTGTCAAAACTATTTTAATGACATCACAGAAAACCTTTTGGTGCTTCCTTTTTATTGGTCAAAGAGCATGATCTTCACATTTTCATACAAAACAAAAACTGAGGAGCAACAAAGAGTGGAAAAATGAAAAATAAAAGCGCCTCCTCTCTTTTTCACATACGGTTATAATAATTTATTATTTTTATTATTTATTACTCTTATTATGAAGACCAAAATAGTCATTTCTGAACCTATTGAAGCGATTGATCCTCTTCTTACTGAACTTGCAAGACAGATTCACTCCAGTAAGAGAGTATTGGTTATTACAGGTGCTGGCATATCTTGTAGCGGTGGGATTCCAGTAAGAATTGGGTTACATTGATTCTCTTTTTTTTTATTCAAGATTAAAAACCCCTTTTTGATTTAGGATTTCCGATCTGAAGATGGTCTTTATAATCTAATCAAGAAGAAACATCCAAAAACATTCATCAGAGGCAGAGATCTATTCGATGCAACGCTATTTAAAGATAGAGGAAGAACAGAGTGCTTTTATACATTTATGGCAGAATTAAAATCATTAATATCAACAGCTAACCCTACACCAACGCATTCATTTATTCGGAGTATGCAACAAAAGGGCCAATTAATGCGGTGTTATACCCAAAATGTAGACTGTTTAGAAGATCCAATAGAGTTACCAGTCGTGCGTCTTCACGGCTCCATGGATACAGTGAAATGCAATCTGTGCTGCTCTTCCTTTGGTTTTTCAACAGAGTATGAAGATCAGTTTAGACTAGGCAACCCGCCCATCTGTCCTCATTGTGAGAATCTAGATAATGAACGAGTTCGACTAGGCAAACGACAATTATCAATGGGTACACTAAGACCAAATATTGTTCTCTACAATGAAGACCATCCTGATTCAGAAACAATAGGACGTATGCAAACAACCGATATAAGAAAGAGACCTGATCTACTGATCGTCATGGGAACATCTTTAAAGATTCCAGGCTTAAAAAAATTTATAAAGGAAGCCGCTAGGATGATCCACGCTAACTCGAAACAGGGAAAAGTAATATTTGTAAATAGAACTGCTCCTACAAAAGAATGGGAGAAAATATTTGATTATGAAGTGATAGGAGATACAGATGATTGGGTCAATATGATGGAACCAAAATTGGCACATCATGAGGTCATCACTGCAGAGAGATTGGCAAGGCTAAAACAAAAGAAAGACAATGCTACTTCTAATAATAATAACAATAATCAACATGTAAATAATAATCTAACAAAGAAAAGAAAGACTGATGATGATCAAAAGAACCTCATAGTTACGAACCATTCTAGATCTCAGCTCACTCTTGATGATACTTTCCGAGCACAGCGTCATAAGACTGCAAAGAAGGTCCTGATATTTAAACAATAAAAGAGACATTTTTTGTTTCTTACTTTCTGTATTGTCTTTAGACGACGTATTTAATAAACATCATCTTGATAGATTCTGAATGAATAAATATAATGCGTAATCATTGTTCATATCAAGTAAAGTGATCGACATGACAGTGTCGAGTACCTAATTGTAAGCAGGTGAAGATACATAAAAAATGTAATCATGACTTAGCTAGAGACAGTATAACCACGTAAGAGAAATAATGAAATATAGCACAATAAGAAGTTACACTACATTATATGGCAATACTTGACACGATGTACCAATACATAGAGTAATGGACAAGTAAATGATTTTTAGATGAAAAAACAATAAACTATATAATAGACAGGCAATTAAACATTAGAAAAGAGTTAAAGAAATTTATCTGTCATCAGAATAGGCATCCTGAACCGAAGGTTTAGACGTGTGGTTGTTAGGATTAAGGTAGGGGAGTCTAAGTCATAAAATAGTAGGTATCTATTAATAGAGAACTAGGTTCATGTAACATCCCTTACACTCGTTTGAGTTCCTTCTTTTTTTTAAATAAGACAGAAAGTCCAAAAGAGGACATAATATGATTTTCTTTTTTCTATATATATGTACATGCTCACTTAATTCAAGTTGCAAAAAGCCGTAAAGGCGATGGTTTTAATTTCAGCCCTGAACGTCTAAATCCACAAAGGCCCTAAAACCGTCGGAGGACCTGTCGTTAACATTTCGAACTTAGTTTATCTCTCACAGCATTAAATCACAGTCCTTTTAGACCACCTCGCATAAGACGTAGTTCATCTTGGGTTAAGAAAAGAAAATGAAAAACTAAAACAGAAAAAGCATACTCATTAAAATAACTATGATGTTCTGGATATGTATTGTCTTATTTTCACTTAGGTGGGTTTTGTGTAGGCTACTAGATCTATAATTTTCGTAAGAAAAAATTATTTCACTAAATAGCAATACAAACATATTTGTACTATAATGTTACAAAAATAATATTCTGACCTTCAAGTGCGACAGAACGGAACCTATGCTTAGTATCTTTAACCCTAGCCGATTTAAATTAATTAAAACTCTTACAATATGAACTTAAAAATTGAATGTTCGTAATCCCATACACTTCAATGACTGTTTTCAATTCAACTTTCCTAATAGGTAAAACTAAATGATATTATATTTTCAACTTTTTCTCTCTTTTTTTTCCGGGAAAAAAAAACGACGTGAAGAGATAAATAAACGAGTGTAAATGTAATCGCAGTGTAGTGTTTTTAGATGCGTAACAGTGAGTATTCCTTTCATGTTCAAAGTAGACTGAGTTATTGTTTCTTTTTTTTTTCCTGGCGCGTAAGCTTTTTTTATTTTTAACTCAACATATACTTATCTAATATGAAATCTCGTTGATAGCACGATGAACTTTTACCAAATAATGCCCTTGTAAGTCAGAGAATAATCACGAACTGAAATAAAAACACTTTTATGTAAGAATTAAATTAAATCNACTCTAGTTTTGTCTTTGATTAAAAAAGTAGAACATACTACATAGCAGTTTGCAAATTCTTCATTTTTATTATTATAGTCGAAAAGATTTAAGCATGACACATCGACATTGATAATTTTTATAACCGTTCACGTCTATCTATGTTTTGATTTATGATCTTTATTTACTTAATTTTGGGTGTTTATTGGATAGGACTTAACTTAGTTGGAGTTATAGATTACTTTCACCCCTTTTCTTGGTGAGGGGAGAGGAAAAATGAAAAGAACAAAAAGAAACCATGAAAATAAGAGGTTTTAATTTTGATAAATAACCATTGCACCGACTCCAACACCATAAATCATACTGTTCTAGACAGCATAAAGCGGAAGTCGGTTTTTCACAAAGGATTGGTTGTTAATTCCAAAAAGTTCAACCACCGTAAGCGACTAAAAAAAAATTTTCGACGTTTAAGAGGCGCGCATGTGACATTACCTAGTACTGCTATCTAACTATTAGGACATAAAAACAGTGTCAATAAATATATTTATTGGTCCCGTAAACTATACAAATAAATTAGCCGAACCTCTAAAACTCAAAACTTTTCGATTCGGTTTAAGTAATATATCGAAAATAAAACTTCTACCACTAACGCTGTTAGTTTAAGAAAAGACATGTGGAAAAATTGTCTTTTATTTTTTAGCTATGAAAAATAAAAGACAATTTTGTGTGATAAGATAACTCACATGTGAGTGTATTAGTATATAGCGTGAAACAAAAACTCTCATTTATTTATTTAGTTGCAGTTACGAGAGAAAGCGTTCTCATGAAAAGACCCAGATTGGCACTTGAAATAGTGTACGTACGTAATAATAATATGATTATTATTATTATTATTATTATTATTATTATATTTCCTATGGTAAGTACTAGAATATCATTTCACTTATGAGAAATTATTTAATCTCGTCATAAAAATTTCAGCGTTTATTTTCATTTTATTATTAGTCCACA
>MU622248.1:388377-406639 GCA_025399235.1 Backusella circina FSU 941
AAAATAATTATGATACCCCCTCCTGTAGAAACAAATTTTATAATATGCCTAATATAAAAAAAATATAATAAAAAAAAGTTTAATTTTTTCCGCTGAGTAACGTTTTGATTATTTATTTGACTGGATGAAATCTAATTTGTAGAACCATCTTATCAGCTCTATGGATAAGATAGCTTTATTCTCATGCAGTAACCCTACTGCTAGGTCAGCTGAGATCTACATTCCCCTTTTTTTTTACTTTTTTTTTTTGGAAATGGCAATTTTTGAAGTGGAACCAATCATAGTTAGTGTCCTGCAATTTCTTTATTTTAACGCTCTCTTATAATACTATAATTTTATTTTCATTACCATTCTAAAAGCTAGAATTGTGCATCTTAAAAAGGATGTGTATCTCTTTTATTCTTTTATTCATTCTGTTAATTATCACTTTCATGTGCTAATTCAATAATAACCCATGACCCATCGTCAGAGTGTGACCTTCTTGTTTATACTATTCTATTTCTGGCATTTCTTTCCCAAAGTTGTTTATTTAAGAGACAACAATAAAATTGCACTACTGATATTATAACCAATATTATTTAGAAATATTAATATACTTGTTTATTTCTCTTGTGCTGAATAAAGCCAAGACATTGACTGCGGTTTTTATTCAAGGTTTAAAAAACAATAAAAGTATTTTCAATGTATTCTTAAAGCCAGTACCCATTAAAAAGCTTGATTCCAAACAGGTTTAAAAAGAACAAGTATACAATCTAATTTTCAGGACTACCTTGTACGCCAAAATTAAAGCTATGACAGTGACACCATCATATTTCTGGTAAAAATTACCAGCAGTTCTACAAAGAATACAAATAGGTAGCTTTGTAAATATTTATTTTATCACTAATAAGCGAAATATATATAAAAGTATCAGTCTTTTCAAACACTGTTGCATAATTGTACTGTTTACTTCAAGTAATTGACCAAAAAGTCCAAAATAATAACAAAAATAGAGAAAATATTTTGAGAAGTTGCAAGATAATAAAAACGAAGAGAATAATTGAAAAAAATAATATTTCATATAACGAAAAGTATGTTTTAGTAAGTGAACAAATAATAAGACAAGTTATCAAGTAACAAAACCAAATTATTTAAGATTGAAAAACAGGATACAACGTAATGTTCAAAATAGACCAAGATTTCAGTGGTGAATTCAACAAAGGATATATATTGTAATTTCAATACTAAAGAAAAAAATGAGTTGGTAGTCTTTCATATATTCTTTAGGATATGGGTGCTTACGCCTGCAATCGATTACAAGATAGGCCAGTGGTAACCGAATATCAGTTCAAGTGCTTAAGCATATGATATTAGGTTTAATTAGTAGTATTTTGTAAAGGTATGGTTGTAAATATTTTTAAAAGTGATAAAAAACAACAGTTTATTGATACATCCCTTTAATTTATTGGATATGACTGTACAATACGAGGGAAAGCCTATACATTTCCATTAGAGAGAGAGAACCATTAAGAGAAGGCCATAAGAAGCAGACCAAAACCAGAGGAAACCAGAGAGAATCAGAGCGAACCATAACCAGAGGGAAAACCAAAGTTTAATTAAAATACTTAGAGAAAATAAGTTAATAAGTTACTATCAATAATATATTAAAAATATATGATATTTAACTTATCAGACGAACCTGATAATAGATCAAGGCAATAGTTAATAAGTCCAACCATGCGAAGGTCACTCATTATGTAGACCCGTTCCTTGAATTTGTCACCTCCGGTTTGTTTTTAATGTCGTGCTTTATTTTTTGCATTAAAATGAGTACTAATTTAAGTCGGAGCTCTTTTGATGAAAAAAGGTGCGTGTTTTTGTGTGGAAAGGATGAGATTTTTGAGCTTATATAAAAAAAATATGGTTTTTGTATGCTAAATATATGAATATAGGACTGTGGTGCGCCTTTTAGATGAAAAAGAGTGATTAATGGTGATATACAAAATCACGAATATGAAATCATAGAATGCATTATGGTCAAATCAGACAGAAAAAAGGGAAGAGTCGGCTTTTGTGTACAAGGTCGGATGATCTAAGTTGAGAAATCCAGCAAGAATGATGAGTTGAATACTTAATGAAAGCACATATAGTTAATGTTTATTTCAAGATATTGAGAAAAAATTACAAATTAATGAGAAAAAGGGGAGAAAAAATAATTAATAATTGTATAAATAAATAAAGACAATCAGTAGAGTAGAAAATCAAAGTGTGTAAGCATGTTGTCAGTACCATGAATTGGAAGAAATTTAATGATAGATGGGATTCATTTAGACGCTTAAACATATACCCTTGTGTCATTACTCATTGAGTTGGATCATGAACTTATCTCTCTCTAGTCCTTCTCACCTTAGTCTCCCTTTTGAGTCAATTTTTTTGTCATCAGCATTTTCTCATTAATTATTCAAACTTTTCTTAATAATTTGAAACTTTTCCTCATCTCTTATTTAAAAAGCAATAGTGCTCCAGTGAAAAAGTTAGCTCATATAAGGAAATAAACAATTGAAAGAAAAAAATGCCTGACTTTAAGCTACTTCCCGGTGATGTTTATTTTTAACCGTTTTATATCAACAATAATAAATATTTCTTATATTTTACATAGAGACAGAGAAATATCCTTTAAACATATCTAATTTCTACTTCAATATTTATTATTTCACACTTAGCATTCTTTTTATATGTACTCAAGAAATATGCTTTTAATTTATAGCAACTACTCCAGTCAAATTATTGAGCATTAGTATATATATCACATTATCCAGTCATACCCATGTTGCAACACGGCCGTTAGGCCGAAGCCCACCGCAGGTGCAAGCCTTTGGCAATTCGAACCATAAGAGAAGGTGGGAAAAAGATCCCCGGGGCGCAGCGTAAGTTGCTTTTTTTTTTTTTTTTTTTTTTACCATAGCTGGAGGTTCAAGATTTCCATACTTTATCGGGTATATAAGTGCAGTGCCTGTTACATATGATTACATATGAAAAAGAAAAATAAAGTTGCTATGATATTGCTTAATAGGAAACCGTAGATGATATAAGAGCATATTTACTGGCAACGTTAATATAAGAAATCCAGGAGTTCCAAGTACAGTACTTTGAGAACTGGCTATTTCAAGCACTATATAACTTAAAAAGTCTAAAAAACACCAGTTCATACGGGATACTGTCACCAGCTTGAAAAGCGTGATGATTTGGAGTATCATTAACAGCAAAAAGTACATTCTATTTCTGTATCACTTTAATTTGAATCCCAAAAACGCTTTTTAACATTGCCAATACGCGTGCGCTATCAAAAAGTCTCAGGTACCAAAAACATTATCTTGCTAACTACCGATTGAAACCAAGTAAGTTGATAAAATAATGGTCAGGGCAGGTGAAAATCATAAGTAGAACAGAAATAAATATCCAATACCGGTTTTTGAACAATTGAATATCCCATGTTTTTGGATTTGTGCCAGCTATATTATAACCTTTTAAGTTATATATATGTCATATATTGTCGTTCAGTTTTATTTTAATAAATATAACTATGGTTATAATAATCTAAAGCTTAAAGAATATGGCAGGATTCTTGATTATAAAAGCTTGAATAGAAAGGAGAATGTCATATTATAATTCTCTGTTGACCATAGCAGATCTTCTTTTCACGTCGAATAGGCTTTATCGAATGGCATAAAGTGACCGCTTTTTTGAATGGAGTGAATAACGTTTGCCCAGCCTAAACCTTAAACCTTTCTTTTTATCGAAACACCAACATAATGACTAAAATCACTCATTGCATCTTTGACATGGTAATTGCGCTTAACTTTAAGTGAAATGAAGTATTTTAAAACAATAGACTCGAACAATTATTTTTTTAGGACGGACTTTTGCTAGACACTGAACGTGTTTACACGGAGGTAACTCAACAGATATTAGACAAACACACTGATGGGAAAATATTCAGTTGGGAAGTCAAAAGTAAATTGATGGGAAGAACAGGACACGAGGTAATTGGAAATTACTTTTATATTACTTTTACCATTGACACCTGCAACTATTAGTCTGCAACAATAGTTGTTGAGACCTATAAATTGCCCATGACGGTAGACGAGTACCTTGGCGTGACGTCTAAAATTCAAGAGGAACTTTTCCCACACGTTAAGCCTTTAGAAGGCGTAGAACGACTAGTTCGTCATTTACACGCACACAATGTGCCTATGGCAGTGGCCACTTCGTCAACAAGAGAAAAGTTTGAATTGAAAACTTGTCATAACAAGTCCCTTTTTGACCTTTTTGACGTCATTATTTGTGGCGATGATCCTGAAATTAAAAACGGAAAGCCTTGCCCTGATCTCTTTTTAGCAGCTCAAAGACATCTCGGCAATCCATCCAGTGACAACTGTCTTGTTTTTGAAGATGCCATACTAGGAATAGAGGCTGGTTTAAATGCAAACATGAATGTAAGTAATAATTTTAGGATTTGCAAGCAAATAGTGAAAGTGTTATCTAATTCAATATACAAAACTATAGGTTGTTTGGATTCCCGATGAAAATATTAAAAAGATGACAGGTACAAATGATCATGGAGCCACTGTTGTATTAAGCTCAATGGCTGAATTTGATCCTTCTAAATTTTCTCTTCCTCCCTTTCCCTTTTAAATAAATGTGTGTTTATGTATGTATTTTTGTTTCTTTTATTAAGTTGTAACATTCTGTACAATAAGACTTTTTTTATGTGAAAAGGCTTAGAAATTAATGGCATTGCCAAAAGATGCAATAAGACAAGCTTCACGCATGGCTTCAGATAAGGTAGGATGAGCGTGACAGGTACGACCAACATCTTCAGCAGAGGCGTTGTATTCCATAGCAAGGACACCTTCAGCAATCATTTCACCGGCATTGGGACCCATGATGTGGACACCCAAGATACGGTCAGTATCGGCATCAACAATAACCTTGACCATACCATCGGTATCATCATTAGTACGTGCACGGGAGTTGGCAACGAAAGGATAGCTACCAGTCTTGTACTTGATACCTTCCTTCTTCAACTCTGCTTCATTCTTACCAACCCATGCGACTTCAGGGTGTGTATAGATAACGGAAGGAATACAGTCATAGTTGACGTGGCCGTGACCAGTGGCGATCATCTCAGAGACAACAAAGCCTTCATCTTCAGCCTTGTGAGCCAACATGGGGCCAAAGGTAACATCACCGATACAACGGATGTGGGGGATATTGGTTTTGTACTCAGAGTCAATAACAACGCGTCCACGGTTGTCTACTTCAACACCAATGTTTTCCAAACCAAGACCCTGAGTATAAGGACGACGACCAATGGAGACAAGAACAGCATCAGCTTCAAGAGTCTCAGCCTTACCACCCTTGGAAGCCTCAACATCAACCTTGACAACATCACCATCAATCTTGGCACCGTTAACCTTGGTGCTCATCTTAAACTTCAAGCCCTGCTTGGACAAGGTCTTATGGAAAGACTTGGCCAATTCAGGGTCCATACCAGCTCCAATAGCATCGAGGTACTCGACAACGGTAACTTCAGCACCAAGGCGAGACCAGACAGAACCTAATTCAAGACCGATGACACCAGCACCAATAACAACCATCTTCTTGGGTACCTTCTCTAATTCAAGGGCACCAGTAGAGGAGACAATTTTCTTTTCATCGATCTCGATACCAGGAATGGGTGTGACTTCAGAGCCGGTGGCAATAATAATATTCTTGGCCTTCAAAACAGAGTCCTTTCCATCTAAACCAGCAACAGCGATTTCATTGGCGGTCTTGAATGAACCAGTACCCTTGACATAATCAACACCGTATTTCTTGAACAAGAATTCGACACCCTTTGTCAAACCACCAACGGCTCTAAGACGAGCCTTGTGCATATTGTCCAAGTTTAATTTAACATCGGAAACTTTTTAAAAGAGAATGAAAAAAGAAAAGCACGTTCAGTTGCCGTCTCTGATATTTTCCCAATAATACACTACCTTCAATACCACGAGACTTGAGATCATGCTGGGTTTGATGATAGATGTGAGAGTTGTTCAACATGGCCTTGGAAGGAATACAACCAACGTTTAAACAAGTACCACCCAAAGTACCACGCTTTTCAATACAGGCAGTCTAAAAATGATATTGATAAGTAAAATATAAACTTTCCATCACTTCCTCCTCCTAAGCCCTTCACGCGTTTACCACACACTCTATTGTTCTTTAATATGTTTTTAAAAAGTATAATTTACCTTGAGGCCTTGTTGAGCAGCCTTGATAGCAGCAGGATAACCACCAGGTCCACCACCAATAACAACAACATCATATTCAGTTTCTATAACAACCAGGTGATTAAATATTAACCTGCTGGTATTATTATTTTATGCTATCTTATTACCTGTGCTGTAGAAACGATAGAAAGAGTTGACAACAGGGGCGCGAACAGTCTTTGCGGCATTGCGAGTAGCAATCTAATTCAGTTTATGATTTGTTATTTCTCTTTTCACCCAATACAACTTGTTTTAGTTTATCTTTCTTACGTTAGACAATGGTGTCTTTGAAGCAACAAGTCTAAACATGATCAGTGGTTTAAAAAAGAGAAAGATAGACGAAAAAAGAAAGGAAAAAATATAGAACAAAAAATAACACAAGTGTTTATAAATTCGTCGGGAAAAGAAGGGGCAACTCGGGATAGTAAAGTGCGGGGGATGGGGCAAAGTTTTCTCCGGAGTTCAAATGTAGTTCTTTTCACTTTGCTCTGCAGAGATTATAGAGTGGTTTAGAGAAACTTGTTTCCAAGTATCGCGGAGGAAGTATTCAATATTTTATGTTTTCTTCATAGAAGCAAGAATGAATAATAGAGAAGAGGATGGTTAAAGAAGGTGTTGTTGTGACTGCCCCGATAACAGGCATGCTTTTTTTTCAATGTCAAACTTGTAAATTTTACCTAAAGGGATTTTCTGTGGCACATTTAATTAATAAAAGAGAATACCCTCAAGCTATTTAAACAATCGTATCTTTTATAATTCTCATATATAAAACAATAATTTAATATCTTAAAAAATATATGTTCTATGTACTACTTTTAATCGTTTTATCTTTATATAAAGCATATTATTATGATAAGAAATAATAATGAATGGGAAATGATTAAATCGATTCGTATTTTTCTATATCCAGTGCTTATATACAGCTCATTCTTATCTCGATACCATTTCGTTTATCATCAATATTTTTTTAAGATAGCATCTCAATTGAATTGAATTGTATTACTCGATCGTATTTAAATCGATATGAGCTGCTAAAAGAAGTCGAGTGCTTGATCTCAGTATTTTAAGAAACATGGTTTGTCCATTTACAAGTAATTTAGTTAAGGTTATTTAACTCGTATATTTGGTTTATAGAGGTTGGAAAGCGATCAAAAGAGTTTAGAAGAAAGAAAGAATCGAATAAAAGGATGTGGTAAACAAGGTTACTCAAATTAGCTGTCATTTTTTTAAGAGTCAGACAGTATCGATAGAGCAATGGAAATCAAAAACTAGAAACACAGTTTAGTACTGCTATCTCATTACATGGTGTAAAATAAGAAAGAATGATTTATCCAAATATCATGTTACAATATATAACAAGGGCATCATTAGTCTGTAAATAAATGAACAAAGTTCTTATATAGATTATTGTTATTGCTATTGCTATATTGAAAAGGAGTTAATTTTGGATATTACTAAACCAGTTACAATAGCTCAAAAGTTTGGTTTTTATTGATTTATCGTCAGCTTTGCTCCGAGAGGAGCAAAGTCTAGCTGTTCTAATTATAACATATTGCCAGGGACAATGGGTTTACAGTGAGATAGAGGATGTCATATTCATGATTGAACCGAGGGTTGAAGAAATAGTAATAGAAAGTGGGCAAAGTGTAGAAAGTATGTTAACAGAAAGCCTAGATCTTGAATTGAAGGAAAAGACATATCAGTAGGTTTGGAGGTTGGCAGTTGTGGCTTTGAAGAAATTCGTAGGACGATGACTATAGATATGGAGTATATTTGTAGTCATGTCTTGGAGTTGCGTTGGTGTTTCTTTTGTGTATTTTTAATGTAATAAATATAACAAGAAGCACAAATTGGACCCAAGGAGATGAACCAGAAATGACCAGATGTAGCAGAAAGTAATTTGTAACTTGAGGTGTCAGAAGGAAGGGTTAGTAGCGGAGTTTATTGACCGAGAAGTGGATCGAAAATGGCGTTTCCGGTTTCTAAAGGAATATGAAATCCATAATAGCACATGTAATTAGTCAATGAAAGTACTTAATGTATCATTTTATAGATTTTTGGATGAATTTGATAGACATAAAGCAAATGCCAGTTTGGCCATATACATCTATTAACGTCAAGTTGTAGATGAAATGAACAAAGCTCACAATAGATAGGTGATGCTATTGCTTTATACAGAAGAGGCGATTTTGTTTATTTTATAATAATGAGCAAGATATAATCAGAAGAAAGTATAACGTCAAACTAATAACCAGGTCTCGGTCAGATCAGACTCTACACTCCCATTCTACATCGAGAAAAAAAAGTAAAAGAGCATACAGCAGTCATGAAAATTAAATCCAGATTCCAAAAACTAATTCCATCTTTTCCTTCTCAGCGCTGTTGAAGTAAGAGATAAAATACATCTTGCACTTTCACTCTATTTTGATCAATCTTCTTCATTTATTTACGAATATATCTCTTTCTCTTCTTTCACTATTTTTACGCCACAACAATATTGATATCAACTTCAAAAACAAAAAGTTGAAAGATCCCTAAAAAGCAGTAGATCATTCCAGAAATGGAAACACATACCACCAAATAAACCATCCAATCCAAGATGAAGGAATATGTATGTGGCTGCGCCATCTAGCTTCCAGAACAAACCATACTCATTTAAAAATCATTGCAGCAGCTGCTGTTGTTTCTTTGCTAATATTAGTTTGGGGATTGTGCTTTTATTAAATTTACCATGTAGGTATTGCTTTTATTTCCAAGTTGTTATTTTTTCCATTTTATATAAAATATAACGTTTTCTTGATCTTTAAGTCTTACCGTAGTAGTAGTGGCGAAGTTTATTTTTTATTTGAATGACATGCTTAGCAGACAAAGCCATCCTGATGATGTATTAATGGTAGTTTTGAACACACTGTAGCTGAATTTGGATTTATAAGAATCGAACGGATCAAATATATATGTGAAAATATTATAACAAAATGCAAGAATGCCTATTTATTGTTTCATGGTACCATGCTGACTGTATCACAATTCTAATCCAAATATATACATATTCACAAACCACAGATCACGAAATACAAACGCGATGAATAGGAATAAAAACAAGGACAGGAATTTATGATTCTAATTAAGCAAAAACATAAAACATCGACTCTATTAATTTCTTTCGCTATGATTTAAGAGAAAAAATGAAATACTATAATTCATGTTCTATAAACACTCGAATACATAAGTTCTAACAAAATAAACTCTATAATAATGTTAAAATAGAGTTAACATATGTTATCGTATCTTTATTTATTTACTTTTTGAAAAAATAACGGTGGTACTCCATGCTTACCTTTCTTTTGTACAGTCACTATTGATTTGCCCACATGATTTTTATTGGCAGCTTATCGGTGTACCCAGCAGTTTAATGTGATTTTTCTTGCCAATTTAAACGTTCTGATTTAACATAGATCGTATTTAAAATACAATCTTAAATAATGGTAAAACCAAGAAGATTGCTCATAGATATAAAGTAAACTGACCGGATTTTTAAACTATCTTTGATATAGCAAGTTTAACTTTTTGAGAAATTACACTGTTTATAATATCAGTTTTTCTATTCAAGTGTTACTTGTCTCGATATAGAAAATTGAATTACAGATGATGTTAAATCTGGAAGTATTCGAAACCTAGTGTGGCGAGATGGATGACCAAAAAAGAAAGAAAGAAGATTGGTCTTTCTGTTCGAACTGTAAAATGAGAAATCCATTGAAATATAAATGTATGTTTTGATAGCAATTTGTATCAGCAAAAGCATAAGTATTATTACCTCTTCCATATACACATCAGCGTTTTTTAGGATTCCAAGCTCAGATAAACTTTATATTTCCACAAAAGTTGTCTTTACAATTAGTGTGCTTACCTGGTAAAACTGCGCCTCACTCGTCACCAGGATTACACAAAAATTGTATGTGTAAACCCCCTCCTATTTTTTTCTTTTTTTTTTGGAATAATCTTTTTTAAAATTTAGAAACGTTTAAAATATTTAATTTACTTTGCTATTTTCAATCGATTAATGCTTAATTTTGTGATATGGGATGATTATTAGGTTATTAGAAATATTAGAAACAAAAAAACACAGTTGATTTACAATTATTCTATACTTTTGAAATTAAATTTAATGGTTGCCTTCTGTTTCTTTGTATGAACCTTGTCTAACATATACTGACCCGACATTTTTGTTTTTGTTTTCTTTGAAAGAAAGCAAGGTAATACCATTGTACGATACTGACTTCTTTTTTAGACTAAACTTAGTACTTTTAGCTATTAACTGTTTATGGAGCTATTAGAAACGTTGCTCATAGAACCCATTGTAATATAAATACCTGAACTTTTAATTTTTTGATTTAGACAGCATCAATACACTTTCTTAAAATCAAACAAGGTAATTCACATTGATATATATTTGCTACTCATTAGTAACAATTGTCCTGTATAGTCTAGTTCAAAATGCCTTTCAGTATTCATAATGCCCTCACCAACGCTCAAATGGAGTATAACCTTGATCACTGTGCCAATACAACTGTCGGCGATGAAAAATACCAATTCTACTGCCAGACCCAGAGCAACCTTGAGGGAAGCTGTACTAAAATTCCTTCACAGTATTTAACAAATGGTCTAGATTGCCCTTCAATGGCTACAGATGCATGGCTTGACAAGGTATACGCTGAAACCGGTCTAAACTGTGGTATCAACTGTTACTATTACGGCTATGGTATCCCTTCAATTAATATTCCTACATTTAATATTCCTACCATTGATATCCCCACAATCTCATACAGCACAGATTACTATACAACTACTACTCCTTACATAAGTGTCCCTGATAGCACAGCTGTAAATACCTTTGTTCCAATTTCAAACGCTTCTTCTGTATCAAGTGCTTCACCTACTAGTATATCACCTCCTGCCTCTAGTGCTTCTGGTCTTTCTTCAGTCTCGACTCCTGTTATTGGCTCAGGAAGTACAATCTCATCTGCTCAAAATACTTCTCCCAATATGCTTTTACTCACAGTACTCTTGGTTAGTGTCATTGCTCTATTCCGTAGAATGAATTAATCGGGAGGGTTGTTATATGTATAGTTGTATACGTGTATAGTGGGGTGTTATATGTTAGCTTTTCTATAAATACTATTTTGTAATCTATACTTTTTAAAACATATATTTTTCAAGAGAATTATGTAATAAATTAAATCCATAGTGAAAACTCTTTTTTTTTTTTTTTTACATCATGGCCAAGTGTTTTGAAATTTAATCTCTTTTCTTTTTTTTTTTTAAAAAAAAAAACCTCTCGAGCGCTTTAAGCATATTTGAAGGCACACTTCACACAGTAGGTTCTCGATATAAAGATGGCTCAAATTCCTGAAAAATACACTCTAAATAGAGAACAGTCTTCAATCGAGCGCCTATTGTGTTTTGCTAAAGTCATGAGGTGTTCTCAAATTCTGCTATTGACTTTCTTTTTTTTATATAATGAAATAGCTCAAGGAAACGGAATACTGTTACTACAACGAGAGAGCCAATTGTATGTTTATTCTTTATAAAAAAAAAAAAAAAAGTTATATGGGCAGAAGAAGTTTGAAGTTATCTAAGCAGTTTTTTTTTTCTTCAAGTGTATTTAGCTGGTCTATTTTAAGTTATCTCTGTTAAATAAAGGTGTTTGTTGCCAGTCATTCCCTATATTTAACTTTAAGTAAAAAAAGTTTAACAAAGACTGGATACAAGTTCATAAAAGATGTATTATTAAATAAACCAATACTAAATGTGGAAGTGTAAATAAAATAATCACCGCTTTAAAGAAATACTGGGGTGTCAATAGCATAGTGAACTTTAGATTCAGATAAAATCAGACGTACATTTATCATAGTGATTAATGATATCTCTTTGCTGATCAGTCAAATGAAATTTTGTCTTAAGAAGAGCCTTGATAAAATACAAAAAAAAAAGGGAATTTTCTCTTCCATTTATAGTATAACATTATATATCTGATAAAATACTTATTATTTATACAAGATTTTGTGTCCAAGATATATTAAAGTACTTCTCCTGGAGGATAACCTGCAGCAAGATGAGTGACAGAAAAAAAAGAGGGGGTAGAAGAAATAAAGTACTATATATAGAATAACAGAAAATATCTCAATAAAACTAGTGGCTAATTTAGTAGAAGAAAAAAATTAAAGACACATATATGATGTATATGATATAATGAAGTGGTGGTTCATTTCAAATTTCTAGAAAGGTGTTTATCTTTAAATAACTTTAATCAAAATAACCATCTTAATATGGAATCACCATTAGAACAAAGAAGGAAAGTCATCTTTAGCGTTAATTCTCACAGATAGGTCTTTCCAAATCATGCCATAACTGAGACAAAAAAAAAAACAAAAAAAAAAGTCCAGGGGATAAATATGATCTAAAGTTCTCAAAGACGGTTCTAGTTCATACATAAAGCTATCATGCCGTAAGTAACCGATGATTGATTTCTTTTGGAGTGAAACACATTTTATTTTTAACTGAAATACAGAATGAAAAGCAATAGTCTATAAGTGTTTAAAAAGTAGAAAATCAAAAGGAAATCATTTTTAAAAAGTATATTCAACGTTTATTTTAAATATCAATATATATATATATATATATATATATGTAGAACAGGATAAGCATAGACAAAAGCTAAAGAAAAAGAAAAAAATATTTACAACACTATGTTGCAGTAGCCTTTTTTTTTTTGGCGTCGACTAATACAATTTTTTAGCAATTACGACAGAGTTTACAACATCATTATAAGGATGGAGGACAGCTTGTGTCTCGAAACCACAATCATTCACCTCGTAAGGTTCGATACTAGGATATAGAACCTTTCTCAATGAATGAGCACTGCGAATCATTACATATGCACCCTTTTTCATTTGACCAGATATCCATTTTAAAAAATTTGTCTTCTCGTACGCATCCTGGCCGACAAGGGCGCCTAGAACCACCACATCTGCTTTTTGAAAGTCCTTGAACTCGCTGGCATTGGCGGCCACCGACTCGATTTGGTTTTGAAGCCCCATCTGGGTAATGAGTGTGGCTGAAATCTGGATGGCCTTTTGACAATGATCAATGTTGTATATATTGGATTCAGGTAGATTTTGGGCCATTATAATGGAAGATAACGGTAGAGGACCACTACCAATAAACATAATATTTTGCAAAGTTGCTCCCACACCTTCAAGGGCGCGAATTTCCATCTGTACCAAGTCTTGGTAATTTTGATGATATACAAACTTTTCAATACAAGGACTTTGGTCCTCAGCAACATCAGTTAAAATTTTTGTCCAGTACATCTCTAACTGGTACTCTCCTTCAGATGCCAGGTTTCTTAGTGATGGTAGGATGGCCAGAACTCTGGGATCTTGAAGCACTGTTTCTGCGACTTCAGGACGGTACACTTGGATACATATTTGAACAAGCTTGGTAAAGATGGCATTTACTTGGGTACATGGTGCCAGGTCGTGTTGTTCTTCCAAGAAGCCATGGATGATACATAGTTCATCGATCAACGTTTCTGAAATTTTCTTGGTCTTCAAAATGTCTTGACTTTGTAAAGGGGAGAGATAAAGGACTTGGTTTACCATATTTTCTGCAATGTAAGTTGTAATGATGTAAAAAAAGAAAGAGAAGAAGTTAAATGATGACCGAATAGATGGTTCCTTTTGTAACGATAATCCTTAATCTATCAATAAAAGTACGACTGGTTCAGGTTTTCTAAAAATTTTTGATCACCAATTTCAGTAAAGGTAGACAAACAATAGAAATTTTTAACAAATGAGAGATGGTCACTATTTATTTTAAAAAAAAAAAAAAAAAAAAAGATAAAGATAAAGATAAAGTTAAGGGAAGTGGTTTAAAATACAAACAAAAATAATCTGAAGTATTACAAAGAAACCTTTGAGTTACATCTCCTACTAAATGAAGTCGGAATGGAGCCCAGGAAATGAAAAAATTGATACCATAACTTTATAGATGTCCGTTTTTTTTTTTTTCGAAAGATGAGAATAGCAAATGTACTATTGTTAAATAGCAAAAAATAGTGTTTACTTATATTTATCTTGTTTCTTTAATACTCCTATTTTAGATGCTTACACTATATAGCTCATCGTCTTCTTTGTAGCCTTTGAATTTCCAAAATGATGCATTTATATATCATTTTGGCGTTTTATTATATTTACACATTTGCATTACTTTTTTTTAAGAAAAAAAAAAAAAAAAGAAAAAAGAAATAATACATAAAGTAATAGTGTGTGTGGGGTGCTATACTTTAAAACTCTCTCTCTATAGAACAATATCAACTGCCCGATATACTTTTTACAAAATCAGCATGCAGTTTATCCAATTCCATCTGAAAATCACTCAGTTTTTGAGTCATTTCACTCTTTGACACCATTGATTCCACTATTTGTGCATCTGTTTCCACTTCTAACGTAGTATTAGTTGAATTCTCATATATTTCCTCTATCTTGTTATTACCTGATATCTCCTGTTCTACCAACATAGCTTCACCATTTGTATCATTTATAGGTATTTCTGGAATAGATCCACCACTCTTTCCCTGTGAACTGTGATGATTATTTATCGGGAATTCGGTTGATGTTTCTGTCTCTACATCAAAGAACATGGTGCTTGAAGGCATCACGTTGGATTCTGGTGATGGTGGAGATGCGGTTTTGAAAGAACCATCTGATATCTCGTCCGAGGAGTCGCCATTTGGTGGACTGTCTAAAGAAAGCTCTGAATACCCTGACTCACTTAAAGCGTCGGATGAGAGTATTTCAATAGGTTCTTTGTGACTTCCTGCTGTTGAGTTGCGTTGTTCAGGCGTGTCTTCGTTATAATTATCCAACATGATGGTATTGTTCAAAATTTTATAATTACTGGTACTCTCTTTAGGTTCCCCTTTTGCTACAGTCTTGGACTTTTTAACGTTTTCTATCCTCAAATCGCTTTGTGCTCTCTTTCGCGCTGCTACTGATGCTGTGTTTGCTGCATCCTTGGAACAGCTGGCAGCAACAGCAGTACTATTTTTACAATCATGAATGGTATCCCTGTTTTTACTGTCGATGGCATTCTCGAAATTCATATTTGGTGCATGGAATTGAGAGGGTCCATCTGGATAGGGTTTTCCCACTGGTTTAAATAGACTATTATCGTTCAAGATCATCCAATTCATCACTCTATTCAACATGCGTTTATTCCTTTCAGGTCGTCTGTTCTTGGATGGCCTTCTGTATGAGTAATCGCTGAAAAAATCTGATTCTATACCTAGAAGGGTTTTTAACTGGACGTTTGGGTTTTTAAATCTCTCTGGATGGGCGTCTCGATAGTTGACGAGTCGATTATCTGGAGTGTATATACATGCGAGTGATACTTTATTGGGTTTATCGTATAATGTACCAGTAAAGTGAGACAATATACTTTCTCTTTCTGGTATTAGTGATGAATCATAGACTATGACATAATCAGCTACTATCTGATAATAATAAACAAATAGATTTGATGAGTGATAAAAGCAAAAATAAAATAGCCGCGTACTCATTTTTCTTACCTTCTTTGCGTCGTGTGCTGTGAGAAACTCTACAAGAACTCCAAATAGAGGAGACTTTACTTTTTGTTGTGCATAGAGCGGTGAGAAAAGGTAGCGATAACGTATAGAGACTGTTCTCAAAGCTTCAATGAACAAAGATTCTCTTTCAATAGTACTTCCAACAATCGCAATACTCATGGGCTACAACAACAAGCGGATGTGAGGGAATCAATTCAGGCATATATAAAACGTACAAATAACTATATATATACACTTACTACATTTGCCTCTTTAATCGCAGTAAGTAACGAAACTAGAAAATCCAGCTTTGTACATTGTTTGATATTTTTAGGAGTAGTAGCTTTTAATGTTTTACGATGACTAGAATGTGGGACATGCAAGAAATTTTACGAACCAGTGTACATCCTACTTGGCAATAAAAAAAACTTACAAGAAGAAGTGTTAAGTTATAGTACCGATTTGAGATAAATTGACGGCCTAGTAGGCTTTTTCTGTGTCTGAGTAACCTCGTATATGCCCTACCTATACGGGGCGATGTGCGATAACCCTTACTACAACAATCTAACTGACCTTTATTTTTCTTCGCAAGTGAGTCGTCATAAGAGCTGTTAGATGTAGCTGGAATAGATCTGAAATTTCAGCAATGACTAAGTGGGTAAGTTGGAGTTTTGTAAGGTAAGACATGTTTTAACCTAAAAGAGCAATTCGATAACTGGTACTAGTTCGATGCGTTTCAACATGCACTTATATCTCTTAGAACTTACGAAATATATATACGGGAAGTAATTTTGAAAAAAAGCACAGTTCTTAGAACTACAACGCTAATAGACGTCGAGCTTACTAAACCTTTTGGAAAACCATCTGTGTGAATCCGACTTTCTTTACCTTATATACGGAGAGAGACTCAAAGGTCTGTCAGTTTTGTGTCCGCATATACCACACGATCACGCAAAGGCATCCCGTCTCAGTTGTCATTCATAATCAGTGTCAAAAAAAAAAGATAAAGAATAGAATGAAGAAACTAAAGATAAAAACACATTACTATATCTAAGTGACATATACATATATATATATAAAAACTAAATAAATAAAATCTCTGTTTTCAAAGCTTACTCTCATCTAGTATAGTAACAGATACTAAGGCGGGACCAGTGGCTGGCTCATTTTTATCCGGTTGGAAAAGTACCCCAGATAGTACTATTCGGTGTTTAGTATAGCGAACAGACAAATGTTTGTGGGCTACACGCAGATACAGTGATGTCTCTACTGGTAGGACTCTAGTAGTAGCTGCGTTTCGTTGGCAACCTAGTTAATGGGTTCTTACACTGGTGAGACAATTTCTTAGGTTACATATTTTCCCACTTTTACTCAGTCTCTCGCTCTGTATTGTTGATATATGAGCTTTATCACAGTTTAACCTACAATAATTTCCTACCATGCCATAAAAGTAACCTTCCTAATTTTTTCTTTTCGTCTGTGGTCTACTTCTGTCTCACCTGCGTTCTACCCCAGTTACTGCAACGTAGTAGTAGTAGTAGTAGTAGTAGTTTCCCAAAACAACAACAAGTAGGTCATAATTTTTACCTGGTTCCTCGCTTTCCACACTTCGCACGAGGACACTGTCTACTATGATTATGTTTTCTTTTTTTCTGTTTCTATTAACCATCACTATTCAGTCTTGTTCTCCTTAGTTATCTGTGGTGGTGACATTTTAACTTTTCGTGTGGACTTCTCCGTGATACATCATCGAACATACTCAAACTCTCACGTGATCTAGTTCGTATGTTCCTAAATCTCGCGAGGTAGATACCAATTAAACTATAATAAGGTTATCTCGTAGTACTTATATATTTCGATGATATACTTATATGTAAAAGTGACACGTAGCACAATTGCATATGACATTTTGTTTATTTTGACTGAGACAACTGTAGTCTGTTTATTACTGAACAACAATACCAGTGTATCCAGTAAGTCACAACTTAACATAAGATGTAAACATTGTTATCTTTACTAACCTAACATTTATATTTTCATGCCCAAAAGAAAAGATTTTTAACACCCTTACGTTAGTGCACAGTAAAATACTAATTCTACAACAGTGACGTTTTCCCCCGAAACGAGAGGAAAAACGAAAAGAAATAGGAAAAGAAAATTTTTTTTTTCTTCTTTTACCATGGACTATTGATAGGATATTGTAATTCCTTTCCAAGTTCCGCGTTAAAATTACTTTAAACCCTAGTCTAAGCTTTACCGATGTAAGGGTATCTAGGACAACCCAAGCTACAGTTACCGTATTAGCCATTTGCTTCGAGATGATGATAAAAGTCAAGCAACCTCG
>MU622248.1:406664-429026 GCA_025399235.1 Backusella circina FSU 941
TTTTATTATTATTATTTTTTGTGATGTAATGGACCTGTTATTCTGACAAATTCATCTAATCGAAAATGTAGGCGTTATTAGACAAAAAATAGGAAGTTACTGAAAGATATAAGGGTAAGAGATAGATTTATTCTCTTGTTATTTCAATTTTGTTTACATAAGTAAGGAGCGCCATTTCTATTACAGAAATAATGGACCTCATCGCTGTTATTACCCAGACATGCCACAGTTTATGAGAGATGAAAAATTAGGGCTAACTTCTGGTCCAGGTAGATAAACTCGCCAGGTCCGTATTGCCTATGATTTAGGAAAACCAAGAAGGTAGCTACCACCCATTAACTGTAAACCTTTGATAGTAACAGATAATTTTTGAAACAAAGAAAAATGAATTTTTAGCTAAGATGGAAACTGCGTTTACCTTTAAGTATTTACGGACCAAGATTAAGTAAGGTACGACTAACTCTTATTCGATAACTGTACCTCAAATTATTGGATTTTACAGTATAATGTTCGTTTGGTTGGACATCTTAGTAAAGGGGTATTGAATTTTAGACAAAGTTTCTTTCACCATTCCTGAACTACATTAGCTAGTAACATAAAAACTAGACGAGGAGGGAGCAGATAGAACTGGTACCGATAAAGGAGCCGAGCTTTGAAATAAATAATAATAATAATAATAAGTAAAGAAAACAATGTTTATTAACTCAAATGGAAATAAGAATAAAAACTTTGTATATTAGAAAGATGACGACAGTTATAGTGAAATGGATCACGTGTATAAAAGTACTATAAGTAAGTAATAAAAATAAAGAAATGAAACGTAAAAAAAAAAAAAAAAATGGAGCATGCTGTGCTAATCCAGCCTGTTACTGTACGCAGGGCGGTAGTTTAAGATAACGGTCTGATGACTGTCCTGGTAGGACTTGTGGTGGTCATGATGGGTATGAACGTCATCTTTCCGCAGAGCGTAGGTTCACACAGTATCATCCACTCACACTCCTGTTCGAGCAACTCTCAAGTGGACTACAGGCTAACGCAACCACTACAGGTCCACGTAACCACACAACTCCGCTGACACCTTATCCTTCCTGTGGTGATGAGCTCCACCTATCTGACTGTCTCACAGACACTGCACAGCAGCGACGAGCTCGATCTAATGGTTACCGAACCCATTATGAACGAGGCGGATATGATAGTAATAGTGACACTTATGAGCCGTACTAATATAGTTTCTCTCTCTCTCTCTCTCTCTCTCTCTCTCTCTTCTATATTTTGAAAATATACTATGTCTTTTTCAATTTTTTTTTACGGCAGTAATACCTTGGAAGTTTTCCAGTGTGTTCAGTGTCTAAAGTCTTGTAGAGAAAAGGGGGACGGAATACTTACCAGAAATATCTCTTATCTTACACCAAAAACTGCAATTTAATATAAAAATTTATTCTGCGCTACCACAATGTACATAAGCTTAACCTAACGTGCGTATTTATTATCTATTACTTAGTGGAATTTGCTTTTCTATCTTAACTTAAATGCATACTAAGTGAAATTTATATTTTGTTCTCGGGTTATAAGAAAAGAAAACGCTATAGTTTCCCGCTATAGTAATAAAATATAAAGAGGGTTTTATCTAATCCTATACCTATTAGGGTACTTTCACCTATAGGAAAAAATTAAGGTAAAACGTATATTCGTGGTCTTAGGATGTAGTTAGACCCGAATTTTACGAACCAGTGTACATCCTACTTGGCAATAAAAAAAACTTACAAGAAGAAGTGTTAAGTTATAGTACCGATTTGAGATAAATTGACGGCCTAGTAGGCTTTTTCTGTGTCTGAGTAACCTCGTATATGCCCTACCTATACGGGGAGAGAGAGAGAGAGAGAGAGAGAGAGAGAGAGATTGATGCCATTTCTTTATCTAACCTTTTTTCTTTTCTTTCATCTTTAAATCAGACGAACCCTTCCTGATGCATCTTAAAATAGCACTAACCCATTCCGACTCTCGCATTACCAACGTCCATTTTAAGTTCCGAAAACACCATGAAGGAAAGATGCTAGTTCAAAGAGGAACAGCCTTTAAAGAGCATATCCGTAACGTCATTCAAGGACAAATAGCCATACACAGTAATTCAGAATTCGTCTTTGAACAAGATGTCTGTTTTGACGTTCCTACACGACTGGTTTCTCCCTCATTTGTGTCAAATCACACACGTGTTCATTATGATATTGCATTTCAAGTCACAGTAGAACGAGGTGGATTATTCAAGTCTGTGCACATTGCCGAGTTTGCCATTCCCATCACCATTGCCAATCTGCCCTATGGCCAACTATTACGCATCCCAGGTCTAACGTCCATTGCCAATTATAGAAATAGTAAAGAGTTGCCACAATTCTTTGATGCCAATCTGGAGGAACCCCCGGAACAGTCTGCTTTACCGAGTGAATTGATGGGTTCGCTTCAGGCTGCCCTCATGACTTCGACACCAAGAGACGATCCACCCAATTATTTTAGCATACCGACTTCTAATTTGGAATTGAGAAAGGAACGGAAGGAGAGATCTGTTTATTTGACACGCACGGGGAGACTTCAGGCGTTTGATTTATTGGAGGCGACAGTCATTCCAGGTCTTTTTGATGAGAGTTGGTAAAAGAACGAAAATGACTTTATTTACTCTTCCATTCCCCTCCTTTCTTGCTTAATTATAGACTTTTATATTCCTTCCCAATGAAAAAGAATATTAATAATAATAGTAGTAATAAATAATGATCATAATGTAAATAAAAAGATAAGAAAGCAAGTGTTTGATTTTTGTGCTGCCTTTTTTTTTTTATATATATACAAAAGTATGGGATAAAATAAAATATGTAATAAATGATATGGTATCATTTTCATTTAACAATTAACACTGGGCATTTTACATTAGATTGAACATGATGACTGAAGCTTCCCATAAAGAACCTAATGATAAAATCATAGTACTTAATTAAGCTATTTTTTTTTTCTCTCTCTCTTCTTTATTTACCTCTTCCATCCTGTCAGGTTCCTACTCCCCATTATTAAACAATCCATATTTCCCTGATTTACATAGTCGATCAGTGTTTGACAGGCATGACTGGCATCTGATTTAAGTATATGACTTTCAACACGAATGTTCTTGTTTTCATCTGTCAAGGGTTTGAGTAGTCGTTTAAATAAAAGTTCCCTTGATGCTGCTTCCTATATAACCATTGATATCGAATAATAATAATAATAATAATAAAAATGTAAACTTACATTTCTTATGAGTTCATTGAATGAATCAGTGGGTGGTACAGCAAAGTATTCTTCTTTTACATCATTCATATTTAGCTCGATGAATAATAATTATATATATAATATTACCTTGATCTGTATATTCTGGATCTAATACGCTTACCATAACACAGTGAACATCATCGTTTGATCTTAGGAAGTGATCGTTCGCCCATTGGATTGTCTTTTGTGCTTCTTCCGATAGAGGATCTATTGAAATGCTGACTTGGCGTCTTATTTCTGTTGGAATCATCGTTTTTATTTTGTTTTTAAATAAGTAAAAGAAGAAGAAAGAAATAAAACACAAGAGTTGTTTATATTCATTTTTTTTTTTTCTTTTGTTCTTATGTGTGTTACCTTCGGCTCACCTTATTTTTTGTTGCTGTTGTTTCACGGAATTCTCAAAGAAAAAAAAAAAAGGAAAAATGTTTTCTGTGAATTGGATGATTTTTTTTTAATAAAGTTGCTGAGGAGAATTATACTTTTCTTTTTTCGTTACCAATAAAAAGACTTTATAACAAAAAACCCTTTTTTTATTTCTTATTTAATAGAGCATTGTGTTTCTATTTTACGCCTTCTCCTTTAGTGAGCACATTTTAACAAAACGCCTCATTTTATCATTTGACTTGTAAACAAATGCTTTCATATTATTTTATAAGTAAAAATAAGAATCAGTGTTTCTTTTTAGGGGTTCACTTTTACTTTTTGAACTAATTGTGGGGTTTGGGATTACTAAAAACAACTATAATTGAGAAAAACTTAAAAATTGATAACAAGAAAAATGCTTATCTCGTTTTTTTTTGGGGGGGTGTTGCTGTTCATTGAGTACAGTCAACATTACACTACCACTGGAGAATTTCTTATGTTTAAATTTATATTCTTATTAAACAAAAATTGTGTGATGGCTTTAAAGAACCAAAAGTAAAAAATAAAAATGTAGATAGATAAGCATATGAAAAAAAAAAATAAATAAATAAATAACTGTAGAATAAGTTTTGTTATAAAAAAAAATACCGGGGATGAGCATAGAGGCTACTGATGTTGTTCTCTTCGTTCGAACCTCTCTGGGGGACATTTCACCAATTAGGCCGGCACATTGTAGCCATTTGCCGCTGGTTTTCTACAACATTGTAGTATTTATTGTTTATGTGACGCCGTTAGGATCTTGTAAGGTGTATTCAGCGCTTCGACACCCCCCCTTTTTTTTAAAAAAAAAAAAAAGAAATCAGAATAATATCAATGAAATAATCTCAATATATATATATTATAAGCATGCCTAACCAGACCATAACATTTTTTTTTGTCGGCAGATATACTATTTGTTGGAATCCCGGATAAGTTCAACTTCTTGGAATGAAGCCTCTTAATATTCCACGTTGCATATCGTTAGCAAATATATCGACATTAAGCCGATCGTTGCATTCTACAAGTGACTCGTTGGTGTGGATGTGGTATTGTGAAGATTTATTTTTATTATGCGTTGGTTGCAGTTGGAACATACGTGGCCGATGAAAGATATTCATCATCAATTAAAAAGGACATTGATATCCAAGTCTTTGACAGGTTTCATTTTAGTTCTGATATCCGGTAATGGGGTTCACGATTACAACATATTTGGGGCTACTCCGGTTTGTCTATCACTAAACGTTGGTATATCGGCACCACCTGGGGACAAATCCCAATTAGCTTCACCTCAAGTCACTCATAGACTTGCTGTTCCCTTTCTTTGAATCGTCAAAACTTTAGATACCTGAACAGAGAGGCCTCGAGTATGGGTGCGGGGGGTGTTATCGCCATGATGCTTGTGGAAGTCTCGAAATGGCTTGCCCATCATCTAAAAGCCTTATCCTTCAAATACAGTTTTTTTTTTTTGTATATATAATATTTACCAAAAAAATTTTTTTGAAATGAGTCAATGAGATCCACATATACATTGATTTTATAGTGCTATCTACTTATTTTACGGTGCAGCTTACCAAAGCATATACATCCAATTTATAGAACTCTTTCACTAAGGGAGATTGGCATCTCGTCTTTCGGTAATTTCACAGGCCAAGCCAACCGCCACAATTAGCATTTCGTTCAGTTTGCCCATCGACCTCACCTCTCAATTACTGACCGTTCTTCTTTACCAGGGTTACCCCGTATTAGTAATCAAACAATTCAGTGGCGCCCTGTTTAACATGAAGTGGCGCAGCCATAGAGTCTTGGTTTTCAGCAGTGGCAGTAGCTGGGCCTATTTACACTCGACCCGCTAGATAGCAGGGTATTAACTCTCCTCTTCCCAAGTTTGTTATTGTCTCATAAAGAGCCTATAAATAAAGGGGGGGGGCACTATAACCAATGGAGATTTATAATATAGAGACTATATAGAGACACAAAGTGATTTACTTGCTTAGATGAACTTATGATCTGACCATTCACCTTATATCATCTCATATTCCATCTTATCCTATATCACAATCCCCAAATATTCATATATATGGAAACCCCTTCGTATATTGTTAAGAAAAAAAAAAAAAGAAGAGGTCAAAGATGATGATTATGATGATACTAAGGATACAGGATCACAATGAGGGATGTACTTTATTTATTTATTGAGAAGCAGAGAACATATTTGTATCCTCTTTTAGCTTCAACCATGATCAAAATGGTATAGAATATAACAGCTTACATTTTAAAGCATTTATTATAGTAGGATGAGAGTAATCCAAATAATCCAATGATACAATTAAAGGATGGGATGGGATGTTATTACATTAATTAAAATGAGATGGGAGCAATAATATAAATAATACAATGATACAATAATATAAATAATATAAATAATACAATTATATAAACAATGCAAAAGATACACCAACCCACCTCCTGGAAGCCCCGGTACCAGATATACCTTCTGGCGCCCCCAATCTCATGCTCCTACCTATCTCCTGGTACGGACCCGGCATGGCTACGGGACGTCTTACCCTGGGCAGTCCCCAGTGGTAATTATTCCAATCAATATGGAATCCAATTGGGGTCTATAGCCCGTTCCCAGTTCGTCTGTCAGCCGGAAACATATTTACGTCTTAGGGTAATTTTATAAAGTCGTAGCTTGAAAGGTGACTTAGGGCGAAAGAAAAAGAGACCGCGCCCGTCCGGGTCTGCTAGCCTGAGACCTCTTGATTCGAACAAGGTGTTTTGTTATTGCTATTATTGCTGTTGAACAATAAAATAACTATAATCATGTCGCTATATAAGTTGAACAAAAAAAAAAAAAGGATTAAGAGGAATTGTCAACACACATGCATAAAAAGTCTAAAACATCAGTACACGCTACCTTGAAAATCAAAGAACCAAAAACAAGTGTATTGTTCATAGCCTCCAAACCCTCACTCCAAACCTTTACTCCAAACCTCCACAATGAAACCTCTATTTCTTCAATTGTGTCTACACTCTATTTCATTACCAGCTGTTGTGTTGCTGCTTACTGTCATTTTATCGCCAGATGTTGTGCTGTTGACAAGCGACCTGTTTCTATATATAAAAAAAAAAAAGAAGACCAAGTGAGATCTAATATAAATCACAAAAAATATACAGATACTTAATGTATCCACCCTCTCCAGATATCGTGTTGATGTGTGAGATAAAAAAAAAAAAGAGAGAGAGAGAGAAACAGATAAGGCGAGATCGAAGAGAGAAAAAAAACGAAGCAAAAAAAAAAGAACTTATTTTCTTTTTTTGGAAATTCAAAGCCAGAGAGTGAACAAAGGACATAGACCTACAGCCAAGTTCAGTGAGTATACAAGCATACGAGTATATACGAGTATATAAAAACATACAGAAGCATGAGACATAACAATATAAACATAAATAGCTAATCAGAATAGCAGCCAATGTTAATCATTCCCAAATGCATCTTCATTATGCAAAACTCTTGATTGTTCCTTTTTTTTCCAGTCTCCTATCCAAAAAAAAAAAAGTAGGTTACTTATAAGGAAGGTGAGAAGCGGTGTTGTACTATGTCAAGATGTCAGAGTACAACTATTATATGAACTACGATGTCTTTAGATCTACCTTCTCTTTCTTTTTCTTTCTTTCTTTTCTTTTTTTTTTTTTCTCTCTGTCGCATAACCTGCAATAGTTAAATTACGACGTCACACTTTTCTAAGCAAAAAAAAATAAATAGTTATTTTTTATTTCCTTATTCTCTTATTCTCTTATTCTCTTATTCTCTTATTCTCTTATTCTCTTATTCTCTTATTCTCTTATTCTCTTATTCTCTTATTTTCTTATTTTCTTGTTTTCTTGTTTTCTTGTTTTCTTGTTTTCTTGTTTTCTTGTTTTCTTGTTTCCTTGTTTTCTTGTTTCCTTATTTTCTTGTTTTCTTGTTTTCAATCTACAACATGACAACGCAACGCAGCAACACAGCAACAGTAAAAATGCGCCCGTCGGCATGAGTCAACAACAACAACAATAACAGGTCGCTCAGTAACAATGCAACATCTGACAATCACACAACATCTGACGATAAGACGACAGTAGGCAACAACACAACAACTGGTTATGGATTAGAGACAGCTGGATACATTGCAGAAATAGAGATGCTTTATTACATTTAGTCTTAGTCAATGCTGGTAGGATAAGTTTTATTGTGGAGGCTGGAGTGGAGGTTGGAGGCTAAGCTGGTTATTATAACTGGACTATACAGAGAGCGCTATAAGCAATATTCATCCCCCATTACAAGCTCTCTGGTTACAGTTTATATGACATTGAGGGCGTTACGAGCAATTCACCCCCATTGCAAGTCCTCAATTTATGGGTTTTCGCGATATAGAGGGCGCTACAAGCAATTCTCCCCCATTGCAAGTCCTCAATTTATGGGTTCTGCTGTATGGAGAGCGTTACGAGCAATGCATTGCCCCCATTGCAAGTCCTCCACTTTTTTTTTGGGATTGTATTAGGAGCACCTTCTCGCGGTCAGTCCTGTTACGGTTGCTGTACAAACAACAATCAACCAAGACTCCTTTCCTGGTTCTCTGTCTAGTGGCTCCTTCCTCATGGTGAATTCTTTTGGCTAATTAGATGACCGATAAAACGGATTCCGGTTATAGACCCCAATTGGATTCCACATTGATTGGAATAATTATCACTGGGAACACCTTATCAATTGCGTGCTAAGTGAGTAAGGGCTCAAGACTTTTGGTTTCTCTGGTGTACTTAAGTGTTGGATCTTATAAAAAACCAAACTTTACTTGTTAAACAAATCCAATAAATATATTCATAATTTTGTATCATTTCATTACTCTCATCCCATCCTATAATAAATGTAATAATATGGTTTTTTAAAATAAGACATCTTTCTCATCCAAACTTGGTCTTATGGATGTGTAAACTGATGTACTCTCTGTCTTCATTATAGTCAATGCGAAAAGAGGATATAAATACCTTCTCTGCTTCTCAATAAATAAACAATCTATCTATCTGAGCCTTTTTGTTCTGCTGATTTTTTTTTCTAGCTCAATTTTGCTTTTAGATTTGCTGAGTGTTTTGATGACAAAAGATGCGGGTCACAGACAGCATTTAAGTAATAGGGCACCATGAAATTTCTTCTAAAACTGTATCATAAGTTTACAAAAAAGGTCTTTAAAAAAGGTTTAGTCTAACAAAAGACATATTGATTCACATTAGCTATACCATTGTTTAAGTTTTTTTTTTTTTCAAAGAGAGAGAGAGAGAGAAATAGGACATATTAATTTATGACATGATATACCTTTGTTTACTAGAAGAAGAAGAAGAAGAAGAAAAAGTTGCACATCCAATTGGAACCTAACCATTCAATATATACAAAGTTTATTAGCGTACTTTTGATATGCATAGTAGCGTCTCAAGCATGCTGATTATCTTGATGGTACATCATTTTTGGTTCTTGTGCTTTGTTCTTTTATATCATATCAGTGACTATATATTAAAATAACTCTAATAAAGTCTTTTTTCATACAAAGTGTATATATAATATGACTAAATCTATAAAATTGGTAAAGTAGATGCATTTCTGTAAACTCTAATATCGCCGAATAACCACGAAATGGTAGTTTGCCTTTAATGAATAAATGGGAAAAATTAGTTCTAAATAGAATGCAAATTTTTTATATCTTTTACTCTTAATGAAAAAAAAAAAATAAAAAAATAAAAAGCTTCCATAGTCCTCCTGGGTTGCTAACAAGTCACTGGTGATAATATTGATTTTATATAATGATTGTTGTAACAACTTCTGTTCTTTATACAATTATGTCGAGGTAATGTATATCATTTCTCTTTAACATGCTATTGACTAAACCTGTGCTTTACATCACCCAATCCCTGAGTAAATAAGCATGTCACAGTCGAAGCCACCTCGACCATTTTTAAAATAATCCTACCATCCCCATCCATGATTTTTTAAAATCAGATCGGGATTGTTTTCACTTTTCTGTGTATGTGTGTTTTTTAAATCTCAAAATGTGCTAATTTTTTTGCCTAATCAATAAAACGAACTTTACCAGAAATATGTAAACATAAAAGAGGTTTTTTTTTGTGTGAGAGCCTATTTTGTATAAAAGTCAGATGGAAAATGAAAATTAGATCAGATAAGATCACTTCGTGTAATCAAAACATTCGTATCACCTTTATTTTTTTTTTAGATCTTTTATTTTTTTCATTTAAAAACATGCTTTTACCTTTAAAAAAACTTTATCTTTTCTATTTATTTATTTTTTCAAACTCTTAACAAAAAATGTCAGACACTATATGGAAACCCGCACAAAAGCTACTACAAACAAAAAAGAAGAGACAGCAACGTATCCTAGTGACAGATTATGACAAGCAAAGGTTTCAAGGCTTTATAAGAGAAATACAACAACAGGACCAAGCAGATGTGATTAAATTATCAACTGTCAATGGTTTTGGTATCTATCTACCCCCTTCGCCTAGTGATAGTAATAATGACTCTTGGTTTGAGCAAGAGTTTAGTGATTTTCCAACACCTGATAAGTTGACGCCTCCTCCTATGAATGGAAATCGACGATCGTTTTATACACCTTCTTCAATGACGATATAATAATTAGTAGTAATAATAGTAAATAGAACCAAATTGTATATTTATAATAAAGTGTTTTTTTTTTTAAAAAAAAAAAAAAAAGAAAAGAAAAACTGTATGTGTGTGTAATAGATGATTTTTCTTTGGTTTCTTTTTTTTTTAAAAAAAATAAAAAATAGAAAAATAAAAGGTGTACGAAATGATATAAAAGGTCCAATGGTAACGATGAAATTGCATTAGCATATATTCATAAACTATTACAAATACAGTTTTTAGAATCAGATAAACCTTAGATGATCTTCTTTGAGAAAATCATTAATTAATCAACCGAAAAAAAGGTCACCCATTTCTTCTTTCACTTCCACTTTTTTCAAGTGGCTCTTTTCATCTTGACTCAGGCATAAAATTAAAAAGAAAAAGACAAATGAATAAATAGTAAAACAACTTCATCCTCTTACCACCTGTGTGTGTGCGCATCACATGTGGAATAACCTGCGCGTTGTCGATAGGCCCGCAGTTTCAAATCTCAATGTTGTGCAATTGGTGATATTTTTTTTTGTTTTTCGGCCGTTTTTTTTTTCTTCTCCGTGATCAATGATAAATAAAAGGAATGGATAAAAATGGTCTGTTTTCCCTTATTAAGTGCAATGTAAACACTATTTTTTCTACACTCTCGATATAGGGGATTTTCTAGAGTAAATGACCTGTTTTTTTCTTTGCAAAAATAAACAAAACGAGAGCATAGCTCATCTTTGTCATCCATTACAAAGTGTACAAGGAAAAAAAAGGAGCTTCTCTTAATCTTTGGGGAAGGGTTTTTTTTCGTAGCCATTTTGTATATTCTGGCACCATGTAAATCATCTTTAACATGTATCTATGGAAGCTCTCGCATGTCGATATCAATAAATAAAAGATTTTCATAACGAATGAAGGGAATCCATCTATTGTGGTAAAACTATCGATATTGTCCGATAGATCTAATTGAAAAGCATGTACTCCATACTTCACAATTCCGAGTAATTGGTGTCTGTACAACAAAAGAAAGATTGATATAGAATATGAGGACTTTGCCATAAATAAAAGAATGGCAATACAAAACAACTGTAGAGAGAACTTTTTATTATCTGTTTTTATCGACTTACCTTTTTCTTTGATTTGCTATATATATATCAACATTTAAAGATTCTAATATATTTATAAAGCGAATGAAAAGATATAAAAAGAACACAAAGTTTTGTTTCTGAATTAACAAGTCATTTGATTTTTGATATAACTTTTTCTGTTTCCCCGGTTTAGTCGTATGTTGTGTACCTGCTGGTGATTATCAGTTGAACTTTATTCTTAGTGTCTATATTAAGAGCTTTAGGAAATATAAAGCAAAAAGGAAAAAGCCTTCTTTTATCATTTTATTCTAAAGGTAATACGGTGCATGTTCAGCAATCGCAAAGGGTAAATGTATATATATATTTGATCTTTACTTTTTTTTTTCTTTTTTCTTTTTTTTTAAAAAAAAAAGATTTTTATCGACATTGCCGCAGGATAATAGTTTCTTATTCTCTTTTTCGTCATTCCTATTTTACTTTATTAAAAGATAAGTGTATTGGTTAGTCTATTGTTTACGTAATGATTCTCTGCTTAATATAGAGCCGCGCAGTCACCAGGCTATCCCAAATTTTGGTTACGGAATACGTAATACTTTTCTTGCCACCAGGTTATGATATATATAAAACAGTCGTTACAAACTATAGATATATCAAAAATAGACAACAAAGAATATTTATTATGTCCATAGCTTAATCGCTTTTTTTCTGAATGAGCTGCTATGTTTTATTTTTATTTTTATTTTTATTTTTACGAGTTATATTATGAGAAATGGGTAGTTATAAACAATCCTACTTTTTTCAAAAAAGAAAAAAGAAAAAGTTTTAGTAATTATTTAAAGTTAATCACTCTTTTTTTTTTTGCTTTTCACGTAGACGTTAAAAACAAAGCAGTTATGAAAATTAAATATTAACTTTGAATTAAATTGAAAAACGAAGTATTAGATAAGCCAATGTGCAATAGCGATCCACATTAAAAAGGAAAGAAACAAATCGTATTTTTTTTTTTTTTTTGATATTAAGGATGTTCTTATTTCAGTTGAAAGCCTGTCGGTTCTCTTTTTTTTTGGATTAGTTTTTGCGTTACTCGATTAAAACCTCCAAGTATCTGCCTTGAAAAGAATATTTTTTATTGATGCATGGTAATGACAAATCCACAAGGGAAGGCGTTCTAGATTGCATGCTGACCTTACAGTACATAACAAAAGGTATAGCGCCTATGCTTCTATAGTTTTTCATTCGTTTATATATTTTCTTAGTGCATATTGTAGATAAACACAGACCATTATAATTGGTTACCCATGCATGCATTGCACCTTTCGAAACTATTAGACCAACGTCAATACACAGATATCATTGACTCTTCACCAGTATATTTATATACTTTTCTCAAACGAAGCAATTATAGTAATTAACAATTATATACCATGAAAATATTCATTATTACTGCTACTGTCAAACACGATGGAATAATTTTAATACTATTAAAATTCTCTAAAAAAATATCTATATCGCGTTTATCGGAGTTAAATAGTGACATGTGTGTAGAGATCTTTTTTTTTATATGGATACATATCGCACATGGCTTTAATTGAAGTACATGTTGGAAAACCCTTTTCACATGCCTGTTTATTTACTCTTTTTTGTTATTTTAATTTCATGCACAAAAACAAAATATACATATATACTCTTTTATTATTGTATTAAATACACACAAAAAAAAAGAACAAAAAGAAAAATACATTTGTCTACTATACAACAATTTATTAATCCTTTGCAATCTTGAGAGAGAAATCAACATGAGGTACACCCTGAGTGATGGTACTCATACTAAGAACATCAATATCTATATATATATATATATGATGATAAATAAAATGAATCGTCAGCATGAATAATAATAATAAAAAAATACATTATATTTACCTGGACAGAAATAACCAGCGCAAGTCTCATAAGTAATACCACCACTGCTTTCAATCAAGAAATGGTTCACACCCTTAGCAGCCCAGCGTTCCTTTACACTCTTTGCAGCCAATTTCAACTCTTCTCCAGAAAAGTTGTCCAGCATGACAATATCGGCACCAGCGGCGATAGCCTCATCGGCTTCTTCCTCGCTTTGACATTCAACCTCAATCTTGAGTGCGAAACCACAAACACTACGCGCATTTTGAACAGCCTTTGTGATGGAACCTACATAGTATGTATTAAGTATAAAGAAAAGGGGTTTTTTTTTGGGTAGTTCATCTTTACCTGAACTCCAGATATGGTTATCTTTAAGCATCACCATGGAAGAAAGATCCATGCGATGTGTATCCAAACCACCAACAAGAACACCATACTTTTCAACCAATCTAAAACCTAATCTTATGGAATGAGTCACACATTCCCATTACTGTATATATATAAAAATCATCTATTTTTATTTATTTTTACCTGGTGTTGTTTTACGTGTAGCAGCAATGACACCCTTAAATCCTTTCTCCTTTTGAAGCTCACTAACCAATCGCGCTCTATGTATATAGAAAGGAGAGCGTGAGAAAAAAAAAATTATAAGCCAAATATTTAAATGTCTTTTTTATACCTCAGAGCAATACCAGAGCAACGACAAATGATATTCAACGCGGTTCTCTCACCAAGGAGAATGTTACGTGCCTTACCAGTCACTCTAGCGACCTCTTGCTTTCCCTGAGGGTTTAAATACTCGCCCTCCTTTACCTTCCACTCTACCTTACACTCAAGTTGCTTAAACACCTCGTCAAAGAAGGGGATACCGGCAACAACACCTTCAGCTTTACAATAAAGAATGGCCGTCTTTTCATCTTCGCCCACAACGTATCCTCCATAATCAAAAGAGGGTACATCTTCGGCAAGATACTCTGTGATGATGGTCTTGTAATTGGTGGCGAGTAAGTGGGCGTATTGAGCCATTTTATTTTTTTTAAAAGAAAAAGATAAAAGAAAGATGATGTTTTAAAAAAAAACCCGAAAGAAATAAAACAAATATTTAGAAAATGCGGGGGCAAGAGATGAGAGGAGTTTCAAGTTCATGTTGACAACAAATGAACCGACTTGAATTCCTTTTTTAAAAAGTCCCATGATGCAAAGTTGTACAGAGATATGACAAAAGCTTTTTTTTACTCCTATTTTTAAACCGTAGCACTTTTTTATTTCCAAGCTTTCGCTCTTTTCTTTTTCTCTCTCTCTCTTTTTCTTTTTTTTTTTTCAACTCCTTAAACAAACTCCCTTTTTTATACATCGAACCTCTTTTTTCTTTGTTTTATATATTTTAAAACCCGTTATTCAAAATGGCTTCTGAAGAAGTGATTACCAAAGTGATAGAAGCCTTACACCAACAACTCAAAGATAAAGATGAAGTCAATAATGAAGTAAATCAAATTATTTTCGTCATCATTTATAGCAGAAATGAATACTGACTATTTGTTATTTTTACCATTTAGCTTCGACATGAAATTGATCAACACAATAAACGTCAAAAAGAGCTTGGAAATGATAATGATTATTTAAGACAGGTAATTATAATAATAAAAAGCAAGTGATATATATAAATGGTGTTATATTAAAATATGATATATATATATAAATAGAAAATCGCAGCTATCCAATTGGACAATTCCACACTCTCCAACACGCAAGCCCGTTTAGAAACACAAGTATACGCCCAGGAACAAGACATGAATAGCTTGAGAAAAGAAGTACAGCAATTAAGAAAGATAAAAAAAGATATTGAAAACAAGTTAGTTTTAGAAGTAAGTTATATAAATCGTGTTACCCTACGTTGTCTCTGTCTCTCTAAACTTTTTTTTTTTTTTAGTCACAAAATTTTGAAAGCGATAAATTAAATTGGCAACAAAAAGAAGGTGAACTTTACACACAAATCAAATCACTACTTGTTGGTGAACCTCGTCGTACAAACAAAAATAGCAATCAACAGGAAGAGGAGCAAGTAGAACGACCCTTCAAGGACACAACTCGTGAAGCTAAAATAGCGCAGCGTACAATCAAGGCACAGGACAAGTTGATTCTGGATTTAAGAGGTGAATTGGAAAAACAAAAGAGTCTGTTAAGGGAGAACCAAAAGAAGGAACAACTACAATCACTCAAGGTCTTTCACCTTGAACATGAAATTCAAAATGTAAAGCAATTGAATCGATCTCTGCAGGAAGATAATGAAAGTTATCAGATACTGCTTCATGAAAAGACAATGACCGGTGAATTTATGGCAAATCCTATTATGCAGGTAAAATATAAATAATATAATTTATGTATCATTTTATATTTACTGATTTATTTATATCTATTTTAATAGGTTGAAACATCAACATATTCATCATCAGCTTCTTCTGACTCTTCATTAGAGAATGATACACGTAGACAGAGCAGTGGTTTGAATTTGGCCGCTGAACTCAATATGGCTTCAGATTGGAATCAAAAGCACGAAGAAGAAATGAATATGAAAAGTAAATATGATTTAATAAGAATAACAAACTCTATCCTTCCATTTTATTTAACATTTCCATTTTCTATATAGAACTAAATGATGAAATCAAGACACTCCAAGATACCAACCGTGCATTACAACTCTACATGAATAAGATTCTGATGAAGATTATCAACAACAAACAATTGGAAGATGTACTGAGCATAGATCAACCCAAAAAGGAAGTTCCCATCACATCTAGTAAACAGGTCAAGATAGCACCTGCACCTGCTGTACCCTTACCTGTGAAAACAACCTCGACCAGCACCTCCAACGCTGCAAAAACAGTAGGTAACCGTCCAAGAAGACGTACCATCTCGTATTGGGGTTCAAAGGCACCCCAACCCGAAGAAGAGGAGAAGGAAAATACGAAACAGAAGGATGAAACACATTTACAAGCAGAGAGTCGTCATGTGAGACGACACTCTACCATGATGGGTGATAGTACTGGTGGTGGATGGGCAAAGGCATTGCGTAGAATGAGTGTGATTGGATGGTCTGCACCAAAGGAAGATCCCATGGTGGCAGTGAACAATGATAGTGCGGTTGGCTCACTTTCTGAAGAGGACCCAGCAACGACAAAGTCTACTTCTTCTGGTTCTTCTACACCTTCTCTTCGTCATAGTAATGAACTTGGTACATTGGCAGAAGAAGAGTAGTGAAAATATATATACATAGTGTATATAGATATATCTCCCCCCCCCCTCTCTCCCTCCTTTTTTTTTTTAACACCATATTCCCCTTCGATTTTACCCCCCCAACTTTTTATATATCAGAATGTGTAGTTTTCTTCTTTTTAAACAACACATATACACACACCGTTTATTGTTATTTATTTTATTTTTTTTCTTAAAGACATGAATATATATTCTATATTTTTATTTTTATTATTTATCAAAATCAGTTGTATGTTAGACATACTGTTTATTTCAAAATAGTGAAAAAAAATTACAAATTAATGAACAATAATTGAGAAAAAAAAATTGTATAAATAAAGACAATCCATAGCGTAGAGAACCAAAACATGTTTTCATGGATCAGAAGGAAGTTAATGATAGATGGGATCCATGCAGATGTTTAAACATATCTTTTTGTGTTACTATTCATTGGGTTGGGTCATGAACTTATCCCCCTTTAGTGCTCTCACCTTCGTCTCCCTTTTTAGTCAATTTTCTTGTTATCAACCTTATCCCATTAAATATTCTCCTTTTCTCAATAATTTGAAACCTTTTCTCATTTTCTTGAAAAAGACAGTATACAAAAGGGGAGCGAGAGAGAAAAGTGATAATTTGAGGAAGCTGAGAACGTGCTTCAGTAGATAAAGGCATTAAACTTTAATTCAAGGCACACTAAAAACGAATCAGACGCACCAAATTATTTTTAGACCTGTTTTTATTTATTTTTTACTTTAAAAGGTTGTTCTTATTGTTGTTGATTATAATCTTCTTTATATATGATACTCTCTTTTCTGTTAAATAAACAGGTAAAACAAAGACACTGCTATTATTCTTATTTGCTAATAGTCTATAAAGTGAACCCATCATAACCAGCTTGTGTTCCCATCCATTTACATGTGGTCCTTTCCAAGTATAAATAACGCATGAACCGATATAAGCAGGTATTAACGCAAAAATGTTAGGGAGATAAGTCAGTTAAGTATATAAATTCCTTTTCGTTTGATATTGCCGTTTAATAAGGTTATATCATCATAGTAGTAAAAAAAAAAAGCATGATTGTGCCTTTCCTTATTTAACTTTTAAGCTTTTTCTATAATTATACTCCGAAAAGGGTGGGATTCAAGCATTGATACTTTTATATAAAATATGTATACTTTTAATAACAACGAAATAGAAAAGTGTTGCTTATACAGTAATAATAAGAATATTTATAAAAATAGAGCAGTTTATCAGAATATAGAATAATATATTTAAATAAGCACAGAATAAAACAAAATAAGTGAAAGTTGGTTTGTACTACTTCACACACCAGACATTAGACACTTGACTTTTTGACAGCTTCGCATTTCTTTTTAAAAAAAAAAAAGAGAATATCACTTGCTCTCATATGAATTGACCTCGGGTCTCGTGTAAATAGAACTCCCGAATAAAATAACACGGTTTGTTAATTTCTTTTTTTTTTTCTTCTCCCTTTCTCTTTATTTTTCTTTTTTTTTTTTCTTAGAAAAAGCATGTTGACGAATAAAGCAATAATCATTGCAAAAGAAATCGACAATGCACGTTGTAAAGGACAATGGAAAGCCATTCCAGAACTAGCAAGACGCTATAAAAAGCACAACCCAGCTGGCAGAGGTAAAGCAATGAGGTTGATTCTTTATTAGTCGCCATTTTAACACGATTAGAACAAAAAAAGTACTTGAACAAAGTATCCTTGCAGAAGCAAAACTAAACGAAAAGAAGAATACAAGTTATGAAGCAATACAACAGCAAGTAGCAAGTGCGCTTCATGAAAAGGACAACAGCACCGAAATAAATACACAAAAAGAGGTTATTATTATTTTTAAATATAAATAGGAAAAGAGTGTGAGTTCTTTTTATTTAATATATGTATATAAAAGATGGCAAGGATTATTTTGGCACAAACCTATTTCGAGGCTAAAGAATACGAAAAAGCATGTAAAGTACTAGAGGAAATAGACTTGAATGGAAAGACAGAGTTGTGTCCAGAATATATGCGTGTTGCTCAATTACAAGAGACGATTATTAGAGGTAAAATAAGATAATAATAATAGAGAGTATTTATTTATTTATCCATTAGCAATGTCATTGGATTTATTGGAAAAGAAAAGTAATTCAATTCAAGTGTATTTAAATCTGGTAAAACAAGTCAACAAAATACCAAATGTGACCGAAAAGACTATGGTGGATTGGGCAGAGGAAGGATTGTATAGAGGCGTGCTTGCTGCATTAAGCGATGGGTAGGATTTGATTGTGTGGTGTATGTATGTTTGCGTAACCTTAAATTATATAGTACTGCCGTGAGTGTTCCCGATACAATGTCGCTTATAAGAGCATACCAAAAAATATGTTCATCCCAAGGTGCAATGTGGCGCCGTGAAAAGAGATTACTTGTCACAAAATCATCTCAGGAATATCTTTCACGTATTTATCGTAATAATGCATATCAACCACCCGTAGATTTCGACCTGACAGAGGATGGCAAATCATTGCAAGTATTATTATTATATTCTTTTATTTTTTTTACTAATAAGTTTCTATATATATATATTCAATCTATAGAAAGGGTACTGCAGATTATGATCAAGCAAAAAACTATTATAAACACCAACTTTTTAGTATTGAAATCATGCAACTCTACACAACCTATGAAAAGCTCATCTATGTCAACGCCCAATTTCCTCGCTCAGGACAACACAGTCAAGAGGTACTCGAATTTGTAAATAAGCTTGCATGCGATTTCGAAATGATCAACAGTACCTCTGAACAAGAAATCAGAGGATACATCGAAGCACTGAATCGTGCAGCGGCAAAGACGTTCAATTCGCCCTGTGTGACGAGACACTTGTTTATGGGATTGATGCGGTTGGGTGATTTTGAAGAGGCAGAGTATGCACTACATGCCTATCTCTATTTGACCGGTCTCGAGTCAATGGAGGAGGACTCGCGTCATTCAGTACCCGCATTGGCAAGTGATCATTTTGGGTGTTTTACACCAATGCCTCCTCTTCAAGAGCATCACCATGTCGACGATGCAAAGAAATCGCCTCCTAAAAGTGAGGAAAGGGAAACGTTGGAGAATAAGGTCAAGGTGCTTGTAACGGCGGTGGGAATGTACTGCAAATATTTGTGTAAGGGGACGGATGCGGTTAGGATGGCTCAATTAGCAAAGGATGTGTATCATGAAGATACCATAAAGGCATTGACGCCAAGTGACAAGCATCTATTGTTAGGCGCGGAGATCTACCGAGTATTGGGGGCGGCTACTTCGTTTTTGGCAAGTCAGAGTAAAGTATTATTTTTTTTTTGATACGTTTTACTTTTCTGATGTTAAACGCTTATTGCGATATATTTCGCTATTTTAATTTTTTAGCATTCGATCAAACACGTCGACCAGAATATCATGACTCCGCATTAAAATCACTCTCAACATCACTCGAATTGGATGATACCTCTTGGAAGACATACTATCAGATGGGATATCAGCATGCCGTGATGCGAGACATCCAAGCTGCTATCCAAGCATGTACACAGGCGGTGAAGCTCTATCCCAGTCACCTCCCCTCTTGGCATTTACTCGCACTCCTTTGTACCTGTCCTGTAAAGGGCAGTTTCCAGCAAGCATTGAGCACATGTGAATTAGCACTGTATCAAGTTGCCACTGCAATCCCTCAAAATAGGGTAGACTACAGTGATGAGGTGGCTCAACAGATGTCTCTCAAGATGACACAGACAAGGCTCGTGGAACTTATTCAAGGGGCCGAACCAGCGCTTGCCTTGCAATCCAATTTATTTCAAATGTTTGGAAAGATCGTTGTACCCGAATTGATTCCTGACGATAGCAACCAGATGCTTCATGAGGCTATCTCCAATGGCAACACACGATACGGAATGGTCCTTTCTGGTTCATTAGGTAATATGAGTGATACTAATAATGCGTTTCCAACGCAGGCAGCAGAGAGGGGTCGCATTCGAAGTGCAAGCAGTGCTTCATTGTCTACACAGCGTTCATTGCAGCATGGTCGAACTCGGTCTGTTTCTTCGTTTACAGGTAGAAAGCTTCATTTGGCAGAGATGTTCAAAGGTCCCTCCGACGATGCTGCAAGTGTAAAATCAACGCCCGTTGCTGCTACCACCAATACAAACCATAGTAAGCAGAGTCTGTTGAATCCAAAGTCGCTGATTCGCAAATCGAAAAAGGAGGCTATTCAACAAGCGATGTATGGCGAAGATAGTTATGTTGTATCAGGTAATTATTTCGTAGTTTTTTATTTATTTATTTTTTTAAAAAAAAAAGAACCAAAACTTTAAATTATATATAAAAGGTCCATTTTTTTATTTTTTTTTTATTTTTGTACTTAATTAAACAAAAATGACTTATTAAGGATTTTTACACGTGGTTTAACAGGATCATCATCCATTTTAAGTAATGGTACCTTGCTTGAGCAAACATCCACATATATGAATCGACCCACCACACAAGCACGAATTCAATATCGAAACTCATGTCGTATGCTATGTGATCTCTGGTTACTCTCTGCAGAGGCCTTTTTAAGAGCTGGTAAATATGACGAGGCCCTCAAGGCCGTTTCAGAGGCAGAAAATATCGATTGGACGACACATGCAGGTGTCTGGTGTTTGCTGGGACGTATAAGACTTGCACAAAATGACCCTAAAAGGGCGATAAAGGCATTTGAAAAGGGATTAGTGACTCAGCCAAATGATGTGAATTGTAGGGTTTATTTGGCAACTACTTTTATTGAGCAGGGTCAATTAGAGATAGCAGAGGGTTTGTTAGAGGCCATAACACAAGGGAATGGATGGGATTGTGCCTCAGCATGGTAAGTGGAGAGAAATAATAATAACCAATTTATTTATAAAACTCATTGTTGTTTCTTTCCAGGTACCAACTTTCACAAATCTATAAACAAACACAGCGTATTGAGCGTACAAAGGATTGTCTATTCTATGCACTTGAATTAGAAAACACAACACCCATTCTACCATTCACAACGCTTCCACATTTTGTATAGATCATTTTATTATTTTTTAAATATAACATTAGAACAATGTAATTTATGTAAATATAAAACATGGCTTATTTTTATAATATTGTGTCTGTAAATGTGTACGACATGTTTTTTTTTTTTATTTCCCTTTATTTGGTAAAAGGTACGATAAAAATATAAGATGTTACCTGACTGACTCACACTGGTGTATATAATAATGACCATTACTGTAGCGCAAATGCATTATTACACGGGAATACCAAGAGAAAAAAGGCCTAAACGAGAATACAACGTTTTTTATGATGTTTTTCATAGTATGAAGACATTAAATTGTACTAAACAAGTAAAATGCATATAATCAAAAAGCATATGTTTTATTCACTCTATAATTTATTTAGGTCCTATTTATTTTAGTGTACTTTTAATAAAAAGTAAAGGTAGGTGGTCCAATAAACATAAAGTAGTACAGGATAACTTCTTTTTTGAGACTCCATTTTAAAGTACTAATGTATATTAGCTTTTTGTTTTCTTTTTCCCTCTTTTTTCCCTTTCTCTATTGTTAAAATACTATAAATAATATTAATATAACAAAAACACACAAAAAAAGTGTATTTACTTACTACTTTTTCTTTCTTTCCTTTCCTTCTTGTTCTACTCAAATACATATCCATTTTCCTTTTGTATGTCGCCTCCACAGGAGTTACCC
>MU622248.1:442201-531098 GCA_025399235.1 Backusella circina FSU 941
CAGTATGGTATTGTCTTCAACCACAACACGTCCATTCATATTTTTATATTATTTTCATTAAGTTCTGTTTTCCTAAAGCACTTTTGCTTCATATCCCAAAATAACAGATCTATTTTTAATCTAAGCGAGAGTTTTTCAGAATCCCTTTTATATGTCCATAAATATCAAAAAGTTAACACGCCCTAATCATTACTATACCTTTCAGTGCCTACTACTATCTTTCTTTACTACTTATTACTATACTAACTCTTAGTTATTTACCTCGTTACTTGTACAGTTACTACCTAGATCGTACAAGGACTTGACCAGGAGTAGTTCATAACCTATGAACTAACTCTAGGGCTAAGCCTACACTTACAAGACCTTACTAATTGAAGATTATACTTTGTATCATTTATTCCATTATCATATACTTCATACTTATACGGTTACAAGAACAGTAATAATACTTATATTGTTATTAGTTCATTTATTTCTTTGCATAATAGAGAATTAGAATTCACATACCTCCTGTAAGTCGATGTAATCTAAAAAACTTCAATAAATAAATATGCAATTAAAATTTATATTATATTAAATTCTAAATAAAAAAAGTTGTTAGAAAAAATTTATGGTTCTGAAGATTATATAGTGTACTGATTTTTCAATTTTTGTTTTACCTACAGATGTAAAAACTAAAACTCCTTGAAAATAAAAAAACTTAAAAAGATCTTCTCATTTTATTTTTTTCAGTACACTATATAATCTTCAGAACCATAAATTTTTTCTAACAACTTTTTTTATTTAGAATTTAATATAATATAAATTTTAATTGCATATTTATTTATTGAAGTTTTTTAGATTACATCGACTTACAGGAGGAGTTGATTAATAATAGATAATAAATTATCTATTGTGAAATATAAAGACGCGGTTGCGAAATTCCTCCTGTAAGATTATATTAGATTTGTAAATTTAAAGTTTATTTAAAATTTTAAATTGACAAAGATTTATTAATAGATAATAACTACAAAGTAACTTTAAAAGAACGGTGTGGGTAAGCTACATACAAAGTAGTATCAAAAAGGTAAAATGGTCTTTAAAGTAAGAAAAAAATTTGAAAGATACTGAATTATAAAAAAGATGAAGTTTTAAGAGAAGTAGTAAAAGTGAAAGATATAGGTATACATCAAGAAAACAAAAAACTTATAGTAATATTAATTTTATTAACATATTTATCAAACTAACAGATAATAAGTAAAGACAATTAAAGTAATCCAGTTTAAACACATACCATAATAGACAAAGAATACACCCAATCCCATTAACTTCAAAAGTAACCTCCTCGTTCTATTGAACAAGATCACCTGCAACAATTGGAGCAACAATTAGGATTTGCACGTTTGGTTAAGTTGACTGATCGTAATATCGGAAATGAACTTAAGGAGCCAGTTCACAGTGCTGCAGTAAATGATAAGGACAAGTTATATCCTGTAGGAGCCAAGGTTGTTAGGGTAAGACATCATAAAACCAATAAAATGGACAGTAACTACAAGCCAGAAGAATTTGTTGTGATTGCCGCCTTCCTAAACCGTACCTATCAACTTGTTGACAATAATGGTCGTTTACTAAAACGCCATGTAAACCATTCTAACCTTAGCCAAATCAATCCTAGAGGTAATTCGCCTGCTCAGACTAATCACCCGGATGATCGTAATGGGGTGGACCATGATATGTGACAGCCAAATTTTTTATATTTTCAGTGTCTATATTTGGATTATCTAGACGGATATATACAAACATTACATCATTTTTATCTTTTCTATATATACTTAAATTTTTTAATATATCCATAGTTTTTATATCTTTATAACTTTTTTTATAAATTAAAATGATTATTCTGTATAATAAACATTATCAAGAAGGCAACTGTTCCATTATGCATGAAAAAACAACATTATATTTATGTTTTCTACTAATATATATATTAAATTCATATAAAAAAAGATATCCCTCCTAAATATATTTTTGACATCATCTTATTTTGTAGCCAACATGATCAATATTTATATTCTTGATCTGCTGGTGTTCATTCTCTTTTTCTTTGCTTTATTTTTTTATTTCATTATTTTAACTAGTATCCTTTTTCAACCAACAAGCCTTTTGGTAATGTTTTGCTGATATAATAATGATTTGTTATTAACCTTGTTTTAGTTGGTTTTTTGTTAATAAATAAATAAAGTCACACATTCACATTACAGTTGTCACAATTTAAAGGTGGATTTCTCAGGAATTTCGGCCACCCTTAAATAGAGCCGCTACTGTATCCCACTCTTTCTTCTTCATAGTTTGCTCAGTTTATCACTATCTTTTACTCTAATAACCAGCTAAGTTATATACAATTATGATAGCCTATGTTCCAACTGCTATAGAAAGACTTCATTTACCCATGTATTATTGATGATTAGAAACATTACTTAACGTTGTGTGCAGTTTTAACTTGACAATTTCAAACGCGTCATCCAGTCAATATGTCTTATATTGCTAAAGGTAATCTACTCAACGCACAAACACATTAGTATTTATACTTTAATACAATCATGTCTTTCTTTATAAAAGGGATTCGTTGGGATCATTTCTCTATATCATTTCCTCCTGTTTTTTTATTATCTTTTTTTTTTTTAAAAAAAAAAAAGCAGTAGTACATAGTTGTAAAAACAGACACTTCTCTTGCTCACTCTTTTATATTAATTATACTGTTATGCCTCTGCCTTCCTGCTCTTATTATTCCAGACCAATGTGAAGCGTGTTTCTTTATAACTTTGGATAGGTTCACTTATTTGTAAGTCATTATTATAATGCCAGGACTTTATATATTCAATTTCTACTCACTTTGTGCTTCAAGAATAGTTTATGATGTATATTCTAATGCTGGATGTAGCGAGATGTAAGTTATTTCTGTACACTATACGTCCTCATTTTCCTTGCATTCATTTTTGGCATGAATAAACTCGCCCATATTGATTAATGGCATCTTCCACATGAACCAACAGCTGCACCTTGTGTATGAAAGGAACTTGTTTCTTCTAAACGTTGATATATTGGCTACTGGTTATCTACGACAGGCTTGTAGTGATTATTTCGCATCAATGTGGTTGATGAAGTAGGTATTTTTTTTTCTTTTTCTAAAGAAAAAAAGAAGCAATCAATAAAGAAAAGAGTAATTTATCTATATATACAAAAATAAGTACATTATCATATATGTCTGGGTTTTAATACCAAGCATTGAAACGCGCAGTATATTTTTAAGCGCTTTTTTTTTAAGTGAAGAGGTGTGCAGTGAATGGGCCCAGTATTATAAGCGAAAAAAAAAAAGACTTGTAAATTATGGTGTTGAACTTTAACTTTATTAAGAATAAAACAACCTTTGCAATTTATAGAGATAATCACAAGTGCGATAGCAAGCCCAAGATTTTTAAAATACCAAACAGGATCTGAAAACCGAAGAAGGACAGTATATATCGAGAACTGGGAGAATAAGGTTTCTCGTGCTGTTTTGATGGTTGCTTTTTTTATTATTTATTTTTCTTTAAAAATGGTAAAATAGATTGATTGATTTCTTTTTTTTTTTTTTTTTAAAAAAAAATCATAAACAAGGAAGAAGCGCAAGAGCGTGACAGATCCAATAGAAAATATGAGGCAAAGAGATCAAAAGATCGACGTGAAGCCATGTTGGACGGAGTTGCACCTCGTGAAACAGGCCGTGAAGCTGCTCTTGCTAAAAAGAGAGCATTAAATGCATATCATAAACGTGAAAAAAGCCCCGATATTGAATTGAGTGAAGCTGATCTCATGGGAGGTGATGATTTTCAAGCAAGATAAAAACAGTATGAAAATGATGTATGCTAGACAACTTTATTCAATTGTACATACAATAATAGGCTGGCTCAAGAACGAAAGTATCAAGAGAAAAGAGAAAATAGATTGGCAGAGAGACGCGAACAAAAGTTAGCGCCCATTCTTAGCAAAATGGATGCTTACAAGGCAAAAGAGGATGCAACCATGGCCATGTTTAAAAAGATGGCAGAAGAACAAAAGAAAAGAGGAGGATTATAATATGATAATAATAAAAAGAAAGAATTTATGTGTAACATATAACAAAATACTATGCAAGACCAGCTTGCTTCATAATAGCAGCCAGTCTCTTATAATCAGCTAATAGTTCCTTAACGTCTCCAATCTTTAATTCATCCACTGATTTCACTTGTAAAAACTTTGCCATGGGTCCTTCTCCCTTTTTAGACTATTTGAAAAGAGAGATGATTTAGATATACCAATAAGAACAAATAACTAACTTACTCTATCCATAAAACTAGGCAATACACTATCCCACTCACGCTGTGTACTCACACTTGCAATATCCTTCAACTCACTTGAACTCTCCTTACCAGGAACAGCAATATCATTGACCTTCTTGACTCGATCCTTTACTTGATTCTTGACCTCCTCAAATACGGATAGTTTATCTTCATCCTTTCCACCTCGCTGCCATAGTTTACCAATGCCATCAAAAACACGATATGAACTATCCATCACATCCGATACAATCTTGAGACTACTGCTACTATTAGGCGGCGTGGTTACTTTGGTAGCATTTAAATCTGTAATATGACTATATTTGATAATGACAATGGGTATATATTCAATCACGTATCATCATACTCTATTTACCTAAATACTCGATCTGCTGATAAACCCAAGCCCACTAGATTGGTGACTTCTAAAAACGAGACAGCAGCCATCTAAGTTGATGATAAGTAGTCTATCCTTCCATCTCTTTTAATAGTATTACCATATTTGTAAGACAATAGCTCTCCTGGCCAGTAATATGACGACGGTATCTCTGTATAAACTTTAGATTTGATAAAAAGTTGGTAGGATTCGACTTTACAATAGTAAATATCAATAATGGAAGCAATACATCTGCACTTGTTGTCAAGCTATCAACAGTCGACATGGCGTGCTTCATTTCCTGAACAACTTGGGCTTCAGAATCCAGAGTGTTTTTGTTTTCAGACATTGCCTCAATGGCACCTATTTCGACATATTATTTACTATTATTCTTATTATTACCATTATTGTACAACTTACAAACAATAATCTCGTGTGTCTTTATAATTGCATTCAATTTCTCCTTTGCACCCATAATAGAGTTCAATTGTTGCAGTTGAATTCCAGCCTGTTTGACTGTGGTATTAATACCATCCATGTCATGTTGATCAATGACTGTTACACCCAAATGCTGAAGGTTCAAGTCCAATAGATTAAGTGCTGCAATACGTGACTCGAGTGCTTCATCTTGCATTGCTTCATCACCATCTGGATTAGTAAAAAAGCTATTGTTGTTGTTATTATGATTCTTATTATCAATCATGATAAATTATCCCATCCATTACCCATCATATAGCTGACTACAAATATAAGTCTCCATTTTATCTAATCTCTCTTCCTCTTCATTCTCTTCTTCATCCATTAAGTCTCGCATTGAGTATAGAAATGTGACCACTTTAGAACCTGTTTGATCCAAGGACCGTGGCTGATTCTTACGAATAGATTTTATAAATCTAAGTAACAAGATATATTAAACACCAAGTGATAAAAGGAAGATAGAGCTACTTTACTCTTCTACTTTAATATGTAATGGATCATCCAATGAATGCTCTGTAAATTCCAAGTTCTTTGAGCGTGTATCCAACCACTCAATCACATCCTTTTTGGATAAAGGCTTTTGTATCAGCATGACATTGATAAGATTGGATTCACGCAAAGGTAGTTGCACATGACTGGCTAATATGTTGTACTTTGGATGATCGGGTGTGATAGAGCTTGGATCCAAGTTGAATACATCAAATAGAGATCTAGTACCATTCTATTAGTTTTGTTTAATATAATAAGAAGGTATTTACTTTTTGTTTGCGTCTGTCATTAATGCGGATATTTCATTCTCTGACTGTATAAAGCCGAGTGCAATCAGTTGATCTCTAAGTTTAGGAATGTTGTTACGAGTAGATTAGAGATAAAAGTACAAAGTTTTTTTCTTTCTTTTTTTTTTTTTTTTTTACCTTTGAAAGATTCCTCTGATTCCGCTGAGTGTAATAACTTGGTTGGTACTACTTGAATTGTAAACCACAACATGATCCATAATAAAGTCTCTATCTACCATTGCAGAAGATAATGAAGGGATAGAAACTGGTAAAAGTAAAGTAACCTAAATGTAGTGTAAATGCCTTGAATATCCAATTATTTTATTTAATGACCTTGCATATTACCTTATCTTTGTTCAACAAGAGCTCTACAATATCGTCCAAGCTTGAGTCTTCTTGTAATTGAGTAAGTGCAAGCATGCCCCATGAATTTGTAGGCATTGGGATAGAGAAGGATGAGGTATTGATTGTCTTTTTACGACCCTCATTGCCAGCGAACCTTTTTAAAAAGCTCTTTGGGTCTTCATCATCTGATTTTTTATTGAAGGATTCAAAACGAAACATGATTGTAGACTAAGAAAGTGAAAAAAAAAGAACGCGCGAGTTAAATTTTTTACATGAAAAGAGAAAGTGACGTCAATTAAAATGTCGATCATCCGGTTTATCACCACAATGTATGCTTTTAGAGGAATAGAGCAGTATTTTTGAAATCGCCTATACATTCTCTTGATTCCAAATGGGTTATGAAGCTCTCTGTTTGGCTTAATGTTGATGGGTTGGATTGTTAAAAGAGATGTTTGATGGAAGCCTATCCAAAGGCGTGTCATAGTGATCAAATGATTCATATATGTCCTTTTATTTGTAAATTTGTTTATTTTTGACTTTTCAACGCATCAATTTCACTTTCAAGTGCCTCGATGCGATCATCTTTACTTGTGATTTCCCTTTTTAATGCTTCAATATCCTCTTCATACTTTTGTTTCATCTTCTCAGTGTCCTTTTCCATTACAATAGCCGCTGTTTTACATGTATTTAGATGCGCATGTATATTCTAGTAAAATCCCATCATTTTATTGAACTTGCCTTGACTTCTTGAGCTCATTCTATAGCCCTCGTTTAGTAAATCATCCAAACGATCTGAAGCCTCCTTCTTATTACCAATAGCCGCTCTATAATACCATTTAAGAGCTTCTTTCTCTGTATGTGGGCTTTTCATCTTATCACCATAGTACAATTCTCCTATTTCATGGGCGGCATCTATATTACCACGCTCATAAGCCTTCTTGTACCAGTCCACTGCCATCATTAGATTACACTTTACTCCAAGTCCATTATTATACATATCACCAATATACTTTGGACTTAAATCATCACCCACTTGGTCCCCCTTAATATACCACTCCATAGCCTGATTGTAATTACGCGAGATACCAAGTTCTCCTAATTGGTATAGATGCCCAATCTGAGACGCTGCCTTGGTACATCCATTTGTGAACGCCTTTAGAAACCATTCCATGGCATGTTTATCTTTGTTTTGTTTGCATACGAGTCCCAGCTTATACGCCGCTTGTGCATTTCCATTCTCATATGCCATTGTATACCATTTTATTGCCACTTTCGATAGATTTTTTGAGTTGAAATAGTCACCCATGTTCATTTGAGCTTCAGTGTGATTTTTTGCTGCTGCTAGTTTATACCACGCAATGGCTTTATGCATATTATTTAGATGGCTGTACTTTTGGCCAATCTCGAACGCTACTTGTGGATCATTCTGACGTGTTTTTTGTATCAGAGTCAGATCATCGATATCTATACTCTCTAATAGACACCTTTAGTTTATAAAAAGAAAAAAGAAAGTGTTTACAACATACTATCAAGATAAAAGGCGAGCTCTTCTTCATCATAAGAATCTTCACTGTCGCTTTTATACTTTTCCAAAGCCAGTGTTTGAGGTGACTTTATTGTTGTTGTTGTTTTCTTTTGAGGACTGGCTGATCTCCTCAGAGTATATTCAGTGTTGTTTTGTCTTGTTGATCTTTGAAAGTTGGCGTAGTCCATGCCTGACTGAATAAAGCGATATGTTTCTTCGAAATGAGCATCAATAATACTGTCATAGTCGTCTAAGTAATTTCCATGGTCGCTATATTCATCGTCATAATAGTCATAAGAGTAGCTCATGTTGAGGTTTAGCAATGGTAAAAGAGAGAATGAAGCTGCAAGAATGGAGAAAAATTATTGAGAAAATACGGCTGACAAAAAAAATTGACTAAAGAGGGAGAGGACTAAAAGGGGCTAAGTTTATTATCCAACTCAATGAACAATGACACAAAGGGATATGTTTAGGTGTCTAAATGGATCCCACCTATCACCAACTTCCTTCTGATTCATGGTATTGATAACATGCTTTGGTTCTCTACTCTATGGATTGCCTTTATTTATACAATGATTATCTGTTCCCAATTATTATTTGAAGAAAACAAAGCACCTGTTTATTTTTCACCTTCAAATCCCTATCACTTGCTCTTCTTCCAATCATTTTTCTTTATTTTAGTGCCAACCCTCTTTTTCTATTAAGCTTCACTGTTAGTGTAGTATTTGTTTATGTTCTTTTTAGCCAATCAAAATGTAGTATAATACCCTCTCTTTTGTGTTGAATGTTTTTAATAGCAACAATCTCTGCTCATCATGCTGATTCAACTACCACCAGAAGTCATATTAAATATTGCAGGCTATTTGACCTTGAACGATAAACTCTCCTTAATAAAGACATGCCATAAACTTAATAGTATCATTTCAAAGTGGATTCTATATGAAGAACTCATAATATCAACAAAGAAGCCCACTATCAAGACGCGTGACATTGTCCGAAAGTTCAAAAATAAAGCACTCAACGGTACACATGTAAAGACGCTTAAACTTGACCTATCACAGTTATCCAATCAACTTTATCGAAGACTTCCAAAGATATTCCCTAATCTAATTGAATTGATTGATGAAAGACGAGATGAAGGCATCCGAAACGACTTTATTCTAGAACCCTTCTCACAGTGGAGAGAGACACTTCAACGCTACGATATGGAAAAATCTGGGTATCTCGAAATCACTAAACTTTTCTACAAGTATACATTCACAGCACTTACTTTTCTCAATATTTCAACAAGAGTAGGAATACACCACATTGATGTTCAACGTCTTTTGAAACGAGTACCATTCTTACGGGAACTGAGACTCTACTGGATGATGATCAATGGCATTGCCTTTTTTGAGATATTGCATGAAGATTGCCAATATTTAAACTCACTTACACTGGAATCCACAGTGATTGATATCAATGACATCAGTTTATCAGCAACCATTGATCCCATTCATAGCTTCAAGGCACTGCATTTGGAGGCATCGACAGTCATCTTTGATAGAAACCTATTGTTCTTTGATTACATTATTACAAAATACCCGCTTTTAAACCAACTCGAGCTATTCTTTACATTTGAAAGAATGAAACTTGAACGCTTCATTCAACATAATTCAGGCAAGCTATTCATATATCATCATAAGTATTGTATATATTTATCATCATTATCATATAAAATACAGTCATTTTCAATGAAACAATACAAGAACTCACCATACGTAGAGACAACTTTACCAAAACAAGAGAATTGTATAAAGAAACAGGTGCAAACAGACTCCTTTCAAGACTACCTACAAGCATCACCTCCATTGGACTCAATACAGGTGTATTTGATCATGTACTTGAATCGTTAGAGCAGAATCGTCTATTGCACTCGTTACAAATGTTGAATCTTGTAGATGATAAGGGAAGCCCATCCTTTATATTCAAGAATGAAGTACATTTTGATTGCTTCTATAGGCTGCTATCAATCAAGACCCTCTCTGTGGGAGTGAGTGTGGATATAAAGGATTATGAAGATAATACGAATGTATTGACAAATGCACAAAGGGTGACTTTAGTCATCAAGAAAGCTGACGCTACCGATATAACGATGGATTGGCTATTATCAACGTTTCCAAATGTTCAAGAATTCAATATAATCCAATCAGAAGTGCAAATAAGGACACTGGGGGCGATAAACACGAGAATCTATCCGAAGCTAAACACATTCAACATCAAAAGGGGTAATATACACGAAAACCTCTTTAGCTTCCTGCGTATTCTCGCACCCAACATCAAGCACTTGGGATGCGCTATACAAGGCAATGCATATCAGCACAAAATATCCTGGCATTACTTTAGAGATCGTAAACAGGCAGCTAAGGATGGGAGACTTGATACTTTTAAAGAGGCACCTGAACAGACGTGTTTTTATATTGATTTGAAAGGCTATCGATTAAAAACATTTCATTTGTTTATGAATCTATGTGTCAATTCAGCCTTTGGAGATGCAACGGTGTTTTTAGATATTGTATTACCGAGTTCTGTCATTCAACATGTTTACATGGTAAACCCAGATAGTACAACTTCTTATCTTGGCCTTGGTAAACATTACAAACAGTATGAGGTAAGACAGATGACAAAAGTGATGGTGGCATGTAGTACTCTGGAGTCTTTTCAGGTAGATGACACCAGAGTAATGGATGCAAAGGCAGTTTAGTCGATATAAATGGTGTTTTGCTGTAAAAACAAACTTTGTATTTATGAACTACGACCATCTTTATACATGTATCTATGCTTTATATAAGTAGATTGATTGCTTTACGTTGAGAAAGAATAGAAATTCTGATTTTATTTGTCAATAAAAACGACTGATATAGTTGAAATCAATATTCAGCATTCATGGAGTACACCTTTTTTTTAGGATCCCAATACCGATCACTCCAAAGATGTCTATAAATGGCATGTATTCATTTCTCAACATGAAAGCAGTTACCCAAGACAAGAGCCCACTGTTAAATGCCTATTTTAACATCAAATGAGTAAAAATATGTTTTTTTTTATTATGATGATGATTATTATTATTATTAACAATATAGAGGTATAACTGAATACTAATAGCCTAAGAGAAGTAATGTCCTTATGGAAGCACATTTAAATGTGAGAGTTGGTTCTGTTGTATCACTAGCAGTATCGGATGCTAGTAGTGTTTTAGTTGCAGTATGATAAATCTGGGTATCTCGGATACAAAAGTGGTCTTTCAAGTCAATATAATTGAATAGACATTGCTTTGCTGTATACCACTGTCGACTCTTGTTTGTAATCATCAGTAAATGAGTATCTTTAAAGATGACACCTTCTGCAATCCGAACAAATGATAGATGGTGACCTTCAAGGTTAAATGTTTTCCTCTGTAACCCACAAAACTCTAAAACAAGCGTCTGCAATTTAGGAAAGTAATTAGATATAAAGTGATCCATATGGTCCGGCAGTGGAATACTGAAAAAGCCTAGTTTTTTAATGTTACATGAACTTTTCGTATAAGAATCCGTGTGGTCTATATTGATACAGGCGTGCATGATACGAAGCGCCTCCATCGTGTCTGGACATACATCCAAGAGTCTGTTTAATTGAATCGTCTCCTTTACTGCCTTTCTATCTACATCAAATCTGAACTTATAATCCAACACAAGTTCCTTTAACACTGGAAGGTCCTTTAACCATTCAAAATTGCCTACTTGAACAACTTGTATTTTAAGCAATTGAATATATCTGACTTGGCTCGATGTGACAAAGGCATCCAGTAGACTAGGTTGTAAGCCCATACTAAGACTCAAGTTCTGGATTTGGCAACCTGTACTATCCAATGATGTAAAGAAATCAGGGCCATAATTCCTTGATACAGTTGAGAGTCTCTTTAGTTGGGGTCCAAAGCCCTGTAAGAGTGGAATCAATCCTTCCTTGTTTACATTTTCTACATTTTCCTCACGGTCTAATCGATCATTTAAACATCGGAATTCCCAGTCTGTTAGATTTGGATATTTCTTGTGAATATAGCGTAACCATTCCGTTTGCGTCTCGGCAGATGCGCGACCTGCCTCCAGTGCAAATTGAGTGACAAAGGTGGCTGGTTGAATATTTCGAGGCATAAAATCATCATCATTCAGGAATTTTGCATAGAAAAATTGAATCGAATCAAGGAGAGGGAGGCTTGTATGTAATGATTCCAAGTCGTTGAAGGAGATGCGAAGAGCGGTTATGGATAGCTTTCTTAGATTGGGGGCATTTGCTAATAAGGGTATTAATTTTTTGTTGCTATCATCACATGCATTGACAGAGAGTGTTTTTAGGTATGGGCAGAGATGAGTTGAGAGTATATTGTGAGTTAAAACATAACTTTTTGCTTCAGCAAGGTGTTCAATACAGCTTGTTTTTAGTGATTGGCTGGTATTTATTATCGTTGTTATGGGTGCTGGTTGTTTTGCCCGACGTAAAAAGAGGACTCGTAAATGAGGGAATAGTGTCATTATTAGATTCATATCAAATTTTTTATCGAGATCCAAGTCGAGTATGAGTCGTTCTACTCGAGATGCTTCTTCTTGTTGTTGGTACTTTTCTGTAAAGCTTCCAAGACTAGCCATTTTGGACAAATGAACAGTGTTGAAAAGATTAAAGGTCTGTATAATGTCAGCCCAATGTCGACATGTTTGCATGCATTCCACTTTTTCTTGCTGATGAAGGAAGTAAAATATTTGCTGCAAGACTTCTACCGGAAGCTGTTGCATCGTGGGAAAAATCGTACAGAAAAGAGAGAAAAGAACCAAAGAAAGGTCTATTTTTATTTTTTTTTTTAAATATCATATGTTACTCTTTGTATTACTTTTTAAGGTTCACGACATGACGTTTGAAGGTATCCTCAGGCATCTTCCCTTTCCTATTTTCTTCTTGAAAGTGTATCTTTTCTGTGTTTTAACCATGCTCACGATTTTCCTTTATTTATATACTTGTTTTTGCTCAGTAATGTTGCCTTTCTAGTAAAGTTGCCACCTTGAAAAAAATAAAATAAAAAGCTCTTTGGGTAGGTGGTGATATGGATATCATCTTCTCTATTTGATAATTGTAATTGTTCGTGGTTTCGATTTATTTATTTATTTATTTATTAAGGACTTAAAATAATCAGTTTATTTACAGAAGCACAAGTGAAGACCATGCCTTTAGGACCCTTCCATCGGTCAAATGGGACCGACCTTGACGCAGGATACACCACAGAATCACCCTCATCAATATATCTCTTGCAAAAGGACCGAGTACGTAAACTCTGTTCTGCAGTATACCATCTCTTCTCTTTATCTGATACAACTAGAATATGTGTGTTCTTGAATACAATCCCTTCTGATATTTCAACAACTGATAAATGAAGACCCGTCAAATTGAAACTCCTTCCGTTCAATCCACAAAAAGAGAGCTTGAGAGCACGTAGACTAGGGAAACTCTGTACTATAAACTGATCCATTGTCTCTGGTACTTTTACCATTGTCAAATCCAATTCTGAAAGAGAGTAAACACGTTCATGACCACTGCTGATGCATAACTGAGCATTACTAATCGAAAGTGATTTGAGAGTATCTGAACTACAGTCAAGCAAATTGCATAGTTGAATTTTTTCCCTGTCGCCCTCTCTACTACTACCAGTGTTCTCCAACACAGATGTTGTCTTGAAATTACACTCCAATGTCAGCCTGTTTAGTGCAGTTAATTCCCTCAACCAACCAAAGCAGTCACTTTTCAATTCTAGCAAGTTCAATCTAAGCGTATGGATGTACTTTGCTTGGTTTGATCGTGCAAGTGCGTCTAGTATTGAAAAGTCTTGAGTTCTTAAATACATCTTTACATTATCAAGGCGACAATCACCCTCATCCAACACTTGGAACAGGTTTAAATCATACTTCTTGAGTCGGAGCTGGAGCGTCTTTAATTTGGATCCAAACCCTTTAATAACGGGTGTAAGCTCCTGTCTTTGTAACCTCTCTACGTGATGACCGTCTGATGGCCAGCTAAATGGATTTCCAAATCCATACTTGTGTAAGTTTGTATATTTCAGTCTTATATAACGGAGCCATTGTGTCTGCACACCAACAGTCGAATCGGGTGCCTCCAGTGTAAAAGTTCTAATATGAGTGGCTGGTAGAATGTTTGCAGGTAATCTTCTATCCATCAGTAATGTACAACCTAATTCTACTGAATGGAGCAATGGTAGCGTTGCATGAAGTAGCTCCATATCATCAAATGAAACACCAAAGGCGCTCATGGATATTTCCTTTAAATTGGGTGCATTTGTAAGCAATGATATCAGTAATCGACTAGGGATACCTAATTCTGTTGCATTAACGGATAGAGTTTTTAGACGTGGACATAGACTTGTTGAGAGAATTCCCATTGTCAAGGTATGGCTTAGAGTTTCTGCAATATATTGAAAATGCCTTTCTTGTAGATCTGCAGTTACTTTTCTCTGAAAGTGTTTATGGTCGGAACCCAAGAGATAGATGGATTGTAAATTTGGAAACGTGGTTAGCAGTATGCTCGGATCGAAATTCTCTTCTAGATACAAATTGAGTATTAGGCTTTCTACTTGACTTTTATGGTGAATGGGTGCTTGCTGTAGGCTTTTTATCGTTGAATTCAAGATTTGCATGTCGCCGAAATGAAGTGTATTGTAAAGGCTACGTGATTTTATTAAATGAGCGAAACGTCTGCAAACCAACATACATTCCACTTTTTCATTTTGAAAAAGCAAACTAAAGATCTGATGAAGAGTTTCAACTGGAAGCTGATTCATTACGAATAAGAATAACAAGAATACGAAAAGAAAAGAGAGAAAGAAAAGAGTGAGAGAAAAATATAAAATCCAAAATATGGGTAATTTAATTTGCCTCTCTGTGTTACAACTTGAAAAACAGACTGTATTACTAGCAATGATTGCAAAGTGAACGAGGAATACATAACCAAGGTGTTCTAGCGATCCATTTGTGCCTGCATTCTATCTTTCTGTTTGTATCTCTGCAAGTTTTTATAGTCGAGAGAAAAGGAAGTTCCAGTGAAATGGTATATTAGATGAATTTTCATATTCCTCATCCTCATTGGAGAATGGAAAATAAGCTTTCCATATTATATAGGCATGGATTGATGAAGGATAGTTTCGGTACAGCTTTTCTTTGGAAGCCGAAGCTTACTCGCTGATGGATAAATGGTTTATTAATCACATTTATAGAGTACCGATCTTAATGAATTGATGAAGACCCTGCTGAAATCAAGAGCTGAATAGAATACAAATAAGTACATTTTGCATATTTTGAAATAAAAATAGTGATATAGCCCAAAGTGATATCCACATTGAATAATAAAGTGTATCTGAGATCTATAGAGAAAGGGGTGATCATATTGAGCACTTACGGAATGTACATATTTAAGTTGATGGCTTATGCGTTAGTATTTGTGTATTGATCATTTATTTTTAGTGCTATTGGTTTATAAACATTAAAGGTATTGGGAGAGAAAACCTTTGTTGTTGTTTCTTGCTTTTCATTTTTTTTTTTTTTTTTTTGGTCAATCATTACATATATTGAGCATCTCAAGCAGTAGTGTTACTACTATACCTCCTTACCAATCAAGAACTCATCCTTAACTGCAGCACTACATTATAAAAAAGGGAATTTATGCTAATTTATATTCATTTATATAACATAGTATATCCCTTTCGGTTGTATCAAAATAGAGATCTCACTTTTAATTTAATTTTTTTGCATATTTTGAAAGAAACTACTTTTTATAAAAGTTAATCATCTTTGTCTCCTCATTTCTTGGTATTTCTCGTTTGATAAAGTGCTTAATCAAGTAAAAAGAAGAGCGATCGATCTTTTAACTTTAAAGCTACCCAAGATGAAGTACATTATTGCTTATACTCTAATTAGCACAGATTTAGTTTACTTTTTAGGTATAAAGATGTCATGCAATATACAGATTCTTGCGAATGTGATCAATTAGGTAGTAACTTGTAAATGATGTCACCGGTATTAGCGAGCCTATCCTCGAAACAAATGACTTGGTATTTTCATATATGATCATTATGAAATTGGAGGATGCTGGATACATGAACCTCATATTATTATTATTTTTTATTTTAATTTAAATGTAAGTGTATTATATTGTAAAATAAGTGAGATGATTTATTTCTCCTCCATTGATATAACTGAGGATATCATGTAATTATACATGGGCTTTATTTTAGTCAAAGGTAGACAGAGATGAAAATACTTTTTTTTTTTCAAAAAATTGAAGAAAAGACAGTATACATAATATTGATAAAATGATAACGGTGATTCGATCACATCTCGTTTTATGTAAGGGTTTATCTGACTTTTTTTTTTTTTTTCGTTTTCTTGAAAAAGACAGTACAACCTTGGTGCATCACTCTATGAGTAGTTTACATAATTGTTATGGATAAAACCTTTTACATTTTTACTACTTCATTGAGGGAAATTTGAAAAGTTTATTAAATCATGAAAGATAAATCTATAGCAACACTCTAAATTTTTGTACACTACTTCCCCATCCCATTAGATCTGTTTTTTTTCTTTTAATTAGCCTTTTATTTAATATGTATCCATTATTAGTCAAATCCATTTGCCCATAGGGACCAGGATTAGCTTTAATATACTTTTTACAAAGTTTTCACCGGTCTAAATTTTTGCAAATGGATTTCGATTCAATTTCAATTTCAAACCAAATAAGATCAAGAAACCAGCAAGATAAGCGGTACCTGCAAACATCTTGTAAGAAAGGAAAGGAGTAGAGCTTACTCCTGCTTCAATTGCACTAGCAATGTTGGAACCAAAGACAGGGATAATATTTGACATCAACAAAAGGGATAGACCTGAGGGAAACTTTTCCATACCTAGAATATGCGCAGAAATAGGAGACATGAGTGCAAAATAACTACCACAGGACAAACCAAAGATAGCTGCAAACGCCATAAGGGTGCCATAACTATTAGCAAAGGTCCAAATCAAAAAATTACTTATGGATGCCAGTAAGACAAAGCAAAGGTTGGCGTTTAGTTTGCCAATGTAATCTGCCATGATGCTATAGTTATAAAGGTTAATATGGATGAAAGTTGGCAGAAATGGCATCAAACACTCTACCCCACAATAATTCGACCAATGAAATTACAAGCAGAACCAACTGCAATCAAACCAGAACCCTGGGAAGCAGAAAGACCCAAATAAGTCGCATTTGCTAAAAAAAAAAAAAATCAAAATGTAAGACAAAATGCGGAGATGAAATAAATAAATAAAAATATACTTACTTGGCAAGAAGAAAAAGGGGACAAAATAACCAAACAAGGAAACATCAGATCCGATCAAAAAGAGCAGGAAATCAGTATTTTTCAAGACACTAAAGTTGATCAATTGAGAAAACTTCTTTCTATGCTTATTTGAGGGAACTCGCTCTTTGACAAAGATACAAGCCACCAAATCACATCCCAAACATACAAAGCCCATAATACGATATGTCCAAGCGGGACCCAAAGTGGAGTTGATCTTTGTTAAAATAAATGGTATAACCAATCCACCAATGCCCGAACCACCGGCAACTATACCAAGTGCCATTCCACGGCGTTTTGTAAACCATTGAGGAGTAACACCCATCACAGTTATATACAGACAAGACGTTCCTATGCCAAAGAGAACACCTTGTGTAAGATACAGATGCCAGATCTATATAAAATCACAATACAACATGGTTATTTACTCTTTTCTGCGCATTTTTTTTTTTTTTTTAAAAAAAAAAGTATTGTTTTGAATTCGTACCTGATTACTCAAACTTGCCAATTCAAGAGCTAGTGTGACAAAAACGGTACCAGCAATAATAACTGGTCTCAAACCAACAATAGATACAATCATTTGAATAATAGGACTCATACCATTTGTGAAAATCAATGCCAAAGTACCGACAAAACTAAGTTGGACAAGCGTTTGTGGTGTATTATCAAATACATGTTGATGATAATAATCCTGCATTACACCCCTTTTTTATTTACAGATTAATAATCAGAAAAATAGGTGCATTGATATTGCTTACCAACTAGTGATGGTGCCAAAACCTGTGATTTGTACGAAAAAAGCACCAAACACGACTAACCATCCGTAGCCACCATCATGTTCTTCCGTGGGAGGAACCAATGATTCTTGATTTGATAGCTCTTTCTCGACATCCCCTACAAATAAATGAATAAATAAATAAAATGATTCCAATTTTATCAATTGCCTGGAGATAATTACCCCCGATCGAGGGATCAGAATATGCTGTCAAGACTTCCTCTTTTTCAACAGCACCTTCCTTTAAACTGTTACTAGGAGTGTGATTATTACTTGTAGCAGTTGTATGTGACATGGCGATTAAATGCAATTAATACAAAGTAAATAGATAAATAAATAATAATAATATGAAAGATGAAAAAATAATATTTGGATTTATATTTATATACAAATCACAGATGTATATTTATGTAAATATAATTATATATCCTATATTTCTGTTGATATGTAATAAGAACAGTTGCGTATATAAATCAAAGAAAGAGTAATTATAATAGCACGTAAAGTCCAATATAATCTTATGAGAGCATATGATTCTTATATTATGTTATATAATAATGACTGATCTGTTACTAAGTAATGAATAGCAAAAAGAAAAAAAGAAAAAAAAGATAAAGTATGAGTCTTCATCTTAGAGAATTTAAAGCTATATTTTACAGATTATTTAATACTCCGAATAAAATAATACAGATTACCCAATGGTAGTGAGCATCACATCGTTACTATTGTACAATAGATCATCTTTCTATTTGGTTTTTTCTTGTATAAAGTATATATATCGATTTAGAATTGTTTATTGTTTGTGTTATTAATAATACGCTTAAAAGTTTTTAAACCGTATCACATACGTAGAGTGATTTGCATATTTGTTTGTCAAAAGATGGTATCTGTTAAGGATATTAATTTACCCAATCACTTGATGGTTCCGAGTTTTAGTGATATAATGTCGGACAAGGCGTGCGAAATAATATTAAAAAAAATTCAGCTTTTTTTCTCTCTCTCTGAATATTAAACAGGGTTTATAAATAAAATTGGAACGAAACCGAGATTCCGCGAAATCAACGTTTTTCGAGTAAAATTATCATTTTATATCGTTTCCCATCCAAATGCACATTTATATATACTCTTTGATTCTTAATTGGGCACATGACAAAGAAAATACTTCTGTTTATTCCTCATTTATACTTGGTAAAAGACTTTAAATGGTTATATTTTAAGCTTTAAAAAATAAGGTTTACTTTTCAATTCCTAATGCTAATGCTAAGATAAATACACACATGCTTTCACTCTTTTTTTTTTTTTTTTGTTATGATTTTTTTTTGTTTGTTTANNNTTGTACATATTTAGTAAGGGATCTATGCTCTTATAATGTGTCACAATCATTCATTGATTTGATCTTTTGTAGAATTGGTATTGAAAACATGAATATTCAATAAATTGTATATTTATAAACAAATAAAATTCGTCCATTTTTACTTTTTTTTTTTTTTGAGCCTGCATATATTTGTATCAGCTTTTCCATAAGTGTGTTTAAAAATAGTCAAATATCTTCTTTTAAGGATCCACTCCTACTTTAACATATCGTTAACATCAAATATAATCATTGATGACGATGAAAGTCTACATGTTATTTTATATATAAAACAGTTACATTTACCAAGATTCTAATCATATTCTGAGCCCCATTTCATCCTTTTTTTTTTTCCAGTTTCATTGTTATTGTTTTATTGTCGTCATAATTACTTAAAGTTAAGTTGTCAAACGTACATAATTATAATTACAACATAAGTGAGCATTCGAATCAAATAAACAACCACTCGCTTCAATAGCACCAATAACAAGTGAATCATAGGGATAGTGAAATAAAAGCGTAAACATGACTTTGAAATGATTAAAATCATTGAGAGTGTTCTAAATACTAATGATATCAATCGATTGGACCAGTCTAGTTGAATAGGAGGCATACTTTTGAAAACGAGTCAATTGTACCAAAGCGGGTCCAGTTAATCCAATATGAGCCAATAAAGAAAAGAATGTACTTTTAATGAAAACACGTATGACAAGTTGACACTTTTTATTATGATAATAATAACAATGGATGTATAAATTACGCTGACACTCGTCTGTTTCCTGTCAAAAGCGTTCTCTTTTTGCGATTTTCAACTGCCTTTATTGAATGGCATGTTCTGACATGATCAATTAAAGAAAAAGGCGTGCATTGGTATATTTAAAATCAAGTTGACCAATCTATATTATGTAACTGATAAATGATAATAGATTAGTCCAAGCAATGTCAGTCATTTTACTATTGTTAATGAAATGAACGTGCATCCATCAGAAGCTTGAATAGATTTAAAGAAAAGTTGAAATATAATATCCTATCTTGATATAATTCAAGTGTTGATGAAAACAAACAGTGAAAAGCGTTTGACAGGTTGACTTGTTTTCAAATCATGAGCTCACTTTGAATTGGACAGATTTATGTTTACTGGATTGGTTCAATTTCAAAATAATTGACCTCCTTTTCTTTGTATTGCTGAGTTTGATGCAAATACATAAATAAAGGCTGTAAGTGAAGACAAAGTGAAACCATTGAACCTGGTTTTTCCCTGCTATTCAATAACACATTGTTAGGTAGTGTATTTAAGAAATCTAGACTTTAGAATTTATTTTAAAATAACAAGACTTTAGTATAGAGCTTAGATCTAGAGAGTTTTCAGAAGTTATCAATGACAGAAGACTACTCATTGGTTTTGTGTCAAGAAACATACTTTTTCTAATACCAATAAATCGAGTTTAGTAAAAAAAAAAAAAAAAAAAAAAAAAAAAAAAAAAAAAAAAAAACCATAATCCATTTTGATCAACATCTTTTTTCTTATTAAAAGAATTCACCGTTTTTATTTATAATGATAGTAATATACATGCATATGAGAGGGAAAATGGATATAATAGAGAGAGAGAAAAAAAAAAGGGACAGAGAAGCGAGAGATTAGTAATAAGCACGGCGAGTAAAAGGAGTAGTCAAAGAAGGAGCACTATTATATACAGTCGGTAAATATTCCGGATAATCAAAAGCATCCGTATAATAATTTGTAGCATGAGGTCGAGAAGGATATTTCTTTACTAATTTTTGGCGCTTCTTTAAAAGTGCAGCATCCTTCTGTGATGTGAATAATTTGATAATTGCTTGTAATACTTGAGGCGACTGTAAGTTTTGTTCTGCTGCAAACTTCTTTGCAAGTTGAACAGGCTCATCCAACTCTCGAATCGGAACCACAACCTTGATTGTATCGGAGAGTTCGACATTGATAGTGATTAAATGGTCATTCTCCGGTGGAGGAGGTGGTGCAACGGCGGTAGGGAAAGAGACGGGTTCGTCTTTGTCATAGTTGCGAGGTTTAGGTACTTCAATGGGGATGTCTGAATACTTTTTACGAGACTTGTTGGAGAATCTACCTTTACTCTTAATACCCGTATCCCCTTCTTGTGATCGTAGAGGTGGAGACGTTGGTGATGAAACGTTGGAGGTATTTTCAGGTACTGAATCAAGCCATGAGGGTGTTGCTTTGTTTACATTTCTCCAATCACTTTTACCATTATCATTATGTGTTCCCCATCCATGCTTTTTATCATTATTATATGCTGATCCATTACCACTGCTTTTATTATTGTTGTCAGATAGTGTTGGCTGTGTTGCTGATTCGTCCATTTCCTTATTGTTGTTACTCCAGCCTTGTTGTTCTTCGTTGTTATTAGACCAACCACCTTTCGAAGAAGCATCAACATTACCCCAACCACCATTAGAAGGTATCTGAGGCGGGCTCCATTGCTCTGTTACACTACTAGATTCATTCAATAGTGGTTTACGTGGAACTGGTTTAGCCCAGCCGCTATTCTGATTATTACTATTATTATGATGTAAATGTTGCTGTTGATGCTGGGTATCCTGGTTTTTATTATAATTATTCATGCTGTTGGATGACTGAGGAGGGCTTAAGTGAGTGCTTTGAGGTGATGGTATATAGGACAACTATATATGACGGTGATATTATAAGTAATAATACTAATAATATTAATAAGATGCTTACATCACTCTCCCAAAAGGGGGTATCCACCAATGGTTTTGACCATGCACTGTTTGGCTTGGCTGGTCTACTAATACGCCCAGCGAGAGAAGTGGTGGATCTCATTGGTGGAGACGTTGGAGTGGAGAAGCTTGCCTTTTTATTATTTCTCGCTTTTTGATGCTGAGAGGCTGAATTTACTGGAAGCGATGCTTTTTTATGATTTTGCGTATCTTTTGTTGTTGATGGATTATCCTGGCTAAAGCTTCTCGTGGTGTTACCTTTCTTTTTGCTGTTGTTCTTTTGTAATCGTTGTGAAATGATTATTTCTTCATCAACAGGCTTAAAGTTTCTTCCTTTACGATGTAATTGGCCTGTACCGAGTCCTTTTTCTGTAAGTTTTGCGTTGGGATCCCTAAGTGCATCCCAACTTGCGGCTTCATTAGCTGCAGCGGGTGTTTGAGAACCCCATGTAGACTGAATTGGCCCATACTCGTCTTCACTGTCACTCATTGAAGTGGTTTTTAGTTGTTATTGTTTGAATATATCTTATTTTTATCCAAGAAATAAAGCAAATGTGTGTTTGTGTGTGTTTGAAGATAGGACAAGATAAGACGTTCAATATGGATAAATAAGAAAAAAAAAAAAAAAAAAAGTTGGTTGTTTTCTCAGTCAGAGATTGGGCGCAGTAGATCAAATCGTCACAAGTGGAAACACCAGGCCGGACATTTTAACTTTCCGTTACAACCCTTGGGTCAGGATCAACCAAAATAAGTCAGTTTCTAAAAATGGGTCAACCCAATAAAACTGAGTCAACCCAGTGAAAATAAAACGGAGTCAACCAATGATTTAACAAGTGCTATAAAGTACATGAGGTAGATGTTTTGAAAAAACCAAGCATATAAACTAACTCTTTAGCAGTTTATCAGAAATAGTACTGCTTCCAAGATAAAGAACGAGAAAATACAGATAATTTCTTTACTGTTTCATCAGAAATAGGACAAAAAATGGTTAGAGAGTATGAATTAGCACACAAAGCACATCCAAAAGTCTTGATGACAAAAAAAAAAACCCCCCTTTGTTGATATCTAAACCTTTTATTTACTGTTCTTTATCAATAATAAGCTTTTTTCAAGTGAAATGTTTCAATTATCTGATTTTTTTTAAATGTCAGTTTCTAATCCTTCTTCTCAACATAAGCCTGGATGTTTTCCTTTGCTGAAGCTTCAGTCTTGATCAAAAGTGGGCGCAAAACGCGTACATAAACAATTTCAGCACCCTATTCAATACACTAAAGTGATTAAAACCATATCATTTCTATCTTTTGTTTATTGTTTACCTTGAATCTGGGTAAAGTAAGCCAAAAGACGATAATTGTCTTGAAGAGATAATAGAATGGGAACCAATAGAGCAAAACATCAGAAAAGTACTCAAAGATTTGAATGAATGAAATGACTACCCAATAAGTCAACCATTGTGTATCATCCTCCTTTTGTGAGGATTCAATGGCTTTAAATGATGCAAAGGCTATATGAACAGTCAGTATAAGATATACAGCATTACCATCATCATTTTCACTTTATACCTGGATAACCCCATGCAATGACACTTGTTAATAGCTTTGCACCAAGATTGAAAAAAATCATGACAATGTAAATGGCAGCAGCAGCAAGCACAATGTTTGCTTTTGGAAGGCCCGTGCGCTTTTCAACCTCGTTACAGCATTCGACTTGAGAAAGCTCCTTATCGAGGCAAGTCATAAACTGCTGGCATTTGGTCTTTACCTGACCCATTAAATTATGAGCAGTGTTAAATGCTGTTGTATTCTCGGGTGCTGTTGAAGACATGTTTTTTTTTTTTTTTTTTTTTAATAAGAAGAGAATAAAAAGCTCACAGAAGAGCCCAACAACTTTATACATAGAGCGGAGTTTTACATGAGAACCAAAACAGGTTTTTGTTTCACTTTAAAATGACATTTTGTATGTATATATTTACACAAAACAACAAAAACAACGCGTCTCTCTCATTTATTAATTATTAATAAACTCTTGCTTCTGGAGTAGAATAAATAGTTTGACTTCCTATACACTTATTACCATCCTCTTCTTGTTCAAATAATATCGATGTAGTTTCCTGTGATTGTTGAAGCACATATTGGTATAAAATTCCCTTATCTGACACTTGTCTATTGGCAAATGCATCCGATTCAAGTACAGCATCGATGTTTGGCCTTGAAGCAGACTCGGCTGTTAATAGCCATTTGATCATATTACTCATTTCTTCTGGTACTAATAAGAGTGATGATTCCATCTCGGAAAAGTCACCCAAACGTAAATTCTCCCATGATTCTCCCTCATCTGGCAAGACGATGCCTGTTGCTAGTTCTAACAATATCATACCGAGGCTTTTTTTTTTTTTGATTTTTATATATTTATTATACACATATATATATAAGGGTATATCTCTATGTTTTTTTGTTTTTTTTTTGTATTTTCTTACCTAAATATATCTGCCGGTTTATCAAATTGTTCTCTTAGTAGGTCGGGTGCCATATATCGTCGATCACCTTCACCTCTAACCCATTTATGGTCCTTTTATGATGAAACTGTTAATCAATCATACCGCTATTTAAAAACGAATATAAATTCTTACTGCAGGTACTTGTACTGATACACCAAAATCAGCAATCTTTATAAATCCATTATTATCAATCAGCAAGTTGGAAGGTTTCAGGTCCAAATGTACCAAATCCTGTTCATGAATATCCTTTACACCTAATGCTATCTCATACATCATATCCCATATAATATCATGGCTTATTTTTCTGTGATGAAGCTGTATGTATCTTTCCAGACTATTGAAATATATATGTTTAGTGCTTCATTCCGCAGTAAAAAAAAAAAAAAAAGAGACTATCAATACTAACCTTCCTCGTGTACACAGTTCCATCTGTAGATAAAGGTAGCCTTCCTGTTCCCAGGCATTCAATAACTGTACACAATGCTTGCTATGCTGTAGCTTTAAGAGATGTTCCACCTCTGTTATCTGTTCCCATCGATGGTCCCAGCTCATGAAGCTGACCTTCAACTTCTTTATTGCAGATACATCATTTTGGTTATCACGCGCCTTCCACACATCTGAATATTCTCCAGAATCAAGGCGCCCCAGAATTTGAAAGGTAGCATCAAAGTAGGGCGTTGATTTACTTTCTCCTTCCTGCTGTTGAGATATCATGCGATCATTTGGTGAATGTGATTCAAAGTATTCGGTATTGAGGAAATGGGGGAAAGGTGTAAAGAAGGCCGGGTAGCCACCATTGAGGCTGTTTTGCTGCTGGAGTAGCGACATTTTTAAAGATGACGACATTACAAATTCAGCAGGGTCATTGTTTCGACTGGAAAAGAAGGCATCAACCTCATCGTCGAATTCAGCTTGATGCCGACTTATTGGAAGGGTGGTTAATTCATCCTCATCCTCATCTTCATGTAATAATAGACTCTTTCGCCGTTCATATTCTTCAATATTGCTACTGAGTAGTAATGCACTATGTAGTGATCTTTGAAGGGGCTGGTGTTCTTCCTCTTCTTCTTCTTCGCCCTCAGTATTGTTCCAAAAGGCTAGATTGGGTTCAATGCCATCGTCGTTTGAAAATAAGAGGTCGATACGGTTCCTTTTATAAGGCGGTGTTGAATCGAAGGAGGGTCTTCTTTTTAAAGTACTGTTTGCTTGTTCAGGTGAAGTGGACATATTTATATTAAAGATATAAACTCAGGATATGAAAACATGCATGTTTTTATTTATTTGGGCTTGTTTTTATTTGTTGTTTTTGATGTTTTTTTGAAACATCAAAGCAAGTCACACAAAGTGATAACTGTGAAATAGACAGAGGATGGATACTCTTACAGTTTTTATTATTACTATTACTATTATTACAATGTGTGTGTGTGTGTGTGTGTGTGTGTGTGTTTGTATTTATATGCAGATATTAAATCATGTTTTTTTTTTTTTTTTTCTTCTTCTATTGTGTATCCTAGGCTTCAGTCACTTCCAACTTGACCTTCTTCTTGCTGCTTCTCTTACGCTTCTTGTTCTTCTTGACTTCATCTTCCTGTTCCAGTTTGACCTCATCTTCCTGTTCCAGTTTGACCTCCACTTCATTCTCCATTTTTACTATCTTTCTCTTCTTGCGTTCCATATCACCGGTTACTTGTTCGATGTGTTTCTTCAACTCTCTCTTCTTGCTCTTTTGACTCTTTTCAAATGCACGCATTTCATACTCCTTCTTCTTCTCAGGTCGATAACTATAGACATGGTTAAATTGCTGTTGTGATAATAACAAATAGTACCAAATACTTACGGAGCAAGTTGCTTCATGCCAATATACTTGTTCAATGCAGCATCATCAGCAAGCAAGATATCTTCAGCAGATAATCCATAATCTTCTGGTTCCGTCTTGGCATATTTGAATCTTGTAAAGGTATCACCACCAACAACATCTTCGTAATTGAGTGAATAATATTCTTCCATAAGGTTTTTGAACTTTTCAGCATTTGCACTCTTTGTTTCGGCATCTTCATTATGATCATAATCAAAGTTGTCATCATCAAGATCATCATCCCACACTGGTTTCTCGAGTGGGCCCTCCGTATTGTCGTTATAGTATTCATCATTGTAAATCTCCTGCATCTTTTTATCGTGAGCATCTGGATCAAAATTGCCATCGAAATCAATATCCTCAAAGCCAACTGTCTTGTTACCAGTGATGCTTTGAATTTCGCGCAGTTTTTCTTGAATCTCCTTCATCTTTATATTCTTCATCTGCTTCATCTCGAGCATCTTTTCTTCCTTCTTCTTTTGCTTGTTTAACTTTTCACGCTCTCTACGTTTGGCACGTTTGCTCTCCTTACGACGAGCAGAGCCTTCAATATCACGTGGGTATGTCTTGATTTGAGTACCTCCTTCTTCTTCAAAGCGGAAATTGTACTTGCTCTCGAAGCAATCAACATCATCGAGGTCTTCTTCGTCCTTTTCCATATCTTGCTGCTGCTGATCAACATCATCATTTTCCTTCTTCTTTTTATCATCGACCCAACCACGATTCAAGACATAATCCATCAGGAATGCATCTTCTTGACTGACGTTAGGGTTATTCTTGTAGTTTTTCCATTCACTCACAGCTGATTTAGATGCTTCATCATTGGTCATGTGTTCTAATAAAAAGCTACGATAATCGCTCTCTTCAGCATCTTTTTCTTCCTGTGTCTTGTCCTTCTTTACAAGCAAATCGTCATCCTCTTCATCACTATCGTCAAGAGAGGCCATTTTGAATGCACTTTTTAATTGTTCTTGCTCTTCGTGGTGTGTCATTTCTTGTACACCCTCTGCTTCATCTTCAACATAACCACCGTGTTTCAACAAGATATCGCGCTCATAGTCCTTTAGGGTCACCTTTTTTTCCTTTTTGCTCTTTACTGCTACTGGGGTGTCATCATTTTGATCAAAGAATTGTGTGTCGGCTTTATAGACACTTGGGTCTTTGCTACGAATAGCTGCCAATGTGCGAAAGATTTGCGAATCAACGGCAGGGGTGAGAAGTTGGGCTTCATCATCTTCATCAGCGTCGTCAGAGTCATAGTCAGATTCAGAATCGTCAAGTTCTCGCTCTTTTTCAACTTGGGCTTCAACCTCTAAAGGAAAGGAAAAGTGTAAGTTGGGGGACATTTTTTTTCTTTTTTTTTTTTTTTTTTTTACCAGCAATGGCTTTTTTTACTGTCAAAAGGGAAGAAAGAAACAGATCAATAAAAAAAGAATCTTGTATAGTTTTTTTTTTTTAAAAAAAAAAGAGGAAACTTACATAATTCGGGGCGTTTATACTCTTCTTGGTCATCAGAGCGAGTTCTTACATTAACTTTAAACTCGGACATTGGTTCGAGATCTATACTTTTAAGTAAAGAGAAAATTTTTTTTCTTTCATTTTCATAATGCATTTTTTTTAATCGCTTTAAAAAAAAACTGTCACATTTTACGACGCTCTGATTGGTCAAAGTTCTTTGTTACTGAAAGAAGAAGATGTAAAGTATCCATCATATGAATAGGGTCAAAGTAGTAAGAGATATAAAAAATGAGATGTGTATTAATTATAAGGATGTAAAAGCATAATATCATTGACAGATGCACAGATAAATGTCATACTAGGAGTACCACCCCAAGCATCATATGATAAAGAAACAGGTGGAGTAAACGGAGGATAATCAGGAAATGTGTGAATAACACTTTGGTATCTATTGTATATATTTGTTTTTGCCGTATACCAACGCTTCTCCTTGTCCGTTACCAAGAGTAAATACTTGTCCTTAAAGTGTTCTCCTTCTGATATCAATAGATGGGTCAAAGAGTGCTGTGGTAAATGAATCACAGTTCCATTTAGTGCACAATCCTGTAACTTTAGTGTTTTTAACTTTGGAAGCGATACCGATAAAAAGGAATCCATGTTTTTTGGCAATAAAACACTAAACAGTTCAAGATATACTATTGAATAGACTCGTTTCACGGATGATATCTCCATATCTAAATTTACACCACTGAGTGTAAGTGACTCTAGTGTATCTGAACACATATCTAAAAAACTGTTTATTTGAATGGTCTCCTTTAGTACCTTTCCATAACTGGTAATAGGAAAAGAAAAGATCAATTCTAGCCTTGTTAAACACACCAAATGTTTTAACCATCCAAATGTATTTATTCCCCTTACACGCAGTTTTAGGGATTTGATGCATCTTGCTCTGTCGAAATGTGCAAAGGTATCGAGTATTTCAAGCTGTACTGGTCCACTTAGATCTAAACATTCACCTTGAAAAGTAGCTTGCTCCAAAGTTTTGAAAAAGCGAGAACCATAGTCCTTGATATTGATCGAAAGCGACTCTAGTTGGCCCACAAGTGGTTTGAGCCCTTCCCTCTCAATTCGACCAAGATCTGCTTGATTCCGTATTTTTACATTTCGGTAGGAAAACGATGTCAAATTGGTGTATTTTGCCCTTATATAACGAAGCCATTGAATCTCTATCTCACATACCCTGTTCACTGTAATAATACTGCAAGTAGTAATAGCAGTTGCTGGTATAACTGGTGTAGGATAACGACTAGGTAACAGCTGTATCAATGGTAATGCAAGGGATAAAAGTCGTGGTGTATTTGTATGAAGTTGTTCGAGATCATCCAATGTAATGGAATACTCTCCCATATTCAGATTCTCCAAATTGGGACAATTGGATAACAGCTGAATGAGTCTTTTTCCTAGTATATTTGTAAATGTAGCAGAGACATAGAGTGTTTTTAAGCGAGAGCATTGATAATAGGAGAGTAGATGGAATGTAAAGGATGAATTCGAGATGTCTTTAATATATTCAATGTTGGATCTTTTCAAGCGGTAGTGTGATTGTTCTATTTGGAATAGAGCTGTATGTTCATTTATGGATAGACATATCTTTTTGAGGTTGGGGAATAAGTCTAATAGAGTGCTATATGCGATGGCATTTTCAGAGGATAGTGTTATAATCAAGTGTTGGATTTGGTATCCCCGAGAGGGTTCCTGCTGAAATTGATCAACTAGCTCTTTAAATGTGTTCCACTTTGAGCATTGGATCATGTTGAGTAAATGTCGATTTTGTATTACTTTGGCCCAGCGATGACATACCAACATACACTCTATCTTTTGATTTTGATGAAGCAGCATAAACACTTGGTTTAATATCTCAGCTGGAAAGCAATTCATATTGCAGCTTAGATTAAAATAATAAAAAAAAGAGAAAAAGTGAGGAAATGGAAATAATTAAATGATTAAATGATTAAATATATAAGCATTTTATTGGTGCACAGAGCATCCATTTAACGTTTGTATGACCTCATCTGATGTCTTGTGTATTTAAATGTGATGAAGTATATCCTTATTATCACTGAACATCAGTTTACACTCTCTAAAGCAATTATAATTGAATTAAACAACAAAACACTGCCTGTTGCTATGCCGAATGAATGAAAAACAATGTGTCTCTTTCCCAACGATCCAGAAGAAACCAGGAAAGACAAAGGTCCTTTACATGATGACTCCCTTTCTTGAGCCAAGATTATTCTCGACATATAATAAATGGGTTTTATTATTTCATACAACTTAATTCTTCTTTGGCAACAATTTTTCAATGTCCTCCTCAATACTCTTTGGCTCGACCAAAGAAGAGTAGCGCTTTACTACTTTTCCTTCAGTATCAACCAAGAATTTCTACAAATTATTAATGCACGACCCTCTTCATCCATGTTGCTCTATAGAAATTACCTCAAAATTCCATTTAATACGAGTCAATCTATTTTTGTGTTTGTATTTTAGTTTATCTGTATAAAAATGAGCATCGATTTTTGCTTTAAATACCCTAAAATGCCAGGCTGAGAGGTTTTCAAGAAGTTATACAAGGGTGCTTCCTTTTCTCCATTCACATCCCTTCATTGATATAATAGACTTTAGTATCTTTTTTTTTCTAAACGTCTTTTCTATACGTACAACTTGGCTAAGAGCGGGAAACTGACATCATAGGTCAATTTACAGAAGTTTTGAATGTCTATTCCAATTTTTTTTTTCTTTTAAAAACAAAGAAGCAGATTCCTTTACATCAATTAAACTTTACCATCGGCATTACCAGGTTCTATTATTTTACAGTTATTTTTAGTCACTCTATTACCATGATACCTTTCCGCCTTCTTACCTTGACCAGCAAATTGGTTACAAGGAGCACCAATTAGCTCAAAACCCTGATCCTTGTATTTCTGATAAAGGTTCTCTAAACCTGCATATTGTCCTGTAAAGCCACATTTGGAAGCGACATTAACAACAAGCACAACCTTTCCCTTGAGGACACTCAAGTCCCAGTCAGTATTCTTGATTGTTTTTACTGTGAATTGATAAAGAGACATTTTTTTTTTTAGTAAATAAATACGCGTTTCTTTTTCTTTTTTTTTAGAAAGAAGAGTGCGTGTGAAGTTGTATGCCTCTTTCATTTTTAAAGCGCCGCATTATCTTGTTCCAGAAATGCAGCTATCTGATATGAATAAGCTTGTCTGTATTGGATATATATTCAAAAGTATATACATATATATAAGCGTTATCTTGCCTTGGGATGAATCAAACAAGATAAAGGAGCATGCTAGTGCGTAAATAGGATGAGAGAATTCACTTTTCCTGCTTTTATCTGGTTTAATGATCAATAGACTTGAGCCAAGTGCACTGTGTATTATTCTTTCAAGTCTAGAACTTTGCCACGCTATCATAGATAGACATCTTTATATAAAATGCACTCAATTAGAACTTATTAATTATTAGATTAAAAAAATACCAACAGGATCGGACACCCTTTTATATATTAGCAAATGTATGACAAACGCATATTAAAAATAAACAGTTATTATGTGTGGCGCAATCCTCCCCTCCTTTTCCAGAGAGTCACATAGCGGAGGTTTAACTTCAAGGGACAGGACGTGCTTGCACGCACTTGATTTCTTCTTTTTGAACCTATTTTCAGTCTCCCTTTTTTTTGTTTCCCTTTTTTCCACTCTCCTTTATTATTGTTGTTGTTCAATGGATCCATATTATAAATCGGATTTGGTGGGCGAAGAATGTGAAGATCCTCACTGTCATGGGTGTAATAGACCTATTGAGGACGGTTCAGTAGTTCAATTCGGTGATGGCATTTGGCATTTTGAATGGTAAAAAGTGTATATGGATATAAGAATAGAGAAAATCGGTTTATTTAGTTTATATACATAGTTTCCGCTGTGCAAAGTGTCATAAATTGGTAGAATGTTATAGTAACCTCTTACTTTTACGAGATGGCAGTCCCATTTGTGAAGATTGTTCATACAGCTGTCATGCCTGTTCAAAGACCATTAAGGATGAGGCAATCATGACAGGCGATGAAGCCTATCATGCAGACTGTTTTCGCTGTGTAGAGTGTCATAAGAAAATCGATGATTTAGTATTTACACAAACAAGCAAGGTAAAGAAAGAGAGAGTGAGTGAGATAATAAATAAATAATAGAAAATATTTGTTCCACTAGGGTATCTTTTGTACAAAGTGTCATGAAGCCAGAAAGTTATCTAGACTAAAGAAAAAGAATAAACAGCAACAACAACAACAACAACAACAAGAACCTCCAGCCAATTTGTTTCGTAATTCATCTACCACTTCTATTGTCAATTCCTATGCACAGGATGATATCAGAACACCTATTTTAGGTAAGGCGTGTCTTTATATATGTCATTGATTGGATGATATAATAATCATGTCTTATTATGATCACTATAGAGTTGAATGATATCCTCGGTCAGAGAAGCAGTGAAGAAACATTACGTAATTCATTGGATGTGGGCGTTCCCAATGAGAGCTCTGGAGAGCAATTGAGACAGGAATTAATCGAAACAAAGGCGAGATTAAAGGAAGTTGAGTCAAAACTCATCAAGATAAAGGTAGTAAAAGAAAAGAGGAGGAGAGAAGAGGATACTAATGAGTGGGATGATGCATCCATGTATTATTATCACATATATAGTCCATCAGTAGAAAAGTATCTGACGAGTATCACATCATGAAGGATGGCTATGCAGCAGAGACCAATGCACGACAAGAAGCAGAAAACACAATCTATCGACTCAAGAGCCAAGTGATATTTTACCAGCAAGCCAGCTTGAGCAAAACACATGAGGAAGTCTTACAGAGCACAAAAGAGGAAATTGAGGGGCTTGAACAAAGCAAGACCCATCTCGAGCTTGTGTGTCACCATCTCCGCATGGAGCGAGATGAACTCGTCACTGAACTTAATTTACACTCCAAAAACATCGAAAAGCTATTAGCAAGTCAAAAGCCAAAAGAACTTCACTGGGAGAGACTGCAGCAGGCCTACCAACAGCAATTGGATTCCATGAGTCGAGATATGGAGACGGCAAGAAACAACTATTCCAAAATGATAAAAACACGCGAGGATATTATATCAGACATGATTCTCCTCAATACTAAGAATGCCGAGTTGAGTCAGCTCAACAATGATCTCTCGAGAAGGGTCATGGAGAGGGAACAAGAGGCAAAGGCCTTCTTTTCCGGCACCAACTTTTTATCACCCCCTCAGGAGCATGAGGAACTCAAACCCTCAGTATCAGCAACAAACACCCTTCCATCCACCACAACAAAGCATCATCGTCGTAATCTTTCGACTGGCTCCATTGGCATGACAACATCATCCTCTGCAGTAGATATCAAGGCCAACTTGGATAGTTTTGCGACGAGTACGCATAAATTGGCACAGCGCGATAGTTTTAATGGTTCAGCAGCACCCAAATTGTTCAAGTTTAGAAGAAATCGTAGTAATTCAGGAAAGAGACCCAAGGTATCATTGGATGTGATGGATCAAAAGGAGTCAGAGACATTGCGTAAATCGGGTTCTCACCACTTTGCAACAACCAAATTCATTCGTCCAACAAAGTGTGAGGCATGTGGTGAAAAGATGTGGAGAGTGAGCGAATTGAGATGCTCAGGTAAGATGATATAAATAATAGGAATAATCCAGCTCATCTCTTTCTTTCTTTCTTTCTTTCTTTCTTTAGAGTGCCACGTTGTATGTCATTCCAAATGTATGTATAGTGTTCCCCAAGCATGTTATCGCAAGACCAGTCTAGATTCCCAAAAGTCGGATGAAGATCATATAAGACACATGTTTGGTAATGATCTCGTCAAACAAGTACAGGCAGAAAAGACCAAAATACCAATGGTAGTGGAGAGGTGTATCGAGGCAGTGGAGGCACGCGGTATGGATTATGAAGGCATCTATCGTAAATCAGGTGGTGTGGGTCAGATGAGACAGATACAGCAGACATTTGAAAAGGGAGAGATACCCAATTTAACGGATGATGAAAAGTGGAATGATATTTGTGCGGTAACAAGTGTGTTGAAACAGTACTTTAGAGAGTTACCAAATCCCTTGTTTACATATGAACTTCATGTCAAGTTTATGGATGCCATTGGTAAGTATAATAGGAAAGAGATGACAATAGTCATACTTACATTCTTATATAAACATCTTAGCTATTCCAAGCATAACTGATCAATTGCAGGCCATGAGTCAGTTAATCCAAACATTACCCATTGAGAACTTCAATACCCTTAAATATTTAATGGAACATCTTGATCGGTAAGTCTATCTTTATTAGAAAAAGAAGTCGAGTAGTTTATTCATCCACTCTATCAAGCATCCAACAACGCAACAAGGAGAATTTAATGACAGCAAAGAACTTGTCAGTGATTTTTGGACCCACATTACTTCGCCACCGCGATGAAAACCGTGACTTGTTGGAAATGAATCTAAAGATCCGTACTATTGAATACATTCTCAATCACATAGATAAAATGTTTGTGATTGAAACCATCAAGAGTTCAGCTGAGAACCGTAGAGTGCATTTACCTCCACTTCAGAGAGGTGAAGATCTCTCAAGTATCTTGAGCAGCTATGACGCTCCCTCAACAACAACAACAGTAACGGATAATGCATTCCCTGCCGTTCCTCCACGAGAAAATGCTGGTTACATTTAGATTTATTTTGTATAGATAAATTTATTGGTTTTAGTATATTATGTGTAAAAATCACTCCTTCTTTATTCTAAAAAGGTAAATACACTTGATGTGTAGAACCTGATAAACATAAATACAATGCACTACATATATATACAATACTATCATTCCTTTTCATTTTTAACACTCGTTTAGCAATAAAAAAATATAAATATATACCAAAACATGCATTCATTCATTCATTCATGACGAACAATCATCATTATTAGCGTACACAAGATGTAATAATAACACATCACACTTAATATAATACTAAACGGTAGTTGCTTGATGACATAATAGATAACAAGGTAGTGATCGACATTATGGAAAAGACAGAAAGAAATATATATGCAAAATGAAGATCATTCATTTATGCGACCCTTTCTTTTGAATATATAAATACAAGCAACACATTTCAAAATATATATAAATATATATATAAAAATATATAATGAAATCCACCTTCATCACACTCGTATTTCTCTTTGCCATTCTCCATGTCTCCTGCTCCAATACAAGACGCCCATTTGTTGTTGCACCCATAGAACAAGGCAACTGTGATACAAAACAGTTCTCTACCTGCCAGGCATTTCTCAAGACAAAAGCTCTTGGCTGTAAGTGTGACAAAAGCCAATGTCGTGTTCCTTTATTAGCCAACTGTAAGCTGGAAAAGTTGAGGCAATGCGAGGCGCATAAGCCTTGTGAATCAAACTCGAATGCGAAATCGATATGCTTGGATTTTTGCCAAAATGGCGGTGGTGCTGTTTGTAATTATAATGAGGGATGCCAAGCTGGTACAAAGTGATGATAATATCATCTAGTCTCCCTCCCTTCAAGACAGCTGCCTAGGTTTACTAAAAATAGTAATTGATTTTGTTTATAAACATAAAATCTCCTTCATTTTCACAAAGAAATAAAAGAATTATCTTTTCATTATTGAGTAAAGAATAACACTTAAACTCTGGACTCACGCTTTTTTCTTTTATTTGTCAGTCCAAGTTACCACCATGTAGCCTCTTCTCTGGTAACCGTTTGAAGCCAGATGGAATCGAATCTCGTACCTTCTCGTGGTGATTCTGTTAATGGAAGCATACTTTCGATAACTGAACGAGATAGTCATTTCTATATCAATAAACTGCGATTAGACTAGTATATTCGTGTCCTCTGTTTGCTTTAGGGTTACTCGCAATAGTTTATGGTGTTTTGACATTGCTTTACATTAAAGATACTTTGTAGTGAATATAAAAATAGGACTCCTTTATGTAAATGAGGAGAAAGATAAAGTAACCATCTTTAAGAAGCATTTATTTATTTATGAAATAGAGAAGCATACCATCAACTCACTTTTATAGTGCTTCATATTCACTGGAGTGAACTCAATTTTAATAAGATTGTCTCGTTTTGGTTGAGCATGAGAAAGAGTGTAACACTGTACTCTTAGTTTCAGTCGATATTATTAATATGTTACACGACACCACGCAAAGGTACCCATCACTTTTTATTGGTTGATCAATTTTTTATTATTTATTATTCCCAAACGATGAGTAATTCAAGCACCTCTCTCTCTCTCTCTCTCTCTCTCTCTTTCTGTATATCTTCTTTTGTTTTATATATATCTATCTATATATACCATTCTCCCTTTTCTCAGTCCTCTCACTTTATCTCTTTTTCATTCATTCAATCTCTTCTTATATATAATAAATAAATAAATAAATAAATAAATACCATCATGACGACAGAAGATGTAAAAGAGGATCAAACCACATTAGACTCATCAACCACCTCCACAACACAAACCACTCCAAAAGCAATACCAGTTCTGACAAAGGCAAATCTATTGTCTTCCTCACTCGCCATAAACAATGCCCATGCAAAGAAACCACACAATCGCACTCAATCCATCACGATGCACCCCGTCGCCAAAAAACAGCACAGTCGACGTGGTTCACTCCCCAATCTTAACGTTGCCAATCATCACAAACTCGCCAGTGTCGATTTCGGGTCCCCCATGCGCTCCCCTTTCCCTGAAAAAGGGTCCATTGCCATCCAACTCGGTGGTGACAGTCATACCGTGATCAATACAAATAAAACGATACTAAAGAACTTGGGCTACATCTTTGCGTGGTATTTCTTTTCGACATGTCTTTCCTTGTATAATAAAAACCTCATGGGGCGCGATCGGTTCAACTTTAACTATCCACTGTTGGCGAGTGCGATCCATGCCATGCTGCATTCCATCATTACAAGTTGTATAATGTGGTTTGGTGGCAGTGGACAGGGAAATAGAAATCAAATGACACTAACGGATTATTTTTATAAAGTGGTAAAGTAGTTGGATATACAGAGAGAGAAAAAAGTATTAATGTTTTTTTTAAAAAAAAAAAAAAAGGTGCCCTGTGGTATGGCAGCTGCTATTGAAATTTGCTGTTCCAATGCATCACTCGTCTACATCACACTTTCCTTTTATACCATGGTTAAATCCAGCACACCTATCTGGGTATTGCTCTTTTCGTTTTTATTCGGCTTTGAAAAGCCACGGCTGTTGCTGATTACCATCATCTTTGTCATGGTCACCGGTGTTGTCTTGACCGTAGAGGGTGAGACCAAATTTGATACATTGGGCTTTACCTTGGTCCTGACCGCCTCTGTCATCTCGGGTCTTCGTTGGAGTATGACACAGCTGCTATTGACAAGTGATAAACTGAATAGTAGCACGCCTATAGAGACATTGTATTATTTATCACCGGTGATGTTTATTACGACATTTGTATTGTCATTGATCTATGAAAAGCCATTTCAGCAGTCGCAACATTTTGATACATTGACTCATATCATCGAGTCTTTGGGATTGATGTCTATTGGAGGGTTTCTAGGTAAATTACCTTATTTGGATCATTTTATATGTAATAATAACAATAACAACCATCCATCCACTACCTTTTCATATTTATAGCATTTGCAATGACATTGGCAGAACTCTATCTCATCAAGAGTACAAATACCATTACTTTGAGTGTTGCTGGCATTAGTAAAGAGATTGTTATTATTACACTATCGGTATTGATATATGGTGATGTATTGACACCAAAGAACTTATTAGGGTAAGTACAACACGTTGAAAAGGATAAAGGATGATTCTAATAATAATAATAAATATAGACTGTTTGTTTCTATTGTTGGTATTATTGCATACAATTACTATAAACTATCTAAAAAACAACAGACTGAAAAGGGACAGTATCAAATGATACCACTTCATTCATCTTCAAATCGAAATCTCAAGGATTGATGATGTTACACGAGAATGTGTATATACAAAAATAGATAATAGTAAAAAAAAACACACCAAGCCCCATTGTCCCTACTATTTTTATATATTATTACTTTTGTTATTATTGACATTGATACAAAAAAGAGAGAAGGTGTGCTTCTTCTTTTTTTTTTTTTTTAATACTTTATTTATAGTGTATGTGTGTGTGTGTGTGTGTGTGTGTGGGTGGGTGTATATTACAAAAAAAAGGTATAATAATAATAATAATAATAAAAGAAATGGTTTATGAGACTATTTTTCATCTCGAATGATAGCAGACGGCTGTGGATAGACTTTCTTTTGAGTGGTCATGAATGCTTTTGGAGAGTAGACAGGCTGTGGAGGACGACATGATAATTTGAACTGAGATGGTAAAACGGGTGGTTTTCTCTCAAGTTTTGTCTCTCTATCTAGATAAGTCGTCAAGTAGTGTGTGCCATGGCCTTGTTTGACTCTAGTGGCTCGTCCATTTTCATCCAAAATGACTTCAGCAGTAGTAAACTAATTATAATGATGAATAATAGTGTGCATTTCAATTAGGCATATATTAAACAGACTAACCTGATCGTGAGACATACAACAACCCATTGTTTTTATATAATAGAATAGTAAAGAAGGGAGAAAAGAAAGAAACAGGAATGTCATATTTTTATATAGGTTTGCAAATGCTTTTTCCATGATTTTGTACTACAATGCATCGGGCTTATGAGTATTTTTATAGTCAATTTCTAAAAATAATCAACATCCTCTTTTTTATATATAAAAACAAGACCCTTTTTCTTATTTACTAAAAACCAATTGTTTTTATTTTGGAACTGTCTTTTTTGGTCTTTATACTATATTTTTAGAGTGATTTTTGCGTATGAATCCACTCGATTTGCTTTTTTTTTTTTAGACCTTTTATAGACTCTACCTGTGCTGTATTATCCATTAAACGATATAAAACTATCTTTCATCAATGCCAAGCATATAAGAAGATCTTCTGGTCCAATAAGTTAGTCCTTGCTGCCGATCACTTTAAATCCCGATGCGAAGCTTGTTTTTTATGCCCTGACGTCAAAACAAACAAACAAACTAAACCTAAATACGCAAAGTGCTCTTTTTTTTTTTTTTTTTTACTTTGTATGGAATCGAATCAAAGTTGAGTTTCGTTTATATGCTTTAAAAGCATAGTTTATTGAAGCATGACGATACAGTTTCTATTATTATTGATATGATTTTATTTGGAAGTCGGAATGTCATGCTCCGATGTGCTTTGTATAGAGTGACTAAAAAAAGAAAAACTATCCACTGCGTAGTCTATTGTTGTTGTTTAAAAAGCACCTTTATACTCGCGTATACTGAGTTATAGTCAATGTTTAACTTAAAATAACAACTGAAAAACCCAATCATCTTTATACCATTAGAAATACCCCTTTCAAAATGACACTCAACTTCAACATGTATCTATATTCAAGATGTTTTTTTTTTATTTTCATTTTAATATAAAACAATGCAATCATGGTATATTCCCCATTTCTATCTTACTTGAACCCCCCGCCGTTTCTCCGTATTCATTAACAATAAGCACACTGCTCATTTATATACAACTCCTTTGTGGAAGCACAGTGCACTGTAGGCATCGATTCCTCCCTTTCCATTACTCTTGGCAACACATTACCAAGTATAGCATAATCATTACCGGAAATGGATGTAGCAAAACAACGTGTCCTTTCAGATGTAACCAGTTTAAAATAAGGAGGCGTGGGATATCGAATAAAGAGATGCAGAGAGGCAAAATGATGGTTTGGCATGGTGAGGATGGGTACTCCATGATATGTATTTACTTTCAACGATAACCATAGTGTCGTCAAGGCCGGAAGACACGCTGAAATGAATTGATCGATCCCCACCAGAGGTGTCGGACTATAGACAAGTTTGAGACACTTTATCCATGGAAAGGGCTTGCCAATATCATATGTGATTTTGATTTTCAGGACAGAGATAGACTCTACAGTCGATGGACATGCCTCTAGTAGGTCATTTAAATGAAGAGCTGGTGATGACTCCAGACAGATCTGATCTTGTGGGCTGTAATAATCAAGAGATAGCGATGTGAGTGATGTCAGGTTACTTAACCATTCAAATCCAGTCGTCTCCTCCGAATCAAGCAACTTTAGGTCCTGGATATACCTTGATTGATCTGATCTCATCAAGACACCTAAACAGTCAGCATTGGCGCCATGTAGTTTGAGTTGCTTGATCTGACATGCGTCTTTATCTAAAAGATCAAATAGTGAGATGTATTCATCCATCTCCAGTAGTGACGTAAGGTGCAATGCCGTTACTCTTCGAAATATACCAGGACAACACCATATAAGTGGATCCGTCAATGATAAATCCAATTTCCCAATGTCGACGTTTTCTACATTTGGATACTTTTGGCTGAAATAGCGCAACCATTGGAATGCTGTCTGGTCATCAAAACCACCCATATCAACCACAAGTGATCTCAAGGTGGTCATTGGCGTTATTCCCATAGATGTATCTGGTTCTAAAGGGATGCCATCATAGATGGTAAGTGACCTTAGCATAGGGGCATTGACATGAATGAGCTGGAATAATTGGTTGCTAATTTCGCAATCGACTAAGCAGAGATGATTCAGCAATGGGGCATTCTTCAATAATGGAAAAAGACTATTATTCAACTCTGTATTGTTGGAATCATAATCAAAGTCCATGATCAGAGAAACAAGAGATGACGAAGGGAATGTTAGCACCAGCTTTGTTAATTCAAATCTAGCGACATCTTGAATGTGCTCCAAACGCAATCCTTCAACATGATGAAGAGACACATGTTGACCATCCACATTCTCCTTGTTGTTTCGAATCGCTTTTAGTACCTTTAGATTGGGGAAAAGTACCAATAGCTGTCGCTCATCATAGTCTCCAGGGATGGAACCAGTCACGTTCAGTTCTGATACTTGATGGCCTAGTAGTGGTTGATCTTGAAACATGGCAATACACTTTTTAAAAGTATTTATATCATAATTGATGTGAATAGTATGGAATAAGCTGGAGGTGCCAATAATGGATGCCCATTTTTTACAGACAAGCATGCACTCTTGTTTTTGTATAATGGGCAAGATAATAAAAATGGCGTTTAGTATTTCGTGTGGTAGTAGATTGTTCATTATAGAAAGAGAAAGAGAAAGATGAAGCTATATGATTTGATGATACACAAAAACTAACCATTTTCAACCTGAAAAGGCTATACAGTATTTCCGTATCAAATTGTCGCGACAAGTAAAATTTTAATTCGCGACAATTTGATACGGAAATACTGTACCAGGAATAAGCGTTTTATTGGAGAATATCAACAGACAAGGATGCATGAAAGCCTTCATGTATTTTAAAAACGCATTGTTGCATTTGCTTTTCTTGAAACTAGAAGGTGAATGGTTAAAGAGAGAGGATACAAGCTCTTTTATCATCTTTTTTAAGGTAAGGGACTCTTATGGGTGATTCAAGACTCATACTACAATTAAAGTACCTTTGTTGGCATGGTCATGATCTTAAAGTTGCTCAACCCATTCGGACATAAGGAACACAGGGTATTCTCTTATAAGAAGCAAAGCATATTTACATACTAATCCATGCTAAAAATAGAGGGCATTATGACTTTAAGTTTAATGCAGAATCAAAACGTAAGATACAACTTTGTTTAACGCAAAAACAAAAGAGAGGTTTATTCTATTCAACATTTACAATAGGAGTTGGCACCACTTCCTGCTTGGTAGTCTTTTCGTGATTACTACGAAGTTTCTTTGTTGGTTGCTCCGATTCCAATGGTGAAGTACCGTTCTATATAAATATAACATTTTATTTATTCTCTTTATTTATATTATATTATGTTACTAATTACCTTTGACTGTGTTCGTTTTGGCTTCTTTTCTTCACCCAGTAATTCCACTGGTAGCTTTGTTCTATAAATGCATACATAAAAAAAAAAAAGGAGAGAGAATAGAAAGAGAGATTAGAAAGCATACAGAATAAAAACGATCAACAAGTCGCACCCTTTAACATTCTTAACCATGATTTTCATCTGAGCATCATCATATTTATCCCATGCCTTGACCAATTTTATAAACTCTTGAGTGGGCCACACTAAATTTAATTTTCTTGGTTCATTTGAACCCGCTGGTTTTTTGATTAAATATGATGGAAAGTGTGTGTAATAATGAAAGAGAGAGAGAGAGATGTTTTGATTATGATGTATTATGTAAGCAATAAAGAAAAAGAGAAAAATAACAATATGTTACTCTATCATTTGTTCACAGATATAATATAATATAATATAATATAATAAAAAGAAACTCTATATCTACAATATATATATATATATATATATAATATAAAATAATAAATAAAAAAAAACACCTACCGACTTTAGGCTCAACCTCAAAACCAATATAAAATGTAGTAGAATACACCCTAATGACATCCTTTTCCTGTTCCTCAGTGATAATGCCCTTTTCCTTTAATAAATCCATATGGTTAGTCTCTAAACTACCTTCTTCAACAGTAAACGAACGGTCGTTACTATAGATGCCATTTGTCGCATCGACCTTTTCCTTCTCATCCAAGCAATAATGCACCTTATCAATGGACTTGACATAAGGATGTGCAAGTTGTATCATGTCTACCAATTCCAATTTCAACACAAGCTGACGTAATTTTGCCTCGACTAGACCCGACCATGTCAATTGCTGATCTGCTGATTCGCTAGAAGATATAATCTGTAAATAGTACTTGTATGAATGAAAAAAATCACTCTTGACAAAGAGATTAGACCATTTTCCTGTCCCCATCATCACTTTATCTACAATGGCAACACCCTGTTTGAATTCGTTGATCATAATGGCGCGTGTGGAATCGGTCACATTGTGTGTGGCGCACATGGAAGGGTAAGCGGGTGTGATAATAGGCATACGATGACTTCTATCTGCTGGATACAACTACGAGGAAAGATGAATGAACGAGATTATCTCTATCTCTATATGCCTATTTACCTTTGGATTCCACACTCTCACTTGTAAGGGACCATCCTCCAACGGTCTCAAAAGAACGGGTTGTGGCCACTTCCATTGAAACATAATGATAAAGAAGCGATTGACAATGGATGCGGCACATGCATTGGGATACAATTGACAGATACGTGCAATCAGCATGGCCCATGCCACACCACCCAAAAAGCCCATCACATTTGAATAAATGGCTCTTGTCTTTGCCCATAACTTAATTGTACGCAGGGCGATACGGAATGTGGGAATGTCGGGCACCAATCGCAATATATCATCTGTCACTCTGGAACCGTTTAAACTACGAATACAACGCTCATCTAAATTCTTTAATATGTTGTTGTCGGCTAATTCTAAATCATCAGGAACACGTGCAATGGCTAATCGTGCACAAATAAAATCAATCTAAATAATAATATGGTTAAAAAAGTGATATAAAAAGAAAAGGTAATAACTTACAGGAATACCGGAAAAGTGCATTTTGATAACAGGTACATAGGCATCAGGGACAGCCTAAAGAAAAAGAGAGAGAGAGAGAGCGATAAATATTTATCTAATAATAGCATAACAGTCTCTCATACCGCCAATTCAGTAACCTCAGGTCTCGCCTTTAGCATATCATACATGACGGTAAAAAAGTGTTCTCTTTCCACATGTTTGGGAAATACACATAGTGTATCAATATCAGCACCTTTCGTTACAATTATATGTTAATTCATATCCTACTCTATTCTATTCTATATATTGACTCACCTGCACCATGAACACCCAATCTATAACTGCCATAAGTAAAGATCTTTCCGCCTGCTTCTCTAGCTAGTGAATCTGGAAAACCCTTTGATTTGCTTACAGTGTAAACAAACTCTTTCACCATCTGATCTAATTTACCCAATACAACCACTCTTTTTTTTTTTCATGAAGAGTTAAAAATAGATTGCAAATACAAATACAACTGAAAGGGCTAACCTCTTTTGTGCTTCTTGTTCAGATTCAAACAAGCCATAGTCCTTGAGTGTTTGTACTAGATCTTTTGTTAGTTTTCTTTCATTGTCGGTGGGCATTGTTAAAGAGATGGGTGGTGTAACACCTAATGGACGAGGTTTTTCTTGACTCATTTTATTGTTATTATTTAACGCGTGTATATTTAGAGAAAGAGAGAAAGAAAGAAGAGAAAAAAAAAAAAAGATTTCCCACAAATAACATTTTTATTATTTTTACTCACCCCGCTTCCATAAAGGAAGGGAATGACCCAATCAATCAATCCATGTTATTTGTGTATAAATAGCACTTTTTATTCTTCTTCTTCCTTCATTTATGTATATTGCATTTCATTGTGCAAAAGGAGAGTGAGAGACATCATTAATTCATTGACTCATACGTACTTCTCTTTCGTACTATTTATGAACACACACACAATTGAGTTTTAATTGAATATATAAGAAACCTGTATTTATATTAGCAGTATTGTCTTGCTCTTCTTCTGCTAACAGACAAAGAATGAAACTGTTATCACCCTTAATCACCCTCCTATTACTTAAAGCAGCAACTGCTCAGCATGATATTGGCATCGAAGCACTCGACGATGATGCGCCCATAGTCGGGTAAAGAAAACAGTCATATATATATATGTATGTATGTATAAAAACACCCTAACCTATATACAATAGCAAGAGTTATAGTCCTCCTGTCTCTGATAACACAGAGCCATGTAATGGCTACCCAGAATACCGAGATTTACCCATCAATCAGTACTTTTATTATGGTCAAAAAGTCACAACAGACACTTCCATTCCAGACTTGTTGACAAGTGGTCATCGTTACCTGGATGTCTCACTCTGTCAAGAGGGTAACAATGACATCTCACTCTGTTCCCATTCACTCTCATTGAGCAGTGCACTCCATCAGGTGTTTGATTTTGCGCGTGATAGTGTAGAGCAACTGATTGTGCTTAATGTCAACTCTATTGCCGAGAGTGTCTTGGCACAGGATATTGAGAAGGTCATTGATACAGTATGTAAGATTCACGCTGAAAAGACGCCTGGTACTGCTGAATATGAAGACGGAGAGGTAAACAAAAACACCATTATGATGATGGTATACTTACCTCTATCGTTTTAGTGTCCCTTTATTTACAAGTATAAATTTGGTGCTTTCCCTTCTATTGGTTCGGTTGTCAATTATGATCCCGAAATGGCGCAGTGGATAGGGGATGGTGAGCTTGTAGGTGTACGCACAAAGGTGGTATTGACACTTTCAAATGATGTGACATTATCCACCCCTGGTTATAACAGTGCCTACTTTACAAATGTAAGTTTATATATACAATAATAATAATAATAATAATAATAACGCATTATATATAAAGATGTTTTGGAGACCTCAACTACTATGGCCAAGGATACAAAGACAATCATGTCAAGTGTACATGACTTGTGTAAAATAGCTGGTGGAGGTATTGGTATTGAAGCCTATATCAAGAATAACAAGGATGAAAATGCAAAGGTAAAGATGATGACAATAATAACAATAATAATAATCATACTCATCACCATCCTTCCATTTTAGATTGATAATCACTTTATTGAAACACTCATCTCCAGCATAGATGGATGTAATATCAATGATAGTCCGCTTAATAGCTTTATCAATGTTTTGGCACTTGATCATGTTGAAACAAAGGATTTGGTTTATTTAAAGGAATTGGAAAAGAGAATCTTGCAAGTGAATTATGCCAAGTTTAATGGCAAATACCCACAGTTAGCACCTGCCACCACTCTTACGATGAAGGATCAGAAGATTCAAAGAGATGAACTTTAAATAAGATGGGATATATAATATATTTTTAGTTGCTGGCATCTGGCTCTGTATGACTATGAGCTTCAGCATGTCCTAAATATATAAATATAAATAAAAAGATATATAAACAAACAAAGCATCTGTATATTTACGGGTGCTAATCCACTGTCTTGTACAGTTATGACCTTCACTACACTTTTCTCTATCATCTAAAGAGGAATACTTCAGAGCTTTTCCCTTGTTACAAGTCAAAACAAGCATCCTTACCACAAATACCAGTTCCTACCAATCTGGACCAATAATAATAAAACTGTCCATTGACTATATTGACAGCACATGTGTAACATGCTCTCAGATGCTTTGATGGCATGACTCCAATCTCTTCCATATTCTCGTAATACATATCCTCCACCTCTTCTTCATCTGTGGGGATTCTTCTTGTATTATAGAGCTGTTCAGCCATGGGAACCATTTGTCGGGCAACTGCTGTTCGGTATATATTCTCATCAAAGTGATACAGACAACTCTTCCAGTTACTTGTCCATGTCTCCCCTTCTTCATTGATGTAGTTTTCCAATAATTTAATTTCTGATCGGTTGAGATGGCCATGACTTCTTGCTGTGATGTGCTCCACATCCGAGATAAAGTGTTTTATATCTTCAATTTCTAAGATAATAGTTTAATAAGCCATCATCATGATTAGAGAGACGTTACCATCAAGTATAAATAGTTTGGCACTGTTTGATTTGTTTTTACATCCCCAAAAATCATCACAATAGATATTGCCACAGAAGTTACCTTGATAAAAAAAAAAAAAAAAAAAAAGATGAGTTTATACAAGATAAAAACACCGGTAACTTACAGGATTGTGATAAATCAGGCTCAGTTCCATTCATACTCTTAGAAGGCATGTACTCTCTGCATGAATAACATTGAATGTGACCATCTCCACTTTGGTTTGTATTGGTGATGGGTGTTCTGCATGCATTGGCTGTTAAGAAGCTGGTATCACAGTATCGGCATGGTCGTCTAATGATGCTGATGATGAGTTATTTATAATAAATAGGATGCGATAATCTACTTACTTTCTTGTTGATCCTGTTGATCCTGATCCTGATCCTGATCCTGCTGGTATTTCATGTGTTGTTGAGTTCTTATTATTTCGATTCACGGTACCGTTTTGCTAATATAGATTTATATAATGTTAAATCGCTGATAATAATAGTAAGAGTAATAGTTACTTGATTTGACTTATTGTTGGTTGATATGGATGGAGTAATAGTGATACTTGTTAATATATCTTGAGCCTGAGTTAATATATCCAAGAAACTCTGTACTGTGAAGCTCCTGACTGTTCTAACTGAACTGACTCTACAGATAGGACACCGTGCACTTTTGTTCTATGTTAATAAGAGGATAGGATGATGATTACTATTTGCTATTACCCAATAAGCACATCTGCGCAGCCTTTGCAATAAGTATGCAAGCATGGCAATAACGAATAAGGATCATCATAGATATCTTGACAAATAACTAATATATAATATTAATAGCATTCATTATAATTCGTATTTCATATAATACCACAAGTGAGTTCTTCTTTTAACCTATTCTATTATATTAAAGTTGGTCAACTTGTGTGTGTGTGATTTAGAAATAGCAAAAGTTACCACAATTGTCTCATTAATAGCTGTCATTGGCGTTTTGTATATGTTTATAAAAAAAAAAAAAAAGCTTAAATAAGAAAGAAAGGGAGGGAGATGATAAAGTGTATTATATTTACTTTTATAAAAAAAAAAAAAAAGCTTAAATAAGAAAGAAAGGGAGAGAGATAAGCCTTTATAAAATAAGAACAAGATAAAATAAATAAAATGATATATACTCACACTTTTTTTCTCTTTAAATAAATGTACTGTCGTACTAAAACATTGTCCCAAGCATTATTTATTATTAAACATACGCCTTTACACGTGATGCGCTCAGCCAAGAACAGCTTGTGTTGGAATTGCTTGATTTATACTTTGAAGAAGGAACGTATTAAAATGGGTTAGTCGTCGAATAACAGTGTACTTTTATATAAACATCTGTTTACTACTTTCTCTCTCTCTCTTTTTCCCCTTCTTTTTTTCGATTAAAAAATAATAATGGTTGCTTCCTATTGGTGGCTTGTTTAAAAAAAAATAAACTCAAATCGCAAAAAAAAAAAAAAAAAATGACAAGCCGGGGGTTCTCTCTTTCTTTCTATTACACATAGTTGCTTTTACCCTTATAAAACACATCATCATCAATCATGAGCGATAAAGAAGAAGAAGTATCCTCCTTTCCTTTAAATAAACACAGCGATAAACCCACTCAAAAGCCTAAACAGCATCGATGTAACGCACACTTGGAAGATGTATTAGAAGGAGTCTCACAGTGGCCCATGGATGTGAGTAAGCCATTTGGTATATTTTTAGAGTGTTTAAAATCAAAACCAGGTATTTAAGAAGATATGAATAAAAAAAAAATATCAATACTATAATGATGACAACAAACTGATATAAAATATATTTAGGTCAAGAACCTGAGAGATACAACAAAAAGTAAATAAACAAGTAATTTTGATTCCCCGCACTTTATACAAATCTGCTTTTTTTTTGTTGTTGTTATCCTATATGAAAAAAAAAGAACAAAAAGGACGATGCTATTCAAGTTTATATACGAATTGAATGTAGTAAATCACTATTTAATGCTGATACAGAGGGAATCACTGATTGGTTAAAAGATGAGCTCAATTCCTTCATTATATGAGTATGATCTTTAGGTATGCTATTTAGAACAAAAAGGAAAAGCTGTTGGATTGTTCAATCCCGCGCCATGGTTTAGTATTAGCCTTTAGCAAAGGTAATGCATTTATTTTAGCAATGATAATTTAAAAGTACCACAGACTAATATCATTATCCAGAAACGATCAGATCGGCCGGTATGAATTGCGCCCGAGTTTCGATAAAAGGATGATGTTATTACTTCATACAAAAGAAGACATTATACTTATTTTAGAAATAATAGTTAGACGACATTGTTTTCATTGTTTGATTTAAATGTCTGCACGAATTCATTGTTCCCCTTAAGAAAAGCGAATGTTTATTTTGTGATTAATAAGCACCTGTCTTCTGTTTCTTTCTTTTCGTTCACTGTTTATTATTTCTTAAAAATGAAAAACAAAGCAACCTTGTTTGTATATGATAATAACATCATCTGCATAAAAGCAATGTAAGTATAGCTAAACATGAGTTAGACCAATAGATTAATATCATTCAGATCGTGTTGTCATTTCTAGCGAAAAGTGTAGTGTCACTCAGAACTACCACAAAGACAGAAATATAGGCTACCCGTCTCGCGCTTTCAAAGGTACTTTTAGTACGTTAATGCTGGTAAGAAACTTTTTTAAAGAGTGATAAGGCTGTCAAATTAAACTAAACCCCATGTTCGTTATACTTTTTACATTATATTATTATTTTTAGTTGAAAAAAAAAAAAAAAAAAAAAAACTTTCTTTTGGTCGCCCAGATATGTTATTCGAGCCCTATGTTAGTTTTGCTGAGCTTACCTCCAAGTCTATAGCAACCACAGACCTTCTTTACCTGGATTTGCTTACAAAATTATCAAAAAACCAAAACCTCAAATTGATGATCATTGCTCAAAAAGCCAATTCTATTTTCAAAGTATGAATCGTTTTACGCCACTCTCCACTCATTCTTGATTTTCTTATATTTATGCAGCAGCGAAAATACCCGACAGCAAACTCAGTTCAAGCACGATTTGCAAGAATAGTGGCAAAAACGGGAGGATGCGGTTGTTGCATCACAAATCCATTCCAATATACTAAAGGCAGTCGGCAATCTCAATCAAATGAAAACCACAAGTAATATAAACTAGGCTGCAGAAGCAGGAAACAATTTCTATCAAGCTTTGTTAATGGCACATTGTATATTAATCACCGCTAATGATTTGATAGTTACACCATATGGAAACAAGTCAAACTAAAGAAGATGATAAAAACTCAGTGGATGAAGATACAAGTGATAAAGTTTTTACAGACGAACTCCATTCAACAATCGAGAAATCAAACGAGTTTACTCTGTAAACATCTTCGACGTTTCATCATTAACAGCTCCATCAATTCTCAAAGAACAAACATGTGAAATAGAATACAACAGTATCAGCTGCTTCCGCTAATACTATTGTTCTCACGGACAAATCAATGAAGCACATCTTGCAACAAAAGTCATCAAACCTATGCTGATTGAATTCTCGTATCAACATGATATTGATCCCATCACTCATCATGAAGCTCGATTCCCTGGCCCTACGGTGACACATTTCTTTGTTCTAATAACTTCTCCAAATAATCCTCTCTGCACGACCATTTTGGAACGCACAGCAGCAGCTCGAATAATTATTTATATTATCCATCCATTGTTTCTATCAAATAATGATATAGTGGAATTAGCATGGTTCGAACGCGAATATGCTACCACTGGAAAGCCTAAATGGGATGGTGCCCTGTTCAAGATACGCGAAAGAGATGAATCCGTTGCTTTGCTGGAGTTCTCTGACGAGTTCAAGGACCAAACTTGTACTATCAAAGAAAGTTAGGATATTGAGAAGAAAAAAAAAAACTATACACAAAGGTGTTGAAGATGATCAATGATACAGAACCCATTTCAAAACTCATCAGATATTATGGTATAGTGCATATTGCATGATCCTATTTTGAACGATTTATGTAACGTTTATTTATAGCAAACGTTTTGTACTTTGAGAAGCCCGGTGGATACCGTTGTTCCATGATTAAGAATATCGTTACTTCATTCGTTGCTCCTAGTACACTTCGACTAGTGAAAAAATACGCTCAACAAGTACCTGATCTCCTTGGAAAGATGACGTGATTAGACATTGTTTTTTTTTAGAAACGCACAAAATTTACCAGCCGCACTGTATAAAATCCTATTTTTAGGGCGTTTTGATTTTCATAATTCTGTAAAATACATAATATTACAAATACGAGTTTTGTGTTGGAGAAGCAACAACAGAGTCATGTTTTGGAGATTACTTTTGAAGAGCATAAAATGACTCGAAAAGGTTCCTTTCTTTTTCTTTTTTCTTTTTCAATAAAACTGATTATTGTTATTATTATTATTAGAGTCCTTTGATAATATATTAGCCAACGCATCTTATGATATTTACGGTGTTATCGGTTTTATTGAAGGCTTTAAAGGTATTATTACTTGCTAAAAAAAGGAACCAATTTTTGTATTCATTCTCGTTGCCATGGTAACACATGCACATAAAGAAAAGTACATGCTGGTGATATCAGCAATACAACATCGTGGTGAGATATTTGGAAACAACATTGCTGTGGTTGAAAGGATAACATGTGTTCCTTTTCATCCCCAGAAAGCAGTACAAAAACTAGATTCAAAGGTTATTATATACACGATTAAAAAGCGAAAAAAAAAAAAAGACTTATACATAAATAGATTGTTTTTGAAGAGGATGAGGAGGATCAAGATAAAAAACAGAGCAACATCTTATACGCACAAAAGAAGAAAACAGTAGGAGGACGACCCTATCCTGTAATGAGACAATCAAGCTCACTTATCACACGATTTAAAGAAACGTTTCAAAAAAAGAAAGAAGTTGATCCTTTACGCGATTTAGTAGAACCTAAAATACCACCCGAGATTTTAAAATCATCTTCTTCTACATCATCCTCATCTTCTTCCTCTTCTTCAGTGGATGACGATGCAGACGATGATGATGCACTTGAGTTACGTTTACAAAGACAGGTGACTGAAATGTTTAGTAGATCTATGTTTGTATACTCTACTACATGCGGTAATGTTGGATCTATTTCTACAATATGTAAATACTTATTCTACGTAAACAGATATTACTCGAAGTTTCCAAGCTTCCTATGAAAAAAGTAAATCTGATCCAACCTATGATGATGATACTGTTCCACTATGCAAAAAAGTAGATTCAAGATTTTGGTGGAATGAACACATTTCTCGTGATTTTATTACACAAAAAGTAAGTGTGTGTGTGTACCTTGATAATACAAAAAAAAAAAAAAATAACAATCATAAAAAAAGTTAGATGATTGGGTCATTCCAATTATGCAGGGTACAATACAAATAGAACCGTGTCACATTGAAGGTTATGCGTTTGATTTCATTCTCATCTCGCGAAGAAGTAGAGAGAGAGCAGGCATGCGATATCAACGTAGAGGTATAAATGATCAGGGCCAAGTTGCCAATTTTGTGGAAACAGAACAGATTGTTTTATTCAAGAGAGATGATGCAAATCACGCTGCTTCTTTTATCCAAACACGTGGTTCTAGTAAGTAAAAGAAAAAGAGTGTTTTTTATAGATCTAAAATTAAATATATATATATATGTATATAGTCCCTCTTTTTTGGAGTCAATCACCTTATAGTCTACATCCAGTCCCAGCACTCGATCGTGGACAGGATGAAAACAAACAAGCGTTTTATAAACACTTTAAAACACAAGAGAAATTGTACGGAAGACAAATTGCTGTCAATCTAACCGAACTTTCAGGTCGCGAAGCTATTGTTGGAGCGGAGTATAGAAAACAGGTTGAGAATCTGGGTGATTCCAATATAAAGTAAGTTTTGATATATCAAATAATGTGATATGTTTCATTTATGTATATGTAAAAAGATATGTAGAGTTTGATTTCCATAGAGAAACAAAGGGAATGAGATATGAAAATATAACCAAGTTGAGTACCAGTTTGTATGATGATTTATCAAAAATACAGTAAGTATGTCTTTCTTTAGTTGTATATTTATTACCCAAGTTGACAAACCAAAAAAGGTATTTTTGGGAGACACAAGGTGAACAAGTGAATGTTTACTGTGAGCAAACTGGTGTTTTTAGAACGGTAAGATAAATCAATAGTATATATATATATATATATCATCTTGCTTACATCATATTTTTTTTATAGAATTGTATGGATTGTTTGGACCGTACAAATGTTGTTCAGGTAAGACAAAGGCGATCGATATAAAAAGAAGAAAGTATGCTTATATAATCTCATAGAGTGCATTTGGACGTAGCGTACTCAATTTACAATTAATGCGGTTCGGTATATCTGAATATCCAGAACAAGGCATTAAGTATTATGATGAGTTTGAAAGAATCTTTAATAATGGTTTGTCATATTTTATATATCTATTTTAAAGAAAACTTTAATTCACAATGCTTATAAAAATAGTCTGGGCTAATAATGGAGATATGATCTCTCGAATGTATGCTGGTACAAGTGCATTGAAAGGAGATTTTACCAGGTAAAATATAAAGTTAGAGAGAGAGAGAGAGAGAGATAGAGGGAACAATACTTTCTAAATGTGATGACAATAAAAAAAAAAAAAAGAACCGGAAAGAGAAACATCACTGGCATGATGAACGATGCTTCTAACTCATTAGCACGCCTGTATTTTAATACCGTAAAAGATTTTTGGAGACAAGCTACTGTTGATTTCGTATTAGGTAAGATAAAAAAAAACCTGTTTGATTAGCATTAAATGAAATAACAAATGAAACTCCTCCTCCTCCTCCTCCTCCTCCCCTTTTTTTACATACAGGTTATCATAAAGCAGAAATATTCAGACATGTTCCCCAAAGCACGAAAATGTCTGCAGAACCGGGCATTGAAAGACATTGGGCCAAAATCCGATCTGATGCTGGTAAAGCCGGATATATATACATATATATATACATATATATATATATATATATTATTGGCTCATCTTGTTCTGACATATATACATATTTATTGTAGTTGATATCAGTGCTGAAATCGTAATTGCTGATGATGAAACAAAAATAGCAGGTTGGACATTATTATCCCCACCAACAAGAGAAGATGGCAAAAAGAGGTACAGAGAGATAAGAATGATAGAGAGATTCATCATTAATGTATATATATATATATATATAGATCCTCTTTATTATCTCCTCCACCCACCAAAGACTTTGAAGAAAAAGTAGTCCTCCTCACCAAAAAGGCTCTGTATGTCTGTAGTTATAATTACAGTTTAGAAAAGGTGGTCCAATTTAAACGACTCAGCCTGGATATGATCATATCGATTCAAATGGGTGAGTATATTTTATCGTCATTGACACCTCAGTCGCGTTCGGAGGATCAAAATTACGGCATGATCATTACACATTGGACGGACGGGGAACATGTCCGTTGGAACACGGGTAATTTCCGAAATCAAAACTTGGGTGATTTGAACATCGATGAACAAGGAAATATACAGTTTTCAGAAGGAGAAGAAGAAGACGAGGAAAAGAAGGAGACGGGCAAGAAGGAGGAAGATGGTGAAAAGAGTAGAATTACATTTAGAGTTGTGAGATACAATGTCTTTGGTGAATTGGATGGCAAGGTCGAGACAGGCAAGCAGCAGATTACCAAGATGGTAGAAAGCATTGCCGAAGCGTGCGGACAAAAGTTGACAGATGATAGTTTTGTGATTCGTAAACCCATAATTAGGTAACCAAAAAAAGGGGTCTTTTTTTTTTTTTACCTGTTATTTCCCTTCCCTTTCCTTTATCAAACAACTCACTGCCTTCTTTATTCTTATTATTATTAGTCTGGAACAAGCAGAAAAGACAGACGGTATATTTAAAAAAATGGAACATAAAATCAAGCAAGCGATCTGGCTATAGGAGTGTTTCATTTCCAAATAAAGTAAATCCCTGATCATGACTTATACCGTAAAAAAAAAAACCTCTTTTATAATAACAATAATCTTTTGTGTACCCTCGATTATCATCTATTTCATTACCCGTTTTATTTTTTGTGTCTTTTTGGTTTAATAAAACTATTTCATTTATTATTATTATTTCATAGAAAATTGATTAAAGATCAATTAATTCATTTCCAATCATAATGAAATGTGGGGGTTTTTGACAGGGTTCGGTCTTTACCGGTAGCAAAACTATGAATGGAAATAGACTGCAGAAACATTTTTACAGAAAAAAAAAGAGAGCGAGGTATCGATGGAAAGAGATTGATATATAGAGATACAAGGTGCTGATTATATGAAATATGATTCAGTGCCTTCGATGGCATTTATTTCATCAAAGGCAATAAAGCGATGATGAATATCGAGATGCCATCATAAAGGATTGGCATTTGCCAAGTATGTATATGTAAATTGTTAATTTGTAAAATCTCACAATTCATCTCTGGTCCCAACATATACACACGCAAAATACGAAAAAGGTCTAGTTTTATTAGGTTTTGACAAGTGTGCCAAGAAAGGAAGTTTGCTGCAAATTATCTCATAAGCAATATTATTGGCTGGATTGGATTACAGTGGGAAACAGCAACATTTTTCGATTTATCTAAAGCTAGATAATTTCATCATAGTTTATTTAGTGTATTTTTTGTCGGTTTTTTATGGTAACCGGGAATAATAGATGCAATGCTCTATTCTTCTTCTTCTTCATTTACTTGTAAAAAGAAAAAAAAAAAGAAAAAAGGAAAACAGGTACGCATAATGGACGATCTGTTTAAGCCAATAAATGAGTATCCTAATGTCCTACAAGGTGGTACCAAAGGAAATAAAAAACAGTAGACGGAGTTGATGTGAATGTTGTTCATTTTGTCTCCTTTGCTAATAAGAAGAGCTGAGTAAGAAAAATAAAAATGTTATCTTTTTTACAAAAAAAACCAAACTTTGTTTATAAACCCAGTTCATTTTAACAAGTCATTGTATCTCTTTTCAATCTTATTTTTATAATATAAAGTACGAAGTAAGAGTCTTTGTTAATAGTGCTTACAAAGTTTATTTATCATCCATGTTGATAAGTATTATTAAAAGTAAGGGTGTGTGACCCGTCAAAAAAAAAGGCGGAGTTAAAAATAAAGCTCAGATTTTAACCGATTTCTGAAACCATTTGCACACAAGAAAAAACAATGAACTTTTTTTATTATCTCTCAAAAGAGAGGGCGGAGAAAGCCTTTTTCTTGGTTTGAATTTTAGAAACAACGTGAACTGACCATGTCTTTTTAAGAGTCTGTTTTTCATCATCATTTCCCTTTTTTTATATATAAAATACACCATATCTCCCATCCCCCCAATCCTGGCAGTTGTTTTCTGGGAAACTTGATTTATTTTTGTACTTTCCTTCTTTCTTTCTTTATTCCTTTCTCTTTTTCACACACACTTTTTTTTTTTTTTTTTTGTAATTATAATCATCATCTTTTTTGTTATATAAACAAATAAAAGCACACATCATATATAAGTAAAAAAAGAAATCAACTCGCACAACAATGTACCATAACACTCCACCAACTACCCAAGATAGCAACATGAATTTATTAACAAGCCCTTTTGATCCTGATCAATTGGACTATGTCCTGGGTTATACAGAGCAGCCACAACAACAGCAACAGCCTGTCATATCACAAGAACCTCAATCCTATTCTGAACTAGATATTCAACAATTACAACAGCAAATGCCACAGAATGAAGCAGATATCTGGAATGTCTCTTTTATGCCACCACACTACTCTCCTACCGCTTCCGTCCAACCAATACCATCACAGAATAACTCTAGAAGCATCAGTGATTTTTATAATAAATCACCCTCGCCACAATCATCTGTACAACCAGATGCTACTGTAAGTTTTTATTTTGTTGCAAGAGGAAAGGAACGTTTTTTAGTAATAGAGAAAAAAAAATTTTTTTTTTTTTTGCATGTTCTAGATGAATACTAGCATGTCACACGATTTTGCCTCTCGTTCTCCAGAATCTTCTTCTTCTGCCGAATCGAATTTGGTTTCACCCCCACAACAGTACCACCCTTCCAATAACGACTACTCCGATCTACTCCATGACTCACTCTCTATCCCCCCACCATTGGTTTCAAAGCAGCCCCACCACCATCATGCCCGTCGTTCATCGTCTGTCCCTCCTCATTTCCATCGATTCAAACAACACCAGCACCAATTGATGCAGGGCGTGGACCCCAATTTCCCTTATACGCTCAAACAACCACCTATTCAGATCAAGCGAGTCGTCAATACAAATACCCCGGCGCAGCAACCATCCTCGATGGACAGTGAGGTCTATAGAACTCAGCTCGATGATAGACTGAGAAAGATCAACTTTGATGATATCACCGTTGCTGAATTAAAGGACATGCTGCGTGAGCGGGGACTTTCTGCTACCGGAAGAAAAGCAGAATTAATGGCAAGATTAAAAGAAGAACAGGATATACTATTCAATAATAAGCCTGCTGCTGTGATCAAAGTCCCTGGGTCGCCAGCATTACATCGAAGAGTGGCCAATATCTCTCTTACTGATTCGCCCACCATGGAGAAGAAGCGGTTTTCGCCTTATAGCACATCACCTCAACGTCATTCGTCCATTTCGATTGCGCAGATAAATCCAAAGAGGGACGAGAGAATGGCGTCGTCTTTGCCTGATACGTCGGCATTTTTGAATGATCAGTTTATGATGAGAAGAAAACCTTCTACTTTACGTAATAGTTTAGACGAGACGGGTGAGTTTTTTTTTTTTTTCTCTCTCTCTCTTTCTTTTCATATAAATAGATGCTTATACCCTTTTTTTTTTTTATAGATATAACACTATCTGAACCCCCACCACAGGATGCTTCCATGTTTTACTATCCTACCGTTGAAAATATTGAAGAAGCAGTAACTGTGGATGATATTTGGGATGAACAGATGCTTCAAAACTTTTTGAATCAAATTTAAAATATAGATAGATATACTTTTTTTTTCTTTTGTGCGTGTGTAGTAAAAAAAAAAATAGTACTTTAGTGTAAATATTAATAATAATAATAATAATAGTAGTATATAATGTATAGTGTACATCATCACTCTCTCTCACTCTCTCTCTCTCTCTTTCTGTGTGTGTGTGTTTAGTATATTTATATATTTATATCTTTATATATACATAAATAAAAAAAAAGGGCTATTTTTTTCTTTTCTTTTCTTTCTTTCTATCTATCTTTCCTTGTTTTTTATAATATGTACTTTTTTATTTATTTATTTATTGTATTCATGTCTTTATCACATTGTAAATGTCAAAAATACCAAAACGCACACCATAAAAAAAAAAAAAAAAACACACACACGCAAGTATGAGTAAAATAGTGGCATAATAAAAGCAACAACTTGCATAACTTACTTTTTCGCTAACGGGGAAGGTTTATACTCTGTATTAGCAACATTTTTCACTACCGTCGTCGGCCAATGAAACTGACTATTAAAAGTGGTTGGCGTAAAAGTCAATGGGCTTGGTAATTCGTTTGTATGATAGAAATCAGGATAAAATGTAGAAGGCGATGGTAAGTTTTGAACAAATTGAGAGGGAACTGCATCCTCGTTCCCTGGTATTTGAACCCTTAGGCTTCCTTTACGACTTTGAGATACTGTTGGTGGTTCCTGTGGGTAATAATAACCGGGATGGACTACTTGTGCATAGGGTGGATTCATCTGGCTCTATATTATTGTTAATCATATTATATATATTTATATATATATATAACATCATTTACCTGTAACATATACATTGGTTGTGGTATTCCATACATTTCATAGTAAGCATTTGACGGAATGGAAGGTGGTGGCATTTGAGCTGTGGGTGCAGGTACATAACTAACAGGATATCTTGGCTGTTGTTGTTGTTGGTGTTGTTGAAGATGCATTTGGGGTTGAGGTGGAAGTGGTGCCTGTGGTGGTGGTGGAGGAGGTAGTGGCGTAGCAGCAGGTGGATGATGATAGACCATCATTGATTGCTGTTGTTGCTGTTGCTGTTGATGCTGTAGTTGTTGTTGTTGTTGTTGTTGTATATACGTAGCTTGATTCTCCTTCTCTTCTTCCTCCTCCCCCTCTTCCTCATCGTGCTCTATTCCTTGTTTATTGCTGTGTGATATCAAGTCATCATGACCCAGCATACTTGGATGATCCAATTCATCATCATCCCACTTTCCACCATCTTCAGCGTGAATAAACTGAGATAACATTTAATGATTGGATTTGAATTTGATTCAAAAATATCAGTATAGCTTACATCTTGATTTGATTTGCTCTCATGAGGATCATTATACTATTTTTATTGTAATTATTAATATGATTATTTTTAACATGTTAAAAATAAATAATTATTTTTACCTCTGTGTATCTCATCAAGATTTGATCAATGTCTGTGCTTGCATATTGGACTAATTTCCCATTCGCATTAAATATCAAAAGTGCAATTTCACAATCACACAAGACACTCAGTTCGTATGCTTTCTTCATTAATCCGAGCTTTCGCTTTAGAAAGGTAACCTATTTTATTGTTGTTGTTATTACGTCACTTTTTTACGCAGTTCATCACAAGAAGACTAACCTGTTTGTTTCGCTCATCTTGAATGGATTGAATCTTAATCTTTTTACGTCCCATCTTATTTTAACTTTTTTTTATTTTATTTTTTTAAACTACTTTTACTATTTTTAATAATAAATTTAAAAATAAATATAAAAAACCAATTCTAATAAAAGAATAGAAATGTTTAATCCTATTTTTATTATTTTTTATAATAAATATATATATTTATATATATAATGGCAAAGAAATAAGAAAAAAAAAAAAGAAAATGTATTATTTTGTTTTCCCCTTTACTTATTCTCATATGTGTCGCTATTTGAAAAATAATAAACATTTGTTTTGTTTTGGATTTGTGTGTGTTGTTATTGTTTATTCCTCATCATATGTTTGGATCAGTCGATCCTTTTCTTTTTTGGGGCTTATGGATACCACTAACTGATGATATCTTGCAAATGAGCAATACGTTGCTATGGTTACCAAGATGATTTTTTTATTTTATTGGTAGAATGGAAGGAAAAACGTGTAATTAAAATAAAAGGGGAGGGGTTAGTTTAGTTGATCATGAAAAAGTAAGGTTTTTGATAAAAGCGTGATGCTCTGGAGTGACTGTATGTTCATTCATTTGAGATGATGAAAAGAACACAACAGATATCATCTATAAATGATATCAATACAAAAGCAAATAAAAAGAAAAACAGATATTGCAAAGAGCCGACAAAAAAAAAAAAAAATAGGAGATGGACAGGGGAAGAATAAATTATCGGCTGATTTTTTTTTTATCTTTTTAGAAGGGTCAAAAAATAAAAACAAAACCTTTCATTGTTCCGTTTTGGTCCCTGAAAATAGATCTTAAATGCATTTAAAAAAAAAACGAATCATTTATTATCAAACAAGAAGACCCTGTTGTCTTTTTAAATGTTCATTTTCCTGTAAAAGTTTCTCCAATTCAACCAACAAGACATCCTGTTGTTTTTTCATGTAGGACAAATGCTGTACTGTTTTATGTAACAAGCTGGCCTTACTCATCTTTTTATGGCCTATTCCTGGTAATTGCTGGCGAAGGACATCAAAGCCATCACGAATTTGGGCACGACGCTTTTGTTCAGATTGGATATGGACCTGACGACGTAATTCTGCAGAGGACACTATCACTTCTTCTCCCTCTTCCTCTTCTTCTTCTTTTGTGGATATAGAAGAGTCGCGACGCTGGTGCTTATAATTTCTCTTTTTCTTCTTGCTACTGCTTCCATCTTCATATGTTTCTTTTGAATATTGATGAAACTCGGGTAAAAAGGCATCAGGGAGTGGATTAGCCAGCGCTAATCTTTTATTGATCTTTTCGGTGAGAGCTGAATTGCTTGGAAGTGAAGGACTTGATACAGGAGAAGGTAATAACGAAGAGGTATGTGATGAACAGGAACTGTTAGTGTGTGCAAGTGGTGAGGATGGCATAAATGGAGGAGGTGTGATAAGACCAGGTGTAGAGGACATCATGGGTGGAGGAGAGGAGGAGGGATACATTTCAACATGTGAAGGTACCATGGGTTGAGCTAATACAGGGACAACTGACTCGTAGTTAAAAGCAGGGACTAAAAAAAAAAAAAAGATAGATGATAATATAAATGAATTGTTACTAAATATAATCAATAAAAAAAAGTCTACAAATTTACCGTGAGGATGATGGTAAATTGTATCGTCGTAATAATCCATTTTATTATTCGTTGGATAATAGGGCATATAGGTAGAATTTTCACTGCTAAAATAAGACATTTTGTTGAATAAGGATTGTAGATATAGTTGTGTATGTATTTACTAAAGAAAGGAATGAGTAGATATGTATAATAAAAGGAAGGAAGGAAGGGGTGATGATAAAAGTAAATGGGAAAAAAAGATTGTTTTATTAATAAATAGTGAGTTTATATATAACATCAGACTTATATATAAATTTAACTTTCTTTCAAGTCCGATGTAAATTGATCAAGAAACCATTCGATCTCTTTTCTTCATATTAAAAATATCATGGATTTCAAACTCACTTAAATACTATTTATTAAACAATACGAAAAGTACCATTCGTGATGTTGCTTATTAAGAGTAGGACTCATATAAGTTATTGTGATGCATCTACCAGTTAAATGATCTATTCAATCGATTTACTACGCGTAGTCAATTAAAGAATGGTCATATAGTCATTTTATAATCATAATATCAATACAGAATAAATAACAACAATAGGTGCAAGCAATATCTGGCTTTCAATGCCAGGATTTTATATATTTTTAAAGAAAACCCCCAATAATTACAAGTTTGTAAGCTTCTTCTTTTGGAATCCCATTACCCCTGGTTTCTTGGTTATTTAATTTTATAATTTTATAAATATATAAATATATTTCAAATCATCTTTATCCCGAAGAACATTACATGTAAATATGAAGAAGAAAAGAAGCGGAATATGTCCATGATTTTGGATAATGCAAATTAAATTTACTAAATATGTAGTTTGTATCACATCGAGTGGACAAAGATGGAAGGGATTTTTGGTCCTATCAAAGTAGATTATGGTGTTTTTTCACACCGTGTTTTATTAAAATAGATATTCATATATAAGTGTATCTATGAAAGTAATAGATCCAATTCATGCAATAGAGCATAAACATTATTATTTGTAATGAAAACAGGTAATATCACCAGAATATATGCATTTTACGATAAACTGAAGTCACTCTAATCTAATTTGTAGTGAAAAGTGCAGTGCACATAAAGATATACATAAGAGCTTTAATTGAAATTTAGGTAATTTAAGCTTGCCAAAGTGACGTTATTTCTAAGGTCGAGATTTTCGAAAAAGACAATTCTAAATCATTTGAATAGTATAAAATCACAGCTGATCAAGGGTACAGCGACACTCAGTTTCAGCCAAGATACTATGACTGCCATGTTTGTTTGTGTAAAGGTACAAGTCAATTATAAATTGCAATATTGTCACTCTAATGCTGAAGGCTTTTATATGAGTTGAATACTACTTTAATGCATCATGGTCTAAATATCGATATACATATTATTTATTTAAAAATAAACCTGAAGAGCTTGATCTATCGAAGACTCGGATGGACAGTATGGACACTTGAATCTGGCACCACTTGTTCTACTATTATTTCTACTCAAACGCAATAAACTCTCCTTACAAATCACATGACCACAAGACATCATCATCGGTGGATTATCATCTGTTGCCTGTTCTTTAGAAACAGGGCATACAAACACAGAATGGTATCTAAGCTCTTCATCTACTGCAATCTCAACTGGTAGTTCATCTTGTGCACTCCATTCTGCTCTTTTAGCCGACATGATCTTGTATAGTTTAACTATGACAGGTAGAGCTGTTGTACCAATAAATACACTTTTGATATTTATTAGTATTACGATGCTATATGTTAAATCACCTGTCACTTTTACCTTGTATAAAGTGGACTTTCTGCACTCATGTTTAAGAGTGAACAAAAATCACGTTGAAATTGTTGTTTAATATCGACCCAATTATGAGGAGAGCAAAGATCAGCATAACGAGAGCTTGAAAGATCATCCACATACAGTGGAGCTGTCATGACCTTTTTAATCTCTAAAATATTGGTTTAGAAAGTGTTATTTTTGTTTAAAAAATGGCCTTCCTTTTTACCATTATAATGCTTTTCACCAAAAGCACCAAAATTCTGTCTTCCATAATTGATAGCCTCAATTGCATTCACTGACAGCAATATCTGAATAAATCTCATACGATGTAAATTGAATTCCAGCGTACTTGCAATCTTTTTCAATTCCTCGCGGTGACCCTTTGCCCATCTATTATCATAAACATATAAGCACTTCTTTTCTTTTCCATCGTAATAAATCACTTTACTCTATTGCACTTGATAGATCTTGCTCTTTCTCAATCTGACACAAAACCTTGTACATTTGTTCAAATTCATTCTTTAGTTTTTCAATGGTTACACGCAAGTCGTCATCAACCGCAATCCCAGCCTCGTCCAAGAACTCGTCGCATAATTCAAATTGTCCTTTTCTGATAAAGTGAAATGCAAGTGCACGGTATATTAAATTCCCTTTATTTGCAAATGCTTCTGGATGATATATTTTGGAGACATCTTCTTTGAATTTCTACTTGTTTTTTTTTTTTTTTTTTTTTTTTTTTTTTTTTTTTAGTAAATATAAATATATCCGCTTTTATCTATACACTTTACTCTGTCTACTTCTTTTCCAAGCTTTGATAATGCTAATTGAAACTCTTTTTGTGCTTTTTGAAATTGGAATTTTCCAACGTCTTCATGTAAGGTTTCAAGCCGTTGACGTTTATTTTTGGGATCTACAAAAAGGCAAATAATAAGAATTGAAGTTGCAAATATAAAAAACGGTGAGAATACCTTTTTCAATTGAATCTTTTGCCGTTTGTAACAGTAACTTGAGTTCGCTTACTTTATCAGCCACTGCTGTTTGCATTGCGTTCTTCTTGACCGACACATCTTGACACACTGTTGATAAACTGTCCATATTTCCCCGTCTGTGTTTGTTATAATAATCTAGTGAGTTGTATATGAAACAACAAAAAAGAGAGAAAAAATACCAACATTTTTTTCATGTAATGACCCGATTGGTCACGTGCTTCGAGAGAGAGAAAAGAATGGCCTTCTACTGGCACATTTGCATTACAACCCTTATCATTTCACCTATTCAAATAGACTAACCCAATCGTTTGATACAAACAGTAAAGTAGTTTCAGAAAATTCATATCAATAAAAAAAGAAAATCATTTGCACAGCATAGCGCAGTCAAAATGAAAGAAACGCACCGATATCCTCTTAGTGTCTATTATAAAAAGAACATATGATTTATCTGATTAGATTTAGAGCCTATAACATCGATAATAGCAATAGAAACGTGTAAAATGTGAATCTATTCTACCTCAGCTTTTTTGCGTAGGAATATATCAAGCCAATAAAAGCTAACATGGCTAAATGACATAGGGATATACAAGAGGATAATAACACTCGCTCAATGCTATTTCTTTTTCAATTCCTGTTCAGTTCAATGGTTTATGACACTCTTTCAGGCTTCAAGTTGGAGGTAGAATAGAAGCGAACCTTGTTAGAATACATTTGTTGTGAATATATTTTCGTATCACCCATTTCAACATAAAATTGCTAACTTCATTCAATATTAATAGGCGCAGTACAATTTCTGTGTGTGCCCTATTTAAGCGTAACCCGAATATAAAGCTAGTTTCGAATAGGAGTACAACTCTTTCAAAAGCAAAACACAAAAGAGAATTTTCAAAATAGTTGTATTTAATCTTATGGAAGAGATATGTCTCTTAAAATGTTTATCAGTGATCTATTGCCTATCGGTGGTCTATCGCCATTCAACATAAAACTATAAGAAAAGCTTAATAGTGGATAACTCCGAGATGGAATATATATTGTAACAATGCTTGGGAAATCTTTTTCAACTCTTTGCTGAGTAAAAAAGAAAAGATATGAATGACATTTTGTTGACCACTGCAGTCCAAAAGCGGCTGTTTTATCTGTCTTGTGTGATGCTTATATATAAAAAAAAAAAAATTCTCAGGGAAAAAAATGGTTTATTAACCAAATTTAGAAACTTAATGCCGACAAGCCTATCATATTTAACTAGAACAAATAAATCTTTTCTTACTTTTCATCTTTTCTCCTTCTCTCTTTTTTTCTAACTCACTTTCTTCAAAACAAAACATGTCCAACGATCAACAAACATTACAATCAAAGGTTGCCGTGATTACCGGTGGTAGTCGTGGTATTGGACTCGCATGTGCTCAAGCACTTGTTGACAGAGGGGCCAAAGTGGTGCTGGGTGATATTTTGGATACTGAAGGAAATAAGGCTACTGCTAATCTTAACAAAAAGTAAAGTAAAGAAAAGGAAAAGGATGAAGTAAATATATATATATAATTGAATACTCAAGAGGTTTATTAGTGGAAAGGTAGCAGTCTATTGCCACACTGATGTTACAAAGTATAGCGACTTGATCAAGTTATTCCAGACTGCTGAAAAAGAATTTGGAGGCGTTGATGTAAGTTTAATCCTAAATTCTGTTCTATCTATATTTTAATGCGAGTGATAATGCATAGATTGCCTTCTTAAATGCTGGTGTTGGTTCCCCCAACATCTTGTTTAGTCCTTTAGATGGTAAATATCTGCATATATATATATATACGAAGAGGTCTTTTTAGTCTCATCTTTAATCATGCAATTCTATCATATTAGATGATGCCGATATGCTGTGCCAAGAAATTAATTTAGGTGGTGTCATTAAAGGAAACAAGGTTGCTGCCTTGCATATGGCTCAACGTGGAGGTGGTGTTATTGTAAATACGGCTTCTATGGCAGGATTTTTAACCAGCGGGTAAGTGAAAATACGTGTGTGAGAGATATAGAGCCTTACTTTTTTTTATTTTTTTAAATGTAAAAAGTGTACTTGGTGCTTATAATGCTAGTAAACATGGTGTTATTGGCTGGACCAGATCCATGGATCTACTTCATCAAATTGCCAACATTCGTACAAATGCTAGTAAGTCTGTGATATGTAAACACAAATCTGACCTTTAAAAACTAATATTTTTTAATTCTTGTTCCTTTCAAAAAAAAAAAAGTTTGTCCTTTCTGGGTCCGTAAGTATTTTGAGTACCTGATTATAAAAAAGGATTGCTTATATTAATGATGCTCTTTTTTAAAACATAGAAACTGATATTTTAAAGGGTGATACTACAAAGGATAATGAATTCTTTCAAAAGTTCATTGAAATTTCTCCAAAGTCCACCATGGAAGGTGTAGTTGAAGCATTTTTAAAATGTTGTATGGATGATTCCGTTTTTGGTAAAGTCAAGCAATAAAAAAATCGAAAAATATATATCCGACTAACAGCAAAAATACATCTATAGGACAAACTTTAGCTATTTTACCTGATGGTGTTCACACTATAGAACGCCCTCCAGTTCCAGGTAAAGAAAGGGTGTACATTTATATCACCAAGATTAATTTTTTTTTTTCATTTTTCATTTTTCATTTAGAATCTTGTCAAAGCAAAAAACTAAGTGAATATGTCATGAGTGAAGCTCCTTCTCTTTTGGAACAAGCCAAGACTCAATTGGAAAATGCCATTACAACTTATAAGAAAAATTATTCAAAGCTTTAAGTTTATTTTATTTTAATTTTTGATAAATAAATAAATGAATTTACATGAGTTATTTTATTTTTAAATCTGAGAAAGTTCCTTGATGTGATTGCTTAATTCAAATTTTGACAACTCTTCTTTTGAAATATGCTGGGCTCCTCTGACAGTTTTGATGCACTAGCGATAAAGAATATTTTTAGTTTGTAATGAAAATTGAAAAAAAACAGTGGATTCATTGTTACTAATAATAAAAAATTACCTTGGAAGATCCACACCAACAGTCAAAGGGTTGGGCTATAAGGATATAAAAATGAATAGATTGATTTTAATCAATTTGAAAAACACCTTTTACTATCACCATCACATCATGTATATACAAACACTTACCCATATCCCATTCAGTAGAAGGATAGAAAAAGGTAATTTCATCACCTTCCTTAATATCCTTTAAAGCAGTTACGTTTGATGAGTCAACATTCATATGTGCAGAGGGATCGCAAGAATGGTTCATAAAGACCAAATCACTATTTAATTCAATATGAAGGGTTTTGGAAATCTGAACAGTTGTATAACGCTTCTCTCCAGGTGTCAAACCTTCCAATGTAGCAATTTCAGAGCCCTTTGGGTAGTCCCTGTCGGCAACAAGCTTGCTAGCAAAGTTCTCGGGTGTACCTTGACGGATGACATGGAACAAACCTGGATGGGTAGAGGTCTCTTGGTGTAGCTGGGTCTTTCCATTTCCGGATGATACCTCTTGGTTAATAGTAGCGACAGTAGCAGGCATGATGATATATATTTTAAAGTTATTTATGTGTGATAAGAAAAAAAACATGAAAAAAATGAATGTTATTTATACCTTTTTTCAATAATAAAATCCGGGTCTTGAATGGTAATTATATTACAATCTATGGAGTCCACAAAAGAAAAATAGCCTAATCAAGATCAATGTGTTCCACAACCCCACACAGATGTTTTTTAGTTTTACACTTAAATTATATATATTTATCACTATAGAGGCATTTAGAAAGATTATAAGAGTAATGCTTAGGTCAATTACATGCGTTTCTCCGATTGCTGTATGTCATCTTTTTTAACTGTTTGGTTTTTACCTTTTAAAGTAATTGAAAATCCTTTTTTGTTCGTTCCTGCACAACACCAAAATTAAAAAAAAAATCTTTCTGACCCTCTCAGTTTGCCCTAGAGATAGTTTATAAAATATATACAGGTATCTATAATTAAATGTATCTATTTTTGTTATCCTGATAAATATGCATATAGATATATATATTATTATTTTACTTTGTTTTGTCTTTTGTTTTTTCTTGTGTGCTTTATTAGTTTTGTGTATTCATTTAATTGTTCAAATGTAACAATTTTTAAATATTTATATATAGATTTATAATGCAAAAAAGAGATCAAAATGGTACTATCAGTGACATAATACTATATCAAGTTATCGATTATAGATAAGTTGTTCTCATTTTTCTATATATTTCTCTAAATTTTTCTTTAAAAAGTATAGAAAAATAGATGTGAACTTACATCAATGACACGGCACTTCATATATTTTTTCCTGATAGTAGTAGAAGTGACATGATACAGATTAATCTTTCGCTTTCATTATTAACTTTATTATTACTATTATTAAAATGAAATGGTTTTTTCAATCTCTTTTTTTTTCCCATCTTTCAAATATTTTATTTGACTAATCTTCATGTGTGTTTGTTATTTTTCTTCCCTTTTCTATCATTTAATTAACCTGCTATTGTAACTTTTTTTGTTTTTTTTTTTGTTTTTACAGTGTTTTGTTTTTAATAATACTGTTTATTTCAAGATAATGAGAAAACAATACAAATTAATGAGATAAAATATAACAATGGTTGAGAAAAGTGAAGAGAATAATTGAGAAAAAAAAATTGTTTAAATAAAAGACAGAGAACAAAAGCATGTTGTCAATACCATGAATCAGAAAGAAGCTGACGATAGATGGGTTCCATTTAGACGTTTAAACATACCCCTTTGTGTCATTGTTCATTGGTTTGGAAAATGAACTCATCCCCCTTTAGTCCTCTCACCTTAGTCTCCCCTTTTAGTCAATTTTCTTGTCATCAACTTCTTCTCCCATTTTCTCTCCTTTTCTCAACAATTTGAAAATATTTCTCATTTTCTTGAAAAAGACAGTATATAAATTGGGAGGAGGATATCCATTTTGTGGTTCCACAGATATAAAAATTCAAAGGTAATATAAACACTAGCAATAATAGTAATACAACCACTACAGCCTCAGTGTGAAGTTCGAACCCATGCCAGGCATCAAAAACACTAGAGCAGATCAACAAAGTCGAAAGGTAAAGCTCCTCTACGAGAACATACTCCCTCGAATATTCTCCAACGTAATCCAAACAGAACTGGGGCTGATGAAAATAGACGGCTTCGCAGAACGGTGCAACAATCGTCTACCACGCTACTGGAGCAAGGAGTTGGACCATGAAACTTAGGTTATTTCATCTGTTTCATCTACCCTACTTATCAATTTATCCTAGTCTACCAGATTCCAATACAGAAAATAGCGCAGAGATAATGTCAAATGACAACTTTAACTCACCCTTACCTGGAGCACCTACCCCAAACTCTCAAGTCCCTGTTTCTGAAACTGAGGTAATAACTAAAATAAAAAATCAATCAATCAATCAATCAATCAGCATACAGTTGGACGGGATAGTTTATAATGTTACCTTCTAGTTTCATACTTTAGAAATGAAACGATAGGTTCAAGAAATGGCTGGATTGGCTAAAAGGCCGAGGGCTTTGGGCTCACCTTGTACCAAACATAGCAGCCTTATCCTGATGGAGTATGGCTCACACTTTTCTGGACTCCCTTAAACCAACCAACCATTATTCAAGTTGCTAAAACAATTAAATACAGGATTTTAGTGTTAATTGATACAGTTGATTTTTTTTTTTTTTGGTACTAAATCCTTTACCTCCAAGCGACTGTTATATTATTGACGATGAGTCTAAAAAACAGATGGAAGATGTGGCCTATTAATACGGCGACATCGAAAAGATAATTGACTTTGATTCAGTTACCGAAATCCCCACAGTGAACTCAACCATGGAGATCGACTCACTTACGGAAAGCTTGAAAACTGTATCTATTGACGATGGTAGCAAAAATTACAACAAGTGCACACCCTAGTAAGTGTGTATGTTCATATAAATAATGCAAGACGAAGGCACCACTGTACCTAAAGCGGCAGTACGTTGTAATATTCCACGACAAAGTGCTTACTGGCTGCACAAGGATTTCAACGACAGCAGCGGTAGTGTATTCCCTGGTTTTGCTCCAAAGGCCAAAAACAGAGGTACGAAGCAAAAGCTTTTCCCTCAACACTTGGATTAACCAAAGAAGCTCTTCTTACGCAATTTCCAGACTTAGAAGATATATCTATCCCTTCTCTGTGGAAACATGTAACAATAGAGTGTGCTTTTTCCTTAAAAAGGGCATCTTTATACAATGAAGAAAGAACACGTCGTCTTCGTTATGAAGTAGTAAATAAATGGAAGGAAATACGCGTCGACTTCCAAAAGAATTGCGTGTTCATCGATGAAGCTGGATTTAATACCCACATAATAAGAGTTATTGTCCAGGACTACCAAGGTTGGGTTAGACGTGCTGAGACCTTCTGGGATAGGGGCATTAATGAAGAAGGTAAATGTTGCCACTATATGTTATCTTTTCTTACGTATTTCATCCAAAATAATAAATCAACGGTACCAATTAAGACTAAAATCCTGTATTTAAATATAGGAAGAAGCCGAAAAAGAAGACCGACGAGGTATTGGCGTTTTAATCGATTTGTGCGTACTATTCATGCAGTAAAAGGAATATTAGGATCCATAAACTAATGCAATTCTTTATTTTAGAGTATACTGTTGAAGAGCAAGAGATTATCAATAACTTCGTCGATTCTATCCTTAGCCCATTATTGCATAGACCAGAAAAGGAGAAACTTTTTTTTATGGTAAATGACCTGAGCTTGAACTTATAATGATATTAACTCTACATCTAATCAATAGGCTAGACCGAATGGTGACAAAAACATACAATGCCTGCCCTGAGAGAAGAATCGAAAGATTTTCCTGTTTTGCTGAGGTGAAAGCAGAATATAAGAGAAAGGATACATTGTCTACCCACCAGGATTTATTACGATTAGCATTATTTGGCAAAAATGAAATCGAGGACAACAATGCTAAATGTATCTTTTCTTCTACAGGTTATAGGTAAAGTAAATCCTAAATCAATATTATACTTTTCATATTTTGTTTATAAATGTATATAACAGTGGCGGGTCTATTTAAAGGTGGCCTTATTTAAGGGTTGTCACGATTTAAGGGTGGATTTCTCAGGAATTTCGACCATCCCTAAATAAAACGGCTACTGTGTGTTATGCGCTGCTATAATATATTATGGATGTGCAGAACACACAAATGGTTCCAAAGTTATCTTCAAAAATCAAAATCCCACTATCTATGGATGATTTACCAGGATTTATCATGCAACTTGATGATTTGAAAAAACTTAATTAATTCTACGGTTGTTTCTGCATCAAAAAATGCAACAACATGAAAAGGAAAGCTACGATTGGAAACATCGATCTTGGTAAGATAATCAACATTTAAAAGCCAAAAAATCCTTTCATAATAATCATTTTACAGATCACACTTTGCTATATTAGCTATCCAATTCGTTTCTTTTTTTTTTTTTCTTAAATAAAATGGTGGTTTGACTTACATAAGTTCAAATACCTGGATAGTCTGGTACTGTTGACATGAATGATTCTTTAAATACTTCATCTTCGTTAGTGAGTCTATTTTTTTTTTTTCTGGGCTTATTTTTTCCTAGAAACTGCCGTAGGTAGTCCATATGGAATAATCAATGTTGATGCAAATAAAGTCGTCTCTTTGGTCAAAGTGATATCCATACTTCATAAAGGCTGATATAACTTGATCGACCTCAACTGGATGTTACACAAAGACATTCCATGTAAGAGAAACATATCATAAGCAGTGATCTGGTTAATTAGGGTTGATTGTAATGTATCAACAGCAAGGAGATACAATTTGACATTCATTGATGATTCTGAATACAATGCTCCTAGGCTTCATTGTACAAACTCGGCTCTTTGTTCTCATCGATTGAAGCACAGAATAAGGCACTGTAGCTGGTGTTACCTATTGCTCACTATATATTAAGGTTGATCAAAAGAGTATAAAAAGTGAAATGCACACCTTTCCAGTACTGTCTGAAAGTATTTTCGGGTAGCTTTGGTTTTCATAAAAGCTGAGAAGCCTATTTTTTGCACCCTTGTTTACTGCTCTGACAAGTGATAAAGCAATTTCACTTAGCAATCTTCTCTATATGATATCTTTGTGGTATACTTCGGCAAAGTCTTGCGGACCAAGACATTCTCATAGTATAAATCCAATGGAACAAATACCACCCTAAGCCTTAACCCGACTAGAAACTGGGCTTGTTTATCACTATTATTAATCTATCACTCTTTTCAATATAAAGCACGTACTCTTCACACCACAAACAAGTTATTATTTAGAAATGATGATATTGGCCATTCTACTTTACCGTTCTTGACTCGCAGCCCACTGTCAACAGTGTAGTTGGAGGTTCAAATTAGAAAAGACAGTCAGAGTGACTTAGTACACCAAATTAAGGGGGACATTCTTTCTTATCACAAAAGATGAAAAATGCTGTGTTTAAAAAGTATTTGCTTTACTTTCCCAATTTGATAAGAGAGTTCCTGCTTTGCAACTGTAGTCGTCATTTTATTATTTATTATTTATTTTATTTTTGTTGGTTCCTTTCCTTTTAAATATACAACAGAATAGCAATAATAAAAATAAAATGACGGAAGGAAGCCAAGAAGATACAAGCGTCTCAGAACAAGGAAGTGGTAGATTAAGAACAAACAGTGAAAACAACAGATCATGGCAGTTCTCTCAACTCGTCACCATGTTTGGTGGGTCTCGCAGCAGTTCTCAATCAGAACAAGAGCAAAATATTGAGGAATATGATTCGGAATTAAGCTGGTAAGAAGAGAGTTCCTTTTGCAAATGTGTGCTTATACAAGAATAGTCCAATATGTCAAGAGATTATGAAGGAAGTGTATGTAACCCAATGTGGTCACTCTTTTTGGTAAGAATGATAAAAACTAATCAAGCTTGTAATAATAATATTCAACTTTGTAAATAGTCATGAGTGCATTGCTACACACATTTCAGATCGACCCTTCTGTCCCATTTGCAGATCTAAAATAGCTCTTGGTCAAATATACCCGAATTATCAATGTAAAGTTGTTTATTATTATTAGTGAAGCAAGATAAACCAACACACATATATACTTAGTGAATCGACTTACACAAGAAAGATATCAACAGATTATGAAAGAACAAGAAAGCAGCAAAGACCCTTTAAAGGAACTTGACAAATTGAAACGATGTCATCCAAAGTCTATTGCAGTCAAATTGGCAGAATCATTTTCTCAATCAGGTAAATTTTGAATAACCGACCCTTTCTTTCTTGTACTTACTTTTCATTCTTCATTTATAAAAAAAAAAAAAAAAACAGACCTTACAAGTATTCTAAACATGGCAGTTGAAGCAAGAGATGCACAAGACCAAGATGTACAATATCAAAAGAAAGAATTACTCCAATTATTCTTAGAAAAGTTAAAGCACACCAATGAATACAAGGTGCAGACGCTCTTAGATGAAAATGCACTGGTAATTAGAGACTTGTACAAAATGAGTGGCACATTGGAAGATAAAAACAGTCAAGAAGGAAAGAGAAAGCATAAGGAAGTAGAAGATGATGAAGCGGCTTGTACGACAGCACCATTACCGAAAGTAATGTAAGGAGAACGATAATAAATGAACGACTATCAATGATTATAATTGATTCATTGCATAAATAGGAAAACTGAACATAATAAAGAAAAGGAGCAGGAAAAAGTATCAGAGTTGAATATTGATCCATGGTTTGATGACTTGAAGGACTTGTACTACAAATCAACCAGAACTGCTGGTAAGTAATAACAATAATCATACTATAATACAAAATAAAAATACTATCAGTACAAATAAAAGACAAAACAGGTGACCTTGATGAACTATCATCTACACTTTTGGAAGTAACCCAACACAAGGAATTAGAAGTAGTCGACACACTCTATTATACCGAACGTACCAATCCAGGATCATCCATTGTCTCCTCCATTGAATTTGACAAGGATCACGAGTTCTTTGCTGCTGGTGGTGTAACAAAAGAGATCAAGATCTATGACCTTGGTATGATTCTCGATGCCGACAGACAAGTACATGATAATGAGGAGAATTTGATCTTGCACTGTCCTGTAAAGAGAATGACATGTGGTCACAAGATTAGCTGTCTGTCATGGAGTTCGTATATAAAGTCACAATTGGCAAGCTCGGATTATGAGGGAATGATTGATGTCTGGGATGTCATGACGGGTCAAAAGGTACGTCGTTTTCATGAGCATCAGAGAAGGGCTTGGAGTGTCGATATCTCTACTGTCAATCCACAGCTTATTGCTTCTGGAAGTGATGATAATACGGCAAAGATATGGTCCACTTCATCCTCATCTCCTAATGCTATACATACAATGGAGTTGAAGGGTAATGTATGTTGTGCAAAGTTTGCGCCAAACGATGCAAACCTTCTGGCGGTGGGTTGTGCTGGTTAGTATATATTTACAATGAGCGATTTAATTTTATTATTATTTTTGGCGGGATAAACAATATACATTTATAACTTAAATTGCTCATTTTAACATTATGATTAATAATAGATCATAACGTGAGTTGTTTTGACTTGAGAAGCCTAAAGGAACCAGTCAAGGTCTTTGAAGGCCATTCAAAAGCTGTATCCTATGTCAAGTGGCTTAACAATAAACAGCTAGTGTCAGCGTAAGTTGATATATAAAAGGAAATTAGACTCTGGTTCAATACCTAATGTTCTTGACCTTCCAAATGATATAAACATAGATCAACCGATAGTACGATGAAGTTGTGGGATTTCGATACAAAAAAATGTGATCGTACATTTAAGGGCCATCAGAATGAAAAAAACTTTGTTGGATTGTCGGTGAATGAGAATTGGATTTCTTGTGGCAGTGAAACAAATACCATTTATACATACCATAAGAATGCAAGTGCACCTGTTGTACAATACAAGTTCCCCGCATCGGTAAGTCTTTATTAAGCATATAAAATACCCTCTAACATAAACTTCAACATAAATAGAATGAAGAAGAAGACAGTCCATCTACACTCTTTGTGAGTTCTGTATGTTGGATGTCTAATACCAACAAGATCATTGCATCCAATAGTAAAGGTGTCATTAAGGTTTTCCAGATGAAGTAGAAATGACAGCATGAAACAGTGTAAAGGGATTAATACTTCGTTTATATAAAAAAAACCAAACAACAAACAAACAGCATACACACATATATATATACTCTTTCTTAAAAAATTATAATAACAAATATAAATAAATAAGCAAACAATTCATTGCAAAAGCGAAATATAGAAAATAGGCTACAAAAGAGAGAGAGAGCGATAAAGAAAGTTTTTTTTTCTTCGTCTACCAAAAACGGTCTGTGCTTCTTCCCACCCTTTTTTTTTTTTTTCTAATGTTATAAAAAGGATTGTGTTTTTTATTATTATTATTATTTTTTAATTACCAATCTCTCTTCTCTTTTTCCAACACCATTTCTGCATTCATCATGTCAACAGTACTCTCACACTTTGATTGTCCGTCATCCATACTTACACCGTCTACCATTCAATGTACAAAATTCTACACACATAATAATAATAATAGTGATATAAATGATAACTTATTCGAGCATATAAAACGATACACAGCATTAATAACTCCATCTTCCTCCATCTCTTCATCATTATCATCATTGGCATCATCGTTACCACCAATCAAGTTGTCCAATCGTCACAGTGAAACATTCACCTGTCTTGATAAACAATTGGCAGAAAACGTGCGAAATAAGTTACTTTAGTTTAATAAATAAGAGAGGAAAAACACTAAAAAAAATATTTAGCTTCAACAATGGTTACCTTCTAGAATAAGTATTTTATCCACATGGTCACTTTTATACAGTCTAGATCAACATGGTGCGAGTCTTTCTACTCTGTATCGCAATTGTGCTAATCAAGGCCCCTGCTTACTGGCTATTCAGAACACAGAAGATGAGGTATTATTATTCTATGTTTTTGTTTGTTTATCTATTTCAATATACTTACTATATTATTAAAAAGGTATTTGGGGCTTATTTGTCTGAGGGTTTTCAACCACAGCAGAGTTACTATGGCAACGGTGAATGGTAAAATACAATCATATAAAAAATACCATATATAATCTGATTTAATTTAATTCTTAACAATAGCTTTCTGTGGAGATGGTGCAAAAAGAAAAAACAAGTCGACATCTATCCATGGACAAACCATAATGACTACTTGATGTACTCCAATCATGATTTTTTGGCGATTGGAGGAGGTAAAGGCCATTTTGGACTCTGGCTGGACCTGACTCACGGGTATTCGGAGCCATGCATGACCTTTAACAACCCTTCACTTGCTTCTAAGAGCTCATTTGAATGTTTGGCCATTGAGATTTGGTGTTTTGCTTATTGACACAATTGTTGTTTATGCCTCATTATTTATTTATTTTTTTGAGCTATAAATAATGAAATATGATATATAAACAAACAAACAAATAAAAAGATAATTCAGAAATATATATATATGTATCTTCTTTTTATTTTGTTAAAATGGTATAATAAAGTCTTGTGCTATTTGACAGAATAGCATGTTTGATTCTGTTGCCGACAGCTTTTTAATGGGTCGTATTAATACTTCTTCTTCTTCCTCTTCTTCTTCTTGTATATTGACTGTATTAAATTCTGTTACTTTTAAATAACGATCCATGAAATCTGATAGTGAATCCATCGTTCTTTGTCTTTTTAAGGGGCTTTTTGTTGATGATTCAACAACACGTCTTTTATTCACAATTGTTTTTGGGGTTGGCAATAAGCTTGTGTATTCATATTCTAATAATTTCCAAATCTCATTTACAGTTGTGTGATTTTTAATAATACAAGTGATGATGGGCTCTTCTTCGTTATTAAAATAGTTTGTGATGGATGTTTGTTGTTGTGACTTTGTTGTTACTGTTGTTGTACCATGCTTTCGTTTATGAACCACTGGTTTTATATCAACAGGGACAATAAATGACCTGCTTGGGCGTTCAATAAGTTTAGAGGGCGCTGTTTTTGTTAGACTACGTGCTTTACGTGCTTTAAAACCAAAGTTGTCAAGAGTTGCCATTGGAAAGATGAGATGTTTAGATTAGAGATTTTACAAAAAAATAAAAAGAAAAAAGGGAGGAAAAAAAAATATCATTAATTTGTCCAACAGCGAAAAAAAGAAATAAATTCTACACGTTTCGTGAAATTTTTTTTCAGAGTCCAGTTTCCAAAAATGGAAATGATTTTTTCGCGTTTTTTTTTTTTCGTTCTAGGCATAAAAATGACAAACTTGATATTTCAGTTTACAGGATTAGCTTTTTTGAATATCAAACCTATTTATTTATATATATTTCCTGACAGTGCGGTAACGATGTGTATTTTTTTTTATTAGATAAAATGTTAAAATACAATTGGAGAAAGATATGAAGAGTAAACAGTTCTGGTGAACAATGATGACCGCGTAAATTTAACTTGTATACAAACCACTTCGAATGATGGCTTCTTTTTTTATCAAGAATATGCATCATCTGGACAATCACATCAACTAGACGGATTTTAGAATTCATATTTACGCATTCTTTGGGTTAGTAAAACATTAGACCGATGGTATGTCTATATATTAATCGCGCCCCTCTCATAAAGGTTATATATACTCTTGTTTCATATAAAGGAATACTAAAGGAAATATATATTTCCGAGAATATTTATGTATATCAAATTCAACCTTGTTGTAAACCAGTAGTGAACACCACCTTAACTATAAGTGGGCATATTAATATCAAATGTCATGAATGAATAATGTATAAACCGGTTTCAATTTATTCCTCTTGGGAAGTGAAAGTGATCATACCATTAGTAGTAGTAACTACGCTCTATTGTTGTCGCTTGTTTTCATTTAAACCGACTGAAGTATTAAAAACAGTATTTTTTAAAACATTGTTAATAAAAAAAAAAGATACTCTCAAATTTTAAATATAATTAGCACAGCAAGTAAACCTTTTTTTTTTCGTCTTTTCTATATACCTTTTTAACGTATACATCTGATCAAACGAAACAAATAAAAAGAGTGAAAAAAAAACGATTTTTTAGATGGTTCAACTATTCTCACTATTTACAATAACGCTTTGCACCGCCGTTCTAGCAAGGCCCTTATCGCTTTCTGGTGACAACAATAATAGTCAAGTTGATACCCCAAATCTGGTTGCAGATAACGTCCCCTCCGTTGTGAACCTTATACCAAAACTGACACAACCACCAAAGACGTTTGATGATTTACTCAAATCCCTTTTACCTTCATTTGGGGATCCAGCTGCACCACATCTACCTTCTCTTGAACCAAAGCCACACGGTCCATTGGAGGTCTACTCTGTTGAAGAGCTTAAAAACTTGACCAAGGATGGTGCTAAAAAATTACAGCTAGATCTCATTCAAAAGCAGCTGAAAAAGGGAGCCTCTTTTGCGGATAATGTGGCCTTTTTTTATCTACTGGATGAGGCCTTTTATGCTGCGGATATTTCTCTGGATCCTGATGTCAACTATATCGCGTTTAAACTGGATGAACTAGCGAATTTTGGCATCACGGAGATTAAGCTTCCAGGTAGTCTTGGTGGTGATATTCTAGAGAAGAACGGTAAGAGTAATGTTGCGGATAAGGTGGTACCAAAAAAAGAAAAGTCAATAGCAGAACATGAAATGGACCAGCAACTCCTTAAACGATATTTGATTGCTAGTAAATTGACCTATCTCAAGAGGTATATTGATAATGCCCTGAAAAAGCTGGTTAAAATTAATTAATGCGGAAACAAAAAAAGCGAGAGAATTATACATTAATATTTATCTTATACACACGTATACTCCATCATTCTATATCTTAATATTTAAAATATATTATAATTATAATCACATATAAATTATTTGTTTTATTGAAGAGAGAAAGTAGAGATTTAATCATGTCTGGATATTCATCCCTCAATAAAAATGTTCCCTTAAAGCGTTCAAGTAATAGAGATAACACTTCTTTATATGAACATAGGAATAATAATGTTTTATTGGATTTTAAATTTTAATCATCATTATTTTGATTTCCATAAATTCTTTGGAGGAGCAGGAGGCTTGGCATTATCAATTCGTGGAGGATTCCATGTTCCTCTAGTGGAATCTTGTTTTGCAACCAATGGATCGGATGGGACTTGATCAATAGATCTTTTTCTACTTCGGCTTTCGTTTTTCTGTTTGATAAGATGATTGTTATAAACTTTGCTTTTGGAAATACAATCATCACGAAAACAAAATAAAGGAAATGCCAGGTCCATATACGACGCAAGGTTTGTGAGTGATTCAGAGATGGTGTGTTCATGACATTCTCTGGCGACGTAGAGACCAGGCTCTTCAAGCGATGTATTAATGAAATAAATTGTAAAACCAGATATCTGTAACGAAGTGACCGAACTTGTTAATACACCATTCATTAAATGATCATCGATTATCACTTTGGTTTCAATGGAGAGTTTGCAGCGATCCAAGACAAACTTTTTGTTACCGGCATCTTCCTCGGCAGCCTCCATGACAGTCATGTCATACTCGACATTATAGCGCTGTATTGTTTTATCGTTGATGATGCGCAAATCAACTTTCAAAGTGGCATCTGAAACTGCATCGTTTAGTGTGAGATAAGTGTCATCCCTAAGAAAAAAGAATAAGACTTCAGTTTTGTTGCGACAATAACAAAAATAAAAGAAATTTACCATTTGAATCGTACACTGGGGCGAATAGGTAAAGTTGAAGGTGAATATATTTGCAAAATTTAATATATTTGCTAAGTTTAACATATTTGCTCGGCTTTACGTTGAATCCCAACCTAATGAGGAAAAGGAACCTGGAAAAAAAAGTTTTAAGTTTTAAGTGGAAATGTTGAACTTATCCAAAAAGGTTGTAGGTTTGGTTTTAACTTTTCCAATAAAATACTCATTTTTGTAACAATCAAAAGTGAAAAGGTTCTACTTCTAGTTGAACTCATGAGTCAAATGGAATTTTTTTAAGTCTCTGATCAAGTTATTTTAATATATATATATATATATTGCACCACTTTTCCAACTTTTTTCTTTCCCTAATTACATTTTATATTATTTTTATATTAAGTCAAAGAAGTATCTTAAATTTCTAAGTGTCTTGTATTATTTTTTTTTTTTTCTGTCTTTTTGTTTGCTCGTTTTTCTGTATTTTATATACTTTTTTTTTGTAATGATGCTAAACAATAGTATGGACTCTCTGTACTCTCTTTATATTACTCTTTTTTTATAATAATTAAATAAATAAAAACATCTTTTAAAAAATCTAAAGACCTCCATATGTTTATTTAAAAACGAATTGATTTTTAATCACTGTATGAATATATTTAATAGTATACTATCAAATACTATCAAATACCATCAATCTACCCTGTTTTTTTTTTATTTACCTGTTTAATACCTGTTTTAGCGTCTTTTTGGCTGCTTTTTTATTGGTCGGTTCAGTTGAACTTTTAACATCATAAGTTATACTTCCAAAGTCGACGTAGAACTTTTTTAGGTTGCTAGGTTCAGTTTTACTTCCAACTTCGACTTTGGAAGTATGAAATAAGTTAAAATTTTGAAAGTATTTCAGGTTCTATAGCTTATACTTTTCGCCCTGGTGATTTGATGCCATAGATTGTTTACAGCTACAATGATTGTCTGTGATATTTTATGCTATAATGAAAAAATTATAGTACGTGCCTGGTTTAAGAGTAGCCTTTTTTTCAGCACTTTGTACTCTTATATGTAATTGTAGCTTTATTTTGAGGCTAAAATCTTCGATTCTGTTCTATTTTTTTCTATTTTTTCCTAGTATAACCAACATGGGATTTAGTTCGACTTGGCAGCCCTATCACTCTTTAAAAAGTTTCTTACCAGCTTTAACGTACTGGAAGTACCTTTGAAAACGCGAGACGGGTAGCCTATATTTCTGTCTTCGTATCAGCTCTGTGTTGGACTATACTTTTCGCTGGAAATGATAACACAATCTGAATGATGTTAGTCTATTAGCCTAACTCACGCTTAGTGATACTTACAGTGCTTGAAGATAGATTGTGTGATTTCCACTTGTAAAGAAGGTTGTTTTGTTTCCTTTTATTTTCAATTTAAAAAAGTAATAAAAGAAAGAAAGAGAGAAACATGAAACAGAAGATAGAAGGTCTTTTTGATTAAATAAACAATGAACACAATGACTCCTAATTAAAACCTGTTTATTATCTCTAAAATAGCTAGAATGGCTTCTCTTGTTTAAAGTAATAGCATTATTCATTTATTATAACTCGGGTTTATTTGCGTGTATAAATTGATAATCCTCTCTTTTTGACATTTTCTGACAGTAAGCTAGTGTTTATCGTATTGGCTGTTCATTCACCTTTGCTGAGCTAAATCGCAGGAAATCGGAGTTGATCACCTTTTCCCTTGATTTATTTAAGGTCACGTGTCATTCAATTATCCACAATTAATTACTTCATTCATTCGGTTTATTTTCTTCGGTTTATTTCGATCTTCTTTTTTTTTTTTTTGTTATCAATAACCAAAAACATTTGAATAGTAACAAATCAAATATTATGGGTAGTACCTCACCCAACAAAAGAACCTCAAAACCGATAACACCGATTGTAGGTTCTCCCTTTTCTGACCCAGGTTTACCTTCACTTTCAAGTTCTCCACAGCAATTCTTTGTTGATCGCACTCAGTCTCTTAATTCATTCTCACAATTGGAGAATGAGCAACGACGACATGAGCCAGAGCGATCGACATCTTTTAACGAAACAGAGGTTGTTTTGGACGATGGTTCACTTATAAAGAGAACAGTCTCCCTTTCCACTTTACCTGATCAGCAAGTAGAAGACGAACAGGACGGATCGATTTCTCGACGCTCTGACAGGTGGGTATTTTTTTTTTTTTTCAATATTTGTTTGTATTAATAAAAAAAAAATTTTGTGAAAAAAATCTTGTACATACTTATCAGCCCAAACGATACCACACCACTCTTAAAGTCACACAAAGATATATACCATGCCATTGGTATTAAAGACTCCGAAAGCGAATCCTCATCCTCTTCCTCGGATACAGATTCCGATGAACCCTTCTTTCCCATCAAACGTACCAAACCAAGACGATCCAGAACACATAATGTTATTGAGGACGATGAAGAGACCTCGGGCTGCTGGAGCCGTTTTGTATCCTTTTTAAGTAGTCTGTACGCCATGATCGAATTTACTCCAAGCCAACGCCTTGTTTTGAAATGCAGTTTCGCCTATTTACTTGGTTCATTGTTTACTTTTGTACCTGCCTTGAATAAACTGATTGGAAATAACCATACCTCGAGTCACTTGGTGGCAACAGCGACCGTCTTTTTCAACCCTGCAAAGTCACTGGGTGGAATGGTTGAGGCTGCTGCTTATGGCTGGGGATACGTTTTGTTTGGTGTGCTAATGGCACTAGGATCGATGGTGACTACAGATTTCTTTGTCGATAGAAATTATTATACTGTAGCGCATTGTATTTCTTTATTCTTTTGGTTGGCAGGTTCAACTGCTGTTATTTCGTTTTTGAAGGCACATTGGAATAAGCCTCCTGTGGCAACAGGTAAAAAAGGGATATGAATAGATTTAAAAAGTACCAGTTTAATTGACATTATACATCTATAGCTTCTAGCTTATGCTTTATTATTGTATTTATTATCATTGTACGTGAAGGTTCAGCTAATCGAGGTGATTTTGATACTTCGCGTATTCAACAAATCACATCTGCAGTAGCAACTGGTACATTCATCACAGTTGCATGCTGTATTCTATTCTGGCCCATCTCGGCGGCAAAAAAGTTACGCACCGATCTCAGTGCTACACTAGGATCCTACCGTGTACTGTTGAAACTCTTGACAAAGACATTCTTATTAGATGACGATTTACCCGAATTCAAGGCAAACCGTACACTTCAAACGGCTATTGAAGCTCATCAGGGCAGTTTTACAGCATTACAAAAGTCACTCAAGGAAGCCAAGTTGGAGACATTTTGGAATAATGAAGTACGTGGTAGATCAAAGGAGTATGACTTGATTGTCAAGAGCATGCAACGCTTAGCACAGCACATGGGCGGACTCCGAAGTAGTTGTGGTATTCAGTTTGAGATGATGGGAAGTGAGGCAACCCAAAAGTACAAGGAACTGGCGAGAAAGAAGAGATTAAATGCATCATTTAAAGCGGCGTCTAATGCATTGTTCTTTACTTCCAATGTCTCTCGATCGATCAAAATAAGCAATAAGAGTAGCAACCAGAATGCGTTTACTCGACTCTCACAGTCACATATACCACCTTCGAATTTGGATATGCCAGATCAGAGTTGGAATGTGCGACCTGGTTATCGTAGAAAGAAGATGCAAGATGAGATGCGTAGACAGAAGACCCATTTTTTTAAGTCGGATGATCTTTTTGATTTATCTAAAACAAGAGACAATAGTCATCCAAATCGCGAAGCTGGAAGTACCAGTCATCATCAGCATGAGACTGTAGATAATCAAACGGAACAGAACAACACTACGACTGAAACGAGTGGCACTGCATTATTTGATTTTATTCAAACAATTCGATCACCAATGAAATCACTTGCTTATACATGCAAGCAGACACTTCATCATCTTCAAGCCAACTTTGATCCAGTAACAAAGAAAAGCTCTTGGTTTTACTATCGCAACAGTTCTCGCAGAAGCATTCCTTCAATGGAAATGTTGAAGAAGAATCTGGAAAAGGCAATTTCAATCTTTGAGGCTGCCCAGAAACAGGCAGTGGCAAAGCTATACCGACAGAGAATGAAACAAACTGGCGATCCAAGCGATATTAGTAGTATATTTAGTGAGGATGTATTTTTGGTCTATTTCTTTGTGTTTAATATGACGGAATTTGCAAATGAATTGATTACTTTGGTCAATGCTGTGGATAAGTTGAATGAGGCTGGACAGAAACCAATGAGTGTGTTTACTTGGTTAATTCAATCCATTAAACAGAAGTTAAAAGATAACAAGAAAGGTAAGTTTTTTTTTTTTTTTTCGTTTAGCCATAATATATGTTTTCTAAATGTATATATCTTTTCATTGATATCAGAACCCTATCAACACCGTAACCATATTCGTGGTATTCCATTTACACCAAATGAACGCAACACCATCAATACACTTCATACACCCGAGCCAAAGACAACATGGCGTCGCTTTTTTATCAAAATTTGGAGAGCCTTTTCGTTGTTCAAGCTACAAAAAGTACGTTATGCAACAAAGGCAACCATTGCCACTGTTATTTTGGCATCACCGGCCTATCTTGAACAGACAAATGAATGGTTCCGCGAATGGCGTATGGAATGGGCGTTGATTACTGTATGTATTATTTATTTACTTATTTCATGTGATATATGATGCTGACATTATTTATCCTATCAATAAGCTCATGGTGGTAATGACACCCACAGTCGGAGGCACCAATCAAGTTGCCATTTATCGCATCTTTTCCACCATACTTGGATGTTATGTGGCAATGGCGTTCTACATGCTCTTTCCCGGAAATATGTATGTTTTACCCATCATGACCTGGCTCTTCTCTATCCCCAATTTCTGGATCATTCTCAACAACAAGCACGGAAAATTTGGACAATTCACATTATTGGCTTATAATCTTGTCATGCTCAACAAATATAACGATCGCGAGACGAATGACATTGATGTGTGGTTATTGGCAACTCAAAGATGTCTTGCTATTTTGGTAGGTGTGATCTTTGGTCTGATTGTTACCGCATACATCTGGCCCTATGAGGCTCGTGTAGAGCTTCGAAAGGGCCTTTCCGATTTCTTGCTGCGTATCGGTTGGCTCTATCAGAGACTTGTTTCGCTCTATTCAGACAACCCTTCGAATAAAATCAATATACTGAATGAGGAAGACATTGGTCCTGATCCATCAGAGACGCAGATAGTAGCCATTGAGGCACAGAGACGTCTTACAACACAATCATTTATGGATCTTGAGTTGGGATTACAAAGGGCCCTTTTGGATTTACAAGCGTTATTATCCCAAACACCAAATGAACCACGTCTCAAAGGACCATTCCCCGTTGCTACCTACCGTAATATGCTATTGTCTTGTCAAAACATCGTCGATCGCTTCCTATCGATGCGCACAGTGATTTCAAAGGATGTATGGCATGATCAAGTACAACGCGATTTCGTTGTGCCTTTAGCACACGAACGAAAGGAGATGGTGGGTAACGTATTGCTCTATTTTTACTTGCTGGCTTCTGCTTTAAGATTAAAGACACCCATGCCTCCTTATTTCCCACCTGCCAGAAAGGCTTGGCAAAATCTGATTGCAAACTTGCGTAAAGTGCCTGTGGTTACATCAAAACGTCTTTTGGAAAAAGATAATGTATATATTTATTATTATGCTTATGTGACATTGATGGAAGATGTCATTCGTGAGTTGGATAAGGTAAATAGACATTTGTTTATATGTATACATTACACTGGATATTCAACTAATAACATCGTTACTTTTATTTAAAAGTTGGGTGATAATATGACACAATTGTTTGGATCACTTATTCCTACCGATCAATGGGAAATGTTGTTTGATGAAGAAGCAGGACAACAACAACAACAACAACAATAAATATCTTGAAATAAATATAAACTTATTTTCTACTATTATGAATTGGCAATATTGAAGGATATTGTACCCAGAAAGAATAGTAGAGATATACCAATATAATAAACAGCAACTTATCCGGCTTTGAATTCATCTTGACTCGGTGACCTCTTCCTCATGGTTTTAAAGAATTTATAAAATACGATATCATGCTTTTCTTTCTTTTTTTTGGCGTTAAACTCTTTCAAAATGATGAAACACTTGCATTAAAAGCTGGATTTTAACTTTTAAAATAAAAAAATAAAAAGGATTTGAAGAGCTGAACGCGTATTTTTTTTTTTTTTCCTCTACTTTCCTTTGTTTTTATTTAAAATAAATGGTTAAAACGCGAAGCAGCACTTCAAATCTATCAAAAAACAAAAATGTACCTGAAAATAAGTCAAATATCGCTCAGCTTTTGGAGAATGTAAACACAACCACTAGCAACAGATTATCAAAGAGGAATAGCCGATCCAACAATCTGTTGAATAGTCCTCAAGTCAAGGTCGAAGAAACAAATAATAAGCATTTGCTACGAATAGAACCAAAAAAGAAAAGAAATATGATAACGGCACAACAGATAGAGGAACTCATTCAATATATTGAAAATGACGATCTAACCGTACTGGACGCTTCAAGAAAAGCAAAAATACATTATAAATCAGCCCTGAAGTATTATCATAAATACAAGAATGACCCAGAAAAAAATCCTCCTGTCCCTCGATATTATATTTCCAATGCATCACAATCACCGTCATCATCGCTACCGAATGGAACACGGGACAGCTCATTACAAGGACAAAAACCAACTATAAAAAGCCATAAAGAAAACTGGGTGACCCAAGAACAAATAAAAAACCTAATTCATTATATTGAAGATCAAAAGATGACTATCCGCGCTGCTTCATTAAGAGCTAATCTGGGCCCAGTTACCGGATATAAATACTACTACATGTACCAAGAAGATGGTAAGATTCCTCAGCCAAGAAGTCAAAATCCAACGAGGCTCTCAAGGTATACATCTGATCAAATCAAATCGCTCATCCATTACGTTGAGAATGAAAACATGACTATAACTGCAGCCTCAAAAAAAGCAATGATGTCATTTACCACGTCCTGGAGATACTACAGAAAGTACCAAAAGACCGGCAAGATTCCATTGCTTAGTAATAACAACGATACTCGCTGTAGCTTTGAACAAAAGAAGATGTTGATTGACTTCCTTTTCAATGAAAAGATGACATTGAAGGAAGCTTCCATAAATGCAGGTGTATCTGAAAGGTGTGGGATAGCATTCTATGCAAACCAATTTGTGGAGGGAGATCGATGTATTCCTGAAGAACTGAAAGGTCTTATTGGTCCTTATACACACGAACAGATTAAAGAATTGATTGGTTATCTTATTGATGATAAGTTGAGTGTACAAGTAGCATTACACAAAGTAAACACAGTGGAGGATTGATGGCGTAAAACAAAAACAAAAAACCCTTTGTATAAATGTCAAACAAAATTTTATGTTGAATAAAAACTTAAATGTGCTTTTTTTATGTTTCAATAAATTGTGTTCGCATTGTAATATCAATTAGAAGGTCAACTATTGTTAATAGAAGACAAGTTGATTCCTGAAACTTGACAAAAAGCTTAATTTCTGAACATCCAAATTTAGTAAACAAGAAGAAAGCTAAACCATATTTGGCTTGTCTATTATTATTATTATTTTTCAGACATTTTTCCGTGTTTTGTTTTTATTTCTTTACGTGTGTGTTTTTTTTAAAAAAAAAAAAATAGAATGGCGAGTTACGAATCAGTATGCGAAGAACTTGATGCTCTCACAATGAGCTATTTAACTACCCTCTCAGAATATAAACACCAATGGGAAACAACAGGTGACTTACTTCAAAAAGTACGCAAAATAGAATAATGATAGTGATAGTAATAATAAACGCTTTGTTAATTCCTCATGATTAGGGTCATCTTGATCTATCTCATGCAAAATATACAATGGGATCTAGCACCATTTCTCATTATTCGTATGATGAAAGAATGAAGGCGAATACCAAAATGTAAATAGGAAAATTGTATCCCCCAACTTGTTGTCAGTGCTTATTTACTATGTTCTTATTAGTGAAATCGATGATAATGACGTTTTACATATTAAAAGAAAGACTGAAAAAGAAATGGAGGAGGAAGAGCAGGAAGAAGAAAAGAAGAAAGAAGAAGAAGAAGATAACAATCTAAGAAACCGCAAGATGAATAAAAAAAAGGAAGAAACTGACCAAGATGACAAGAACGACAAGCAAAAAAAGAAAAAGAAGAGTAGCAATCCTTTGCATTGGTTTGGTTTACTTGTATCACCTTCACTTCGCACTTCTCAAGAGCATTTCATTTCAGGTAAAATGATATTAGTGATGAATTATTTCTATTTTCTAAATAATCGCAATTTTAGCACTGCCATTGTTGGTCGAACAAGTAAATAAGATAAAGAAACTAGACGAAATGGAAAAGAAATACAATACATTACAAGAAACAAAACTAGCATTGAAGCTTAAGAATACCACTTTACAAGATGTAACAGCTTAATAATAAAGTATTTCGTTTTTTTTTTATTATTTTATTTTATCAAATTTACAGAAGTGTTTTTTGTTTGGTATAAGAAATATTCACAGAAGAAAAAATTAAGAGTGTTGCTCAGTTCGCATATTTTCAAAAGTCTCATGATCAACCAACTTGAGTTTGGTACCAGTATTGGGGATGCTAGTCTCGATCTCAGCACGAGCAACGTCTTGGACATCAGGCACTTCTTCACCCAAGACACCCCAGTTGGCAACACCGGCACCCAACTTCTTCATACCGTAGCGAGTCTCAGATTGTCCATTTCTAGCAACGTGTCTTTCATGGCGACTGGCGTAAATGCTATCCTTTGAGCGGGTCATTATTTTTAGAAATAGGGGAGAGTAAAGTGTGTGTTTTTATATAATGCAAAAAAAAAAGAAGAATAAAAAAAAAAGTGGTATTTATATGAGAAAAAGAAAGTTGGTCGGATTTCTAAAGTCGCATGACATTTGAGATCATGTGCACCAGTTTTAATAAGGTTTTCCCTTTCTTTTATTTTGACGCGATCCGTTTGTACAAAGTTTCAGCTTGGAAGGAAATCGGAGATTTAATTACTTTGGTTAATGCATTTATGACATGTTTATGTAAAGAGAGAGAGAGGCATAAAAGGACATTGAATGGATAATTATAACAGTAAATATGTTCACTTGGCACTATGCTTAAACAACAACGTTCTCACTTAAGAATAATATAA
>MU622248.1:539929-563083 GCA_025399235.1 Backusella circina FSU 941
GTCTTTAATTACATGTAGGCCAGATTGTAACTTGGCATCCCTAAATGGGTTTAAGGTTAACTGAAGTTCACATAAGTTCGGGAAGGGTTTACTTCTCCATAAACTTAGTCAACTTGTAAAGGATTCTTGAAAACTCTATCAATAACTCAGTAGGAGAAATTTGTAACTTTTCCAAACCTCTTTCAAGAATGGTGAAACGGAAGGTGTAAGACTACTACCAACCCACCTTTGACTAAATTTCTTTACGTGACTAACCTGTGTATGATCTTGTACGAAGTTTCTTTCTGTACCTAGTTCAAACCAGTGTTCTACGATGTGTCTAGTCCGAAAGTGTTACTGCTACTTTTTGTGACTCAGATAACCTCTGATAAGATTTGCAAAGGATGTCCGACATATATTACGACCGAATGGCTTTCTGCTGCGAGCATAACGACTAGCGAAAGAACGAAGTGATTGGAATGGTCACGTTTGTAACTATTCCCAATGTTACCGATCCAGACCTGGGTTACCCCTCAGCTCTGTGCTTACCTGGCGACTTGTTTATTGGGTTTAACCAGCACTGTAGGAACCACTACTGTTGTCTGATATAAGACTCTGTTGGGCTAACTAAGGTCCACGTGTATGCGTGTGACTCTTTAGATTTCTCCTGGTATAGTTTTTCTTCGTTTCGGTTCTTGGGTATAAGTTTCATTTGTTCGGACTTTGTGATAAGAAGACATTCGTAGTACCATTTTTAGCATGTGTACTATCGTTTTTGACGATATGTAATTTCTTTTCTCCAGTTTTACTATGGTATTGGTCAGCGTTAGGCACGTCTGCTACACCACTCGGGACCAATGTACCGGTACAAACATTTTTGTTTCTCAGTCATAATCGTCAGAGATTTTTTCTTCTTGGGTTTGGTTTCCTAAGATGTCAACTCGTTCAGTATTGACTGTAACTGAGACTGTACCTTCTGCATGTGAAACTAACATTCATGGTTTTATTTCTTTATGTTTTTTCTTAATTTCGATTACTACGTAAATTAGAAAATTGTAGATATTAATATCTCTTGGTTTTCGATCAACCGTACCATCTGTGACCTTCGAGGACGTGTTAGTATCTGAATTTAACAAATTTTTTGTTTAATTTTTATTTGTTTTATTTATTTAGTTTACCAAGTATATTAAAGAATAGATTTTGTTCACTATGAAACTCTAAGCCTGAATGGCTAGGAAATTGAAAATTTATATGTTTACCGTATTCGAAATTCGTACGTGATCTTCATAATCTTAAATTACTACTCAAATTTAAACTATAGAACAATCCTTCTTAAAAACAAATCAAAAAAATACGGGCTTGATCTTATGACTGAAATACAGCAGGTTCTTGCATGTAAAAACATCATTTTGTTCAAGGATTATCAATTTGATCAAGAGTTACTAAAAAGTATCGATGCTGAAGAACATGCTATCAATATAAAGGCATCCATTATGAAAGACACCATCAAAACAGACGACGCAGTTTATTCAGATTTAACCGCTATTTTAAGAGGAGTCAACGAAAAAACCAATCGAAGAGATCTCAAAATACAATTGAACAAGCTATATGAAAGGGCATCTGAAGATGATTCCAAGCTAATCGAAGTGTTTTCCAATCTCTCAAGCAAACTGCCAAATTTCGAAAAACTTGAGACTATAGGAGAACTTGAATTAACAACAAACTTTTTGGATCTTATTTTCTCCCCTCTTTTCCACCACCCTACTATAAACAAGCATTTCATTTGGTTAAACAGACAAGACGAAAACACGGGTGGTTTGCGGCCGGACGGAGTCATGATCAGCGTCCCAAAAAAAGCAGAAAGCATAACCTTAGGATATTGTGAAGTAAAAGCGCAGGATGTAGAAGCAAGTTCCGAGTTGGCGTTTGCTGATTTGGTCAGGTTATCAATTTTTTCCCGTGATCTGATGTTAAGAAAAGAAAACAAAAAAGCTATCTCGATACAGGCAATTGGCTATAGAGTTATTATCTACTTTATTGAAGAGGCTTTCCCGAGTGTCACAATTATGTCTGAAATCTTATCGTTCGACGTACCTAGGACAATCTGTGATATTGCGGGTTTGGTTAATAAGATGGATCAATTGAAAAGAGTTTGTCATGCACTTGATACAGAGTGCCGAGCCCGATATAAATACCCAAGACCTTTAACAGACGATATAAAAGTTGGTCTCAACCCAAAACGTCGAAAGTTAAGGACACCCTCTTTCTCCTTACTTTAATTTAAACCTTGTCATTCTCTCTCATTTCTTTATAATAAATAAAATTCTTATCCTAGTGCAATCAGTTAGAAGTTTGATTACTAAATATATTATTAAAAAGTGGAACTCTGTTACATAAAAAGTGGAGTTTGGCGGAGAAAAAATAGAATATCATAACTACCTTTCCACTTGAGATTAAAGAGATTGTAGAAAAATTATCTTCTCTTCCTATTTACCATTAAGTCTACCACTAACTTGATTGTTCATGGAAAAGAACAAAGGTAGTGTGTCTGTTTAAAGTGAGAGGAGAGTATGGTGATCCTAAAAGCTATTGCAGTATTTTGTATTCTGTATTCTGTATTCTGCATAGTAGTACATATGATTTAATAAACGAAATTAATACTTGTAGCGGTACAGTTTTGAGAGGAAACAGCCAAAGAAAAGCGAATGGTAAATCGAAAACGCCTGTTTCCTAAACATCCAACATTCTTGATCGAACTCTTCGATAACAATCCTTTAATAATACTTGAGAAGCATTTCTTGACAATATGAAGCTTTCATTAGTGAACCTTATAGGCATATTGGAGAGAGAAGTATACTTTTGTCTTTAAAACGAGCAGCCAATAATACTGTAGAGCGAGGTACTATCACAACAATTCAACTTTGATTTTATATTATTACTCAATAGAAAGCGGCAGGCATCAACTACCAAAGTAATTGTGTATTTTTTGACGAAGCTTGTTCCCATACTCAAATGACTGGAGGTCGAACAGCAGAAACTGCAAGAGGCTATCCTTTCAGGTTTCCCATCTCCATATTAGTGTCTCACTTTAACAACAATGTCTCATTTTCATATTATTTTCCAATATTCAAAGTGAGTGTCCCACTTTAATTTTAAAATGGCCAAAAGTTTTTTAAATGGCCCAACTTATTTTCTTTAACTGTAACAAAGCAAAATAAGTGACTGGAAGAGTACTTGGCATGGACACATATTCTTGGTCAAAGTGACAAAAAGAATTGAGCTTATGACATTTGTTTTTCAATTTCCGCCCATTATATTTGCCATTTGGCCATAGGTCTGACTGTATTATAATTCAAAGTCACTATGAGACGTCACAATCTCTATCCATTTTTTTGCAATCATGAACGCGTTTATCTTTTTTACTTTTCTTTTTTATTATTTCAGTAAAATCATTAATAAGAAATGGGTAACTTTATATACACAACACATTCACTCTTTTTTTTTATTATAAATAATACATCAGATTTTGCAAAATCAAATTAACGGAAATAAAATAGCCTTCAACTTTGGTAATAACAACAATGCAAATAAACCAGCAGGCAGTGGATTCAGCTTTGGTCAAGCATGTATGCAAAGATAATATTTTGACAACATCTTTTATTTTTCATTATTATTGTCATTTCCCTAAAATTAATCATAATAAAACATAGCAAGCACACCCGCAACCGGTGCTGGTTTCTCCTTTGGTCAACCAGCCGCAGCACCCGCAGCAGCAGGAGGATTAGGTGGATTTGGTGCACCCGCTGCAACACCCGCTGCTTCTACTAGTGGTGGATTTGGCGGTTTCGGTTCTGCAACACCCGCAGCAGCACCTGCAGCAAGTGGCGGTCTCTTTGGTGCACCTGCTACTGGTGGTGGTGGCCTCTTCGGTTCTACTCCTGCTACCAACACATCCGCTCCTGCTGCCACTGGTGGTTTTGGTGGCTTTGGCGCTACTCCTGCTGCTACTACTACTCCCGCTGCTACCGGCGGTTTTGGTGGCTTTGGCGCTACTCCTGCTGCTACCAATACATCCGCTCCTGCTGCCACTGGTGGGTTTGGTGGCTTTGGCGCTACTCCCGCTGCTACTACTACTCCCGCTGCTACCGGCGGTTTTGGAAGTCTTGGTGGCGGTGGTTTCGGTGCCACTCCTACATCGAGCACAGCTACACCCTCTACAACAACAACAGCAACAACAGCTGGTGGCTTTGGTGGATTCAATCTTGGTGGAGCTCCTAAACCTGCTGCACCTGCTACCGGTGGCTTTGGTGGATTCGGCGCACCTGCTGCCTCTACACCTGCTACATCGACTCCCGCTGCTGCACCTGCTACCGGTGGTTTTGGTGGTTTTGGTGCTGCTACCGCCGCCAAGCCCACACTGTCCTTTGGCACACCTGCTTCTGCCGCTACCTCAACCCCCACATCAGCACCTACTCTTGGTGGCTTAAGTTTCGGTAGCAATACTGCTACATCCTCTACTGGTACCACTGGTTTTGGTAAATAGTGTTTTTTTTGTTGTCACATAGAATATTCTTTATTTATTAATATTATAATAATAGGTGGTCTCTCTGCTACAACACCTGCTACAAGTACAGCACCCACACTCACCACACAACCCACCATCTCTACTGGCGCCACTGCGGCCAAACCCGCCGTCACTGTACCCACCCCTTCCACATTAAAGAATAAGAGTATGGAAGAGATTTTAAATACATGGACAAAGGAATTAGAAAAGCAAACAAAGGAATTTCATAAAGAAGCCTCTCAAGTTGCACAATGGGATCAATTGTTACTTGAAAACGGCAACAAGGTAAAGAAAGGGGAATAGTAATAAAAGTACGAGGTTATTATTATTAACACACCATTTAGATCTCAACTCTACATGAAAATGTCACCAAAGTTGAAAGCACCCAACGTGAAATCGATAGTAACTTGAATTACATTGGCAGTCAGCAAGATGAACTCAATAGCATTTTGGATACCTACGAAAGTCAAATCAAGACTATCTTTGATGAATCCAACCTCCAACAACCCATGCAACCCGCTGATAAGCAACGTGAAAATGCCTATAGTCTTGCTGAGAACTTGAATAGTCAGTTGGATGATGTCAATCGCAACTTGAATATTATGGTGGATGAAATCAACAAGATGAGTAATGCTAAACAGATCAGTGCTACTGATGAAGATGATGTTGTAAGTCGTTGTATTTTATATATGTAGATTGTTTGCATAACCTTTATTTTGTTAGGTTGGTCAAATTGTTCAAATCCTTAATGCCCATTTATCATCATTGCAATGGATCGATTCAAACTCAACTGCTTTACAGAGTAAGATTCAAGAAGTCACTAAAATGCAAGGAGAGGTGATTAGAGATCATGAATCAACTTTAAGAAGATAAAATCAACATATAAACGATATGTAAATCAACACATAACTCACACGCACACACACACACACACACAAATATCAAAGTTGAATCACTAAATAAACATCGACTTTAGTCTTTCCTCTTTTCTTTTTTTTATATTATATTATATATATCAAACAAACAAATAAATGCCGAAATGATCATATTTAAAAACAAAATGTGTTATCTTTTTATGTAAAGGGAGAGAGAGAATGAATCAACTAAATGAAACAGAAAGTAGCACTTCTTTTATAATAATAAATACATGTACTCGTTAAAATAATTCATAATAAAAATAAGGGTATAAATAAAAGAAGAGGATATAGCAATGATCTTAAATAGTCTCTTCTTGGTGAATAGACGATCTAGTGAAGCCTGGAATAGAAGTCAGGATATTTTGTGCACGAAGTCTAAAACTGTTACTACTTGATTTGATCTCCAAACCAACCATGTCAAATTCGGATTGACTACGTCTTGAAAAACCTGAAATTTTCACAAATAGTTTATTATTTATTATTAAATATAATTACTTATAACCTTTACCTCTCTTCTCATTATTATTAGGATTATTATTAGGATTATTATTAGCATTAGTCTTTTTAAGGTTATCATTTTTCCCTGAATGACCATGATCAATTGTGTTTGTAGATCTTTGATATTTTAAGCTTTTTGAACTAATGGTGGATGATGAGCTGGAGGGTGATTTACTGTGTTTGACAAGTATTTTGCTTCCTCCTCGCTCAATAATACTATTGATGATGCCATCGCGTGCTCGTGCCATGGGCATGGTGAATTTGAGTGATTTTAATGCTGCATATTCTGCATTTACCACTATAAATGATAATGTTATTAAGTTGCATATATTCCATATTTATTTTATATATGTTACTTACGTTTAGCAAGTATAAAATGGGATAGCTTCTCCTTTGTATCAAAAATGGCTATTTCAGGTAGCGGTGGGCCAAACTCAGGTACCTCTTGCACTCTTACAACTTCAACTCTATACATGCATTTATATATACTTTAATACACATTTTACTACTAACATGTATTCTTAATTACCTCCATATATCCTGGTCTTTCCACTTTTCCTGATGTACAATGATAAATACATGCAAGAATTGTGATTTAATAGCAGCTGGATTAAAAGGTTGTCTTCCTTCAACAAAAACAATACAAACAATATCTATAATAAAGAATAAATAAAAAGTTCATCTTATGAATATGTAATATAATATATAAATATGTATATATTACCGTTTCCAATATGACGTTTTCTCTGAATTTGCTGCTTATCTCCCGGTTTCGAAGGTATAAGTGTGGACACATGATATGCAAGTGGGATCTGGTTCCAAACATTTACAAAGGTATATTCACCAGAATCACCGCTTCTTGTATCCAATCCACCCGTCCATCCAGTGTATCCCTTTAGATTGACTCGATGACCAATGATGTTTAGGAAATTGTCGAATGGTTCAGAATCATGTTGGTTTGAAAACCATTCCTCTTCTCGTGTCTGTCCTTCTTTTACGAGCAATACACCAAATTTATGATGAGAACACAACTAAGAATAAATGTAGACAATAAGTAAAAGCAAAACAGTGTGATGATAATATATCTTACCGCACTCTCGTCCAATCTTAGTATATCCTGATCCATTCCACTTGATTTTAATATCTCATTTGACATGTATTTTAATTGATGAAAAGGTATATTCAAGCTTGTCTCAATGATATTCTTCCACATGGCATCCTGATCATCATCGTCATCCCTTCTTGATAAAGGTGGATTCAATAGAAATGAATCTTTTATTAACACTCTCTTGCTCTTCTATTTTCTTCTTTTTTTAGTTAATCTATAAAATGTTAAAAATAAAGCTTATTTACCTTTTTAGTCCTACAAATAATTCGATATTGTTTATTTCCATTTTCGTTGATTTCCGTTACTGCAGATATTAAAACAGGTTCATCATCAGAAATGTAACCGAAAAACGTAAACACATCGTTCTCTAAAAAGTAACTTTTGAACCAATGTGCCTGATTGTCTTTATGATCAACCAGAGTTGCTGTCAGATCATCGTTATCGTTATCGTTGTCTTCTTCATTGAAAAAGTCTAAATTGTAGAGTGTGCCATAACTATTGTGCCCTTCAATCTTGTAACCTTTGGAGGGGATGCTCATGGACATTTCTGTTATCTTGTAATACTGTGACACACAGAGATGAATGACGTTTTTCACTTTGGATATCTATACATATATCATTGTTATTTGAATGCTTATCTATTTTATTTTCAAATCCTTACAATCTCTTTTACTAGTACAATAATCTCTTGTAAATGACCTGTCGTTTCATCACCCTGTTCGATCAATTTCTCAATGGTCTTGACTTCCAGCAGGCTCTTTTTTTGATATTCTTCGTCATTCTTGATCATGTCGGTCAATTTACGCAAATCAGACATGATGCATTGCAATGGTACCATGGGGAAAACAGGGTCCACAATCTTGACAATATCATTCAGCAAATCTTCACATTCATTCAATAATTGTTGGTGTAAGGTATTCAAGGTGGCAGTTACTAAACCCTTAAATAGCGGTAGACCGGCTACCGAGTTATCATTGCTTGCCAAGTGACGTAGCATGGGTGCTTTACTGCTGCCTTCCTCCTTAAAAAGTAGATATGTAGAAACAAGTTATTTTTCCCTCCTCTTTTTTGCTATGCTCTCCAAGAAAAAAAAAAAAAAAAAAATTACCAGACATGATGTTGCCCTTGGTCGTTGCTCCCTTATGTGTTCCTCACTCTTTATTGTTTCATGTTGAAGAAATTCGAGATGATCAACATCTTTACCGAATAACAGTGTTCCAACCGAATCCTCCTCCTGATGAACCTGAATTTCAAGTTGACTATGACCAGCGTGAGTTTCAAACTTGAAGATATCTTCCTCCTCCTCCTCTTCTTCCTCCTCTTCTTCTTGCAATTGTAATTTATAATCGTCCTTTTTATTATTTGTAAGAAATCGACTTGCTAAATCAACAACACTATTTCTTCGCTTTGATCTATGCCACGCTGAGGCTCGATTGTTATCATCTGAACTATAACCAAAAGTAGCTGGCTGTGGAGGTGATAACGACAAGACGGAAGCACTCGATGCTTCACTTTCCAATTGTTTATTGCGTGAAAATAGACTTCCAAAACTAATTGTACTAGGTGTATGGCGCTTTAAGCGAGATGAATCCTGTTCGGGATAAATGGATTTCTTTGAGGATGAGATAAACTGTTTAACAGAGGAAAAGACGGTATTTGGTTTCTTTCTATAATTCGAACTGGTGGTTGTGGCAGCTGAGTTTGCAGAGTAAATAGACTCGCTGTCATTCTTTGTTGTTGCTGTTAAAAACGTCAAGGATGGCTCTTCTTGTTTGATTGTTGTTGTTTCGACGTTATCGTTGGTTGAATTACATCCACTGTCTTGTGAATATCTCGTTTCTTGTTGTTCTTTCATTTCGTTTCTTGTTTTTTATATAAATAAATAAGGATATAGACTCTTTTGTTCTTGTTTTTCCACTTTCTTTTTGGTTTCTTTGATCAGTTTAGTGATCTCGCTTTTTTTAAAGAAAAAAAAAAAAAAAAAAGAAAGAAAAAAAGAAAAGGAAAGGGAAAAGAGAGAGAGAGAGAGAGAGAGATATTTTTTTTAAAAAAAAAAAGAGCAAGTAAATAGAGTAGAAAAAGGAAAAAGGGAAAAAGTGAACGAGTGGAAAAAAAAAGCTAAAGGAGTTTTTTTATTATGTTTATTTTTATTTTTTTCTGTCGTTTGTAGGCTATCCAAATTAGGAATGAAGCCATCATCAACTGCTCTTTTACACCTTTTGAAAACCAGCCTGGCTTCATTTAGAAAATAATATGACAACTCGTTTTCTTTTTAAAATCAAATAAATGTGACAAAAAAAAGCGATATAATATAATCCAAGGAATAGTGTGGGCTCATTATGGTTATAAAAGTAGATGAACCAACTGGAATTACTTTTTTAAATATATATATATATATAAATATATATAATGCAATCCATACATGAATATATTATTTATGTACTTTTTATGTACTAAACTGAAGAAACTATCATCTATTATTATATTGCTATTATTATTATAATTAGCATAGCAACAGGCAATGCATCACCATGGCAACGAGTCATATATATATATGTTACCAAGGTAACAAATAATATATTTATATATACATATATATATATATATATATATATATATATATATATATATAGTTATCAACTATTTACTAAAGCCATTGATTTAGTTTATTAAGACTCTCTCTCTTTTTTTTTAAGCAAACAATAAAGTGAAACATAACATACCATCAGCCACAGCTGTATTATGATTACGATGATAAAATTTTCCTCTTTACCGGCCCCTGAAATAATAATTTTTTAACTTGATTTTATCTCTCGAAACATCACTAATGGTACTGTATCCATTCTAAATTGCATAATCTACGCTCCTCAACTACGCAGATCTTGGCACTATGTGTATATCACAAGTACCAAAAAGGTCTAGTTTAATTAATATATAGAAATAATTATGTGCCTCTTTTTCATGGGCGTGTCATGCCTTTTCTCTCAGCATATAGTATATATATATATATGGAAAAGGAAAATTATACGGAAATTTCTTAAAATAGTTAGGTTACAAAAAATATTCTGAGCTTCCCTGTATGAAATACAAATGGTAAGCCATCATTTATATTTTATTTGATCTACAGAAAAAAAACTCTAATGAAAAAAGGGTATATCGATTAGCATCATAAAAGAAGAACCCTCCCCTTAGAAAAACGTCAGATGAGATAATTGCTCGGTTCAATTGGATTAATTGAACTCATTAAAAGATATATTTCATTTTAAACATATAGTACTCATAAAAAAAAGCAAAAAAAAGTGCTACTCCGGACTTTTAAGCTGTAACTAAACGTGTACATATATGAAGGCACTTTCTTTTAATGTGGCGGTAATAAATCGTTCTATACCAATTCCAGTGAGAGAGAGAAAAAAAAAAAAAAAAAAAAAAAAAGATGCATTTTATCTATAGATCTTCATCTACCTGTCCCATTGAATTGAGATAATCATACATTACTTTTTTTTTTGAATATGGTCACATACATAAGAGAGAGAGAGAGAGAGAGAGAGAGAGAGAGAGAGAGATAAAGATAAACCTTCCTCTTCTTCCTTTTGAATATGTAATATGTATTTATTTATTATATAATATTTACAACCACGTGTAATATGAAATGAAAGATAACAATTCAACCCATCAACATGTGAAGAGTATTCTCGGTAATACTAAACCATATATTCTATTAAAAGCAAAAAGCTATATAAATTATATCTAGCAATGATTATCTCTCTCAAGATAAGAGTGAAACTAATTAAATTTTATTTCAAGTGCATTGATGGGTCCAAAATGTCAATTATGTAATATTTTTTGATGACATCATTACAAATAAAAAAGGCAATCAACAATCATACTCCGGTTCGGTGTCATTGGGTTAAAATAGTGTAAGAGGTACTCATAGATGAGACCTTTGAAGCTGTCATTTAAGAATCTGCGATCACATTGGAGGTGGTAGCGGGTGTTGATTCATTGTAAATGGTTATTGTACATATAAATGTTTATTTTTTTTTCGAATGCTACGATTGTTTTCTTTGTAATTGTTGTTACTATGGCTGTCGGTATTTCGGTAGCACTGCTAATTCTGGTAATGGTTGCTCGAGATAGACTTAGTTCGCTTGATCTTTTTGTATTTTGTTTTGGCCTGTAGAAGACATCAAGATGATATTGACCAGAACAAATTGACAGGCAAATATTCACCATATTCTTTGCAGAATTCACATCTCCATTCCAAATCAATATGGCAGGACTAAAAGAACAAAATATGCATTTTCGAAGAGACCAGAGGTTATCACCTTTTTGGTTTTCACACAAGGCTTCAACTCACCAAAATCGGTACAACAGTTATACATCTTGGAAGTGTTATATTAATCGGTTGAAATAAAAATAAACTCACCTCACGATTAACGAATTTGTACGTGTCGATGTATAACTCCAACCACTCCAGGCATGTGTCCTTAAAGTGCACCTGGTTTTTTTTTTTTACAATCTTATCGCCAAAAACATTCATTGGTATTTTGGTTTGGTCATATGCATTGAAATAACTTTTAAAGATTAGTATTGTTTTGAGTGTTAGTAAAATGAAGACAGTGTTATATAAATATATATACTAATTCCTTTGCCTTCTATTACTTAGTTTTCTATCTAAACTAATAAAAACACCTGTGGATACCTAGTTTGGTGAAATCAAAAATTTCATAAAAGCACTACAAATTTTCAGAATATGATCGAACTAATTTTCCTGGAATTGGACAAAGGCACTTGACTGACTTGGCATTCACAATGAAACATATATACGAAAATACACTAATCAGCTTTCCAATTCATACATGCAAGAGACTTTAGCGCTATCATCAACAGTTCAAGTAAGCAGCAGTAGCATATACACTCACAAAAAACCATCGACCCAATCCTAAAAAAGACAGGTATGGAATAGGTAAAAGAATTTGTTGAAGAATACAGGAATGCAATATAAAAAAAATGAATGAATTGGAAAACGCAGTTTGACGAGGAGCGTATTGCTGGTTATCCGGGAACATACTCAAATTCTCAAAGTCTTAAAAACACCTTCAACAAGCTTAATCCAAAACATTAATTATGCTTTATGTTATTTTATTTTATTCACACCAATACTCTATCCCTCATCCGTTTATAATAGCAATATTAATTGATGTATATGTGCCATTTTTTCCCCCTCATATATACGGTAAATAAAATATCTATTGCTATACCGTAAATATTAAAGTTGACTATAAATTGACATCTTTTATTCTTGTTTGCCTATGGAAGACAAGTTGGTCAAGTTGTAAGCGACCAAAATACTTTAAATATTGTAGGACTAAAAATCTTCTTTGATCGCTGCTGGTAAACAATTTGATTGGTTACATAAAATCTTCATAGAATCTGGAATTTTAAATGCAAATCATTGTATACATTTCTCCTTATTCATCTAAACTTAATCCTATCGAGATGGTTTGGAAAGTGTTGAGAAACCGAGTCAGAAGAAGTAAATTGATAAATACAGAAACATTTTCTTTAAGAGGCTGTTCCTGTTGAACACAAACAAGATTTCATTCAGTATTCGATCGATCTATCCCCCCAAATGCTTGAATAAAGAGCATTTGTAACCGTTTCAGTATTTGGTCAAACTATTTTCTTAAAAGTAGGCAGCTTATTCTCTCATTTTTCTGAGAAATTTACCCTCATACAAGCGTCTAAGCACATTCAAAAAGTGATCAGCGTATTCAAACATCCGGTAAATTGAGAGTAGAAGCGTAGTACTGGTGTTTTAGTCTTCAAGAAAATCAATTTCTTAAAAGGCAGCTGTTGCTCCAGACGTTCTACTATGTATATATATGCTTGTTTTTTAATATCCGAAATGCCATTTTTTTTTTTTAGTTTTTTTGCACAACGGTCCCCTAACTATAACATTTCGACGTTTAGATCTCTCTTCATTCGATTAGTACTTTTTTATTATTATTACATTTAAAAGAAAAATAGACAAAACATGTCAAGATTCGCACCTCGTATATTAAAAACTCTCTCGGCCCAAGCAACACTACGTGTCATTGCTCGACCTCGTGTTATGGTGACAGAATGTCCAAAACCAATGACAATGACATTTGTACGTACCTATGCCAAAAAGGGCGGTAAAGACAAAAAGAAGGGCAACGCTCCTGCAGTATATGCTGCTGCTGAAGAGGAGGTTGAGTTTGAACGTCAATTTGACGAGCAACTAATCCAACAGAGGTTTGACCAGTCTGTTACTTCACTAAAGGAGCACTTGGCTGCTATGCGTATTGGAAGAGCTAATCCATGTAAGTTAGAAAGAGCTTGATATATTCAATTATGTGTTAAAATGTTTATATTTATATATACAATAGCATTATTGGACAAGGTGCGTGTTCATATTGAGCACTCTCATTTTGCCTTGAAGGACCTTGCTCAAGTGACAGTAAGAGATCCTCAAACCTTACTCGTTGCAGTTCATGATAATGATGTAAGTTTTTTTTTTTTTGAAATGCTGAAAGATTGATTTATTAATACTATATAATGCCTCAAAAGTATCTCTCTGCTGTTGATAAAAGTATCCGTGAAGCTGGATTGAATCTAAATCCTATTATCGATAACAAGATGATCAGAGTTCCTATTCCAAAGTAAAAACACAATGTTTATATAACAAACTATGAACTAACAATAAAAAACAAATAGACCATCAAAAGAATCACGCGATAAATTAGCAAAATTAGTCAGTACAACAGGCGAACAATCAAAGCACAAAGTAAGATCCATTCGCCAAGACGGTATGAAGCAGTTGAAGCACGATGCGAAGCACCAATCTGCAGATCAGATTAAAAAGTTAGAGAAACAGGTAAACAAAAACAAAGAAGAACGATTCTATGTCATCTAATGCACTTCCTCTTGCTTAGGTACAAACAATGACCGATAAATACAACAAGACAATTGATGAATTGTTGAAATCAAAAGTAAAGGAACTTCAATCTTAAGAATAAAACGTAGAAATATCAATTTATTTCGCTTAAGCTGCTATTCCATATATTTGATATGTATTATTATAATTAGAGTTGTATTTTTGCTTTTATTCTTAAGTCTTATTATGTAATTGTTATTTGTAAATATTTGGTGATGAACACTTGATGGATCATGAGTAATGAAATAAAGTAAAAAGAAGGAGGGAGAAAAGGGTGCATTCATCGAATTTATATAATTTTGGGGCAATTCCCATAAATATTCACTTGTCTAAATGTACTCTTAAACAAAACAGATAAAATATGAGATAAGATGCTCTCTTTTATAAGATTATTAAAGATCTATACTCACTGTCCTCTGTTTTAAAACTCTCTCTCTCTGTCTCTCCTTATAATTTTAAATTGGATATTTCTAGAATAACTGTTTATAGGTAAAGGACATATATTATATTTATTGAAGCTATATCGCCCTTTTCTTTACATGTGATAAACAAAAACTCATTTGTGTTACAATGCAACCCCACAGCTTTTTTGTTTTAAATTAATAACGATAATGAATTTGACACTCCCTTCCATCTTTTTTCTTTCTTGATAATAATAATAATAATAATAATGGCAAAAGGACCACCACACACACTTCGTGAAAAAGGACATGTACAAGTTGGACATAACCGTCAATCAGTGCCTATCAAATTATATTATGAAATGCATGGAAATGGACCTGAAAAAGTAGTCTTAATTATGGGTAAAAACTCAATATATTATATATCTATATATAATAATAGTAATAGTTTAATAACGGATGATAAAATAACTTAGGTCTAAGTACCCCATGCAGTGCCTGGGATGTTCAGGTAGTTTTATATAATGATAAACCTGTGAAAATGATATATTCATAGAAGCTAGCAATAGGCTCAATTCCTTGCAGAAAATGGAAAATACACTGTTATTATATTTGACAACAGAGGCATGGGTTTTTCAGGTACTAAAATGTTATTATTTATGTCATTTTTTTTAGACTAAAAAATAAATATTACTATTTATAGACTCACCACTGGGACTATATTCGTAAGAATGAACCTATCAGCTAAACAAACAATAATAACAATAATAATCATTATATAGAACATCACAAATGGCTTTGGATGCTTTTGACCTGCTTGACCATTTTGGATGGAAAGAAAAGGTCCATCTTGTTGGTATATCAATGGGAGGTAAAAAAAAAAAAAAAAAAAAAAAAACAAAGTGTGTGCGATAGTAAATATATACAGTGTGTATTCATTTTACTACTCTCATAGGTATGATCTCACTTGAAATGGTTGATGCAGAACCAAGCCGTTTTCAATCATTGACACTAACAAGTACAACTGCAAAGCGTAATATACCCACTGTAAGCATTAAGATATATGTATTCATATGAGTCATGCACAGGGCTAAAATATTTTAAAAAATACATATATAGTGGGCTGCCATGTCCACACTATCAAAGATTGCCCTTTACTATCGTGATCCAAAAGATCAACTCAACGCTGCCATTGAGCTCGTCTACCCTAAACATTGGCTCGATCAAAAATCCGAAAACCCCAAATACGATACCAACAAGGACTTTGCCATCCATGGCTTTATTAGTCACGTTGTACGCAGTCAACGTCAAAAGTTCCTCGCCAACATCGGACAGACAGCAGCCTGTCTTCGACACCACGTCTCTGATGATCGTCTCTTGCGCATCAAGCAGACGGGTTTGCCCATCCTGATTGTGACTGGAACAATAGATAACCTTGTGCGCCCTGAATCCTCCTATCATTTGAAGCGTGTACTTGATAATGCAAGATTGGAGGTGTTTGAGGGAAGTGGACATGCTATTCCAGAAGAACAACCTGCTCGTTATAATACTTTACTTGTAGAGCATTTTGACCATTCAAATGGTTTTTCACATTCATCATCATCTAAATTATAATAATACTATGTCCTTTTCATTATATATATAACAGCTTTGTGTGTATGTGTATGTGTATGTGTGTTTATTTGTCATTTATTAAAAAGAAACTCTTATTCGGCAGAAGGACGTAATAAACCGAATTCAGCCGTAATCGCTTTACTCTCTTCGTCTAATCCTTGTCGTTGCTCTGCTCGACTCAATACGCCATTTACTGCTGCAACCACGTGAGGATCAAAAGCTTTGTTGGGTACATTTATCTTTTGTAATCGATAATAGAATGCGAGTGCTTTGAGTTCTTGCTCTTGTTGAATATAGGCATCAATGATGTGGTGGATGATGGATTTCTCTGCTATCCAACTGTGATTATTATTATTTGATGGCAGGGTTGGTAGCTTTGGTAATAGATAAAGTAGTAAATTCTCTGCAGTTACGGTATTTTCCTGTGTGAGCAGTGACGCTGAGTGAATCCAATAGGTATACTGATGTGTATTAAATTGAAATGCCTGACCTCGCTGCATCATATCTTTTGCCAATTGAGCCAACCCTTCTTCCTTTTTTTCTTCTTTTAATTGTGTGCTCTTGTGTAGTAAGCACTTTAGATAATGTGTATAAAGAGTAAGCCCAGGCTTAATCACATCCACATGCTGCATAATATCACGCCACAAAAATTCAATAGCGTGATGATCTCCACAGGCTTCATAGAATTCCATGACAACGTTACAATCAAACCCGGTGCGTAGTTTATCAAGTGAGAGGTCGTGCATTTGTTGAAGGTATTGGCGTGCAGTCTCAAGCTGGCCAGCCTTGACATTGGCCTGTATTATGTAGGTGAATGTGCGTGTGGTGGGCATAAGTCCGCGTGCCTCTAGTTTAAGCAAGGTGTCTTGTGCGAGTTCTAGTGCATTGCTTGCAATGTAGGCTCGCACAAGTCGGTTGTAAATGGTGACGACTTTTAGCTGATTATTGTCCATTTCGGTATGCAATTGCTGCAATTTTTTAATATCCTTGTGTTTTCCTGCATTGTCTAATTCAGTTTTTATATGATTAATCCGATCAACAGAGAGTTGTCCTATTTTTGTTGTAGTTGCAGAGGAGGATTTGGCATTTTCGGCACTGAGAATGGCATTTTCGATGATATTTCCATAAATTTTTGCACTTTTGTGGGATTGTTCAACAAGTTTCTCACGAAATGAACTGGTGATGCCAAGGTAGAGTGCCTTTTCTTCGCTTGGGCTGATAAATCGACGGAACCAATTGCTACTGTAACGCGATTGAAGTATTCTGTGACAGGTATTTTTGGTGTTATTGGAGAGACAGCTTCGTTTGATATTGGTAAATACAAGGTTTTGTGACATTTTGGTTTATTTTAAATAAAGAGATAAAAGAAGAATTTCTCTCTCTTTCTCACCCTTGGGAAGTGTACACTTTGAACTCCACACTTTTCATTTGTCAAGAAAAAATATATATTTGCGGCCATTCAAATGCATCATGGATAATGCCAAAAGCGATGACGTCGATATTTCATCAAAGGAAAGAAGTCAATGAGTAGACATCAATAAGGTCTATGCGTTGTTTAAAAGAGAAAGATTTGGTCCCTGTGATAACATGTTTCGTCCCGATGCTTTGAAATCCATAGAAAAACAAAACTTACCTTACCCTTTGTTATCCAAATTAAGAGAATGACACTGTTATATTCAAGAAATTGAGAATTATTGAGAACAGATTGTGTATCATATAACAAAAAGTAGATTTTTAGTAATCAGACAGTTGCTGAAGTGAATAACGGAGATGTAGTGGTGGCTACCCGCCCAAGAAGTTCTTTTGGCTAGCTCAAGGATCTCTTTTATTCCGAGTGACTTATATTAGCTTAGATGTTTTATAGTTTATAGTTTATATCTTATTATTTTATTTTATTATTATCTTTGTAGTAAATCTATTCCCTCCCATAAACTTCTGAGAAAAATTGGCATAGCACAGCTTAGAAGATATGAAGAGAAATAGTATCAAAAGATTTATTATTATTATATTGAAAAATAAAGCGGCTTAGGCAGTTATTACCACTATATCGGAGTGTGAAACGAAAGCAACAATGATTGATTTACGAAGGACAAACAATGAACAAATAGAGAGATATATAGCCATGTATAACGGTTCATAACGGTATATTACATCACATTGAAGATTAACAAGATATAAAGTAATAGAGATAACGTGGCGGAATAGATCCATTAAAGTATTTAAAGTTAAAATTTAGCATATGCTCATGATGTGACAATATTGAATTTACTAGTTCCTATCATTGCCTGCATTCGTACAAATCACCAAAGTCGCCAATGTTATCTGATATTTTGAAAGCTATATAAACAAAAAATATAATGAAAAACAGCCTTGATTATTATAATATAAAATAAAATACACACTTAGCTTGAACATTTCGACTTAGTTAAAGAGGATTGCACTTTAAGTGTCATTTACATCCTCTTGTTCCTTTGTAGAGGAATTGACGAATATTTCTCAACAATTTGAGGTTTTTTCTCATTTTCTTGAAAAACAGTAAGTTATGTTTACATCTTACGTGAACACATATAGGCAGTAGTATGCTTAATATAAAGCCAGCATAGAATATATACTACGCTTTTATTTACTATATAGAAAGCCTAAAAGGGCCGGATATACGAGCTTTTATCTATATCCACACAGTGAGGTAGCTCTCTGGTAAATACATGTAAGGTAAATCATAGATATTTTCCTGCGCCAAAAACCATTTCTTGGATTTAAATTCCGAGCCCAATGAATATCACTAAACCACAAAGTCACTTTTGTACAACATATAAAATTAATTGAATGTATCACTAAACCACAAAGTCAACTCTCCATTCATAACTTACAGTTCTAGCAACTCTTATATTGAAAGCAACTTTTTTTTTATAATACCATAGGGAATGTTGACCAAGTCCGATTCTTGGGAAATGGTAATAAACTGTAGCTATTATTAATGGTGTAACTAACGTAGGGTTACCTACGATTACATCTTGGCTGGTTACAACAAGTGATACATTCAATTAATTTTATATGTTGTACAAAAGAATTGTGTGTCTCGACCTTTTTCTGTTTATTTCAAAATCATATATAAAGGAATTGATTTTGAATCAAAATAAAAACTTTAGTTTAAACAAAAGTTTTCTATACAACTGAAACTACGCCATATTCATACATCACCTTTTTACATCTCTTTTTTTAACTCAAGAGAGAAACCAAATCTTTAATATACATACTAGGGATGGGATAAATTACCTCTTTCAGTACCAAAATGCCAAGTTTTTATTAGACTATTCTTTTTTTATAATATCGTACAAGGCCGAATAAATCAATGCGCAGAAGTTTTATAAAAATTGGAGAAGAAGTTGCCTTCTATCTCAAAAACTCGAAACCATTTTTTTCGTTTAGTTTCGCATTGGTAAAGCGTAAAAATGGAGTATCTTAAAACTGCCTTTTACCCTATTTGCTCTTTTGCAAAGTATTGTCATTAAGCCCGGATTAGAAAAGTCTAACTCACTTTTCGATCAACTGACCCAAAAGTGATTTGGGGTTTGCATTTCCATCCTGAACAGATCCAAAAACATAAAGTAGACAGGTTTTTTTTTTTTTTTTTTTTTTTTTTTTAAAAAAAAAAAATTTTTTTTTTTTTTTTTTTTTTTTTTAAAAAAAAAAAATCTTTGAACTGTTTTCTTTCTTATTTAAAACAAAAATAAATGTCACTGAAACCAGAGGAAAGATCTGCGTTTATGACGCCACTCGATGGCGAAATTAAGCCAAAAAAAGAGTTTTCCTCTATTTGTACTGGTGTTGTTTTCACTCAACAGTGTGTGTATTTGTATACTTTTAGATCTTGATTTTTACTATGAACCAGTCCTAAAAAAAAAAGCTGAATATTATGCTACTTAGACCAATACGAGGAATACCTGTCCAGCCCATCAGTTTTATTATTAAAAAAAAAAAGTAAAATGTTGAATAATAACAATAAGGATCATTTAGTAAAAAAGTCTATTTTTGCGTCATGCCTTTCAGCACAGAATGTTTTAGATGTTCAATTATTTTAACCAAATATAGTGTGGCTGAATACAAATAAAGTAAAGCCTCATTCCCATTTAAAGCAAGTGGTTGTCATCATTAAACTAAGACAACTAATGGAGATCAGACTTGATCTAATAAATGGTTTAATATATACAAGTGAGAATACTTGTACTTAATGGATGCAACCAGTTCTAAATATATGAATGCTGTATTTAAAAGTGATTTTAATACTTAAAATAAGGATGTGGTGTCATTCATTTTGACTTGGCATGGCTGGCACCAATAATAACCACCCCGCTGAGCAATATTGAAACAGTATTTTTACGGTAAAAAAGGCAACAATACGTCCCTTACTAAAGATATGTATATATATATATATATATATATATTGCAGAGAGAGAGACAAAGAGAAAGAAGGAAATATAAAAAAGTAATATATATTCTGTAACTCAATGATGTTAAAATAGTTGGCTAATGTAACATTGAATTTGCTGATTTTCGTCATGTTAAATTGATCTATATAATTGTCGGAAATAGTATATTTCCCTTAATAAATTTATATATTTTTTTTTCTACAATTTGTCTTTCTTTTCTTTTCTTTCCTTTCCATTTTTTCTTTGTTATATTTTTCTTTTCTTTACTTTGTTACAAGTCCTAATGCAATGGTTTAGTACGCTCTCGATTCGACAAGGAATTAACAATGGAGGAAATTGGATAAATAAAAACAGAAGAATTATTCTCAACCTTATAAAATGGATTATTACATCTGTTTTGTTTCTTGGAATTTCCTTTTTTGTTCTCTGCCGCCTTGAAGTGAATGCACATGTTTATATTCGCAACTGGTTTTCTCCTCCAACGGTTGCCGTGGTTGAGCCGCTATCAAAGTGCTTTCAAAAGGTGCCAAAGGACGGGCCATATTACCAAGGCAACCAAAAATTCACTGCAAACTTTGTTCCTGGTATTCCCGTTTGGGAAGCGCATACTTGCTATGATTTTGCCGCTTTATTCAAAACTCAAAGATACCCTTTTCATCAACATCAGTCTTTTCACACGTATTGGTCTTCTAATATCACTACCGACTTTGATGAAAAACCTTTAGCAACTTTGCGTTCATTTTCAGCTACTCAAAATACAAATCATTCATTAACACTTTGGATCCCAGCTCATGATGAATCCCGTCTAACCGAATCGAGTGGCTGGACTCGGCTTGTACAGAACGAAAAGAGAAGAGATAGAATCAGTTACAAGGTGATTGATCCCAGTATATTAACAAAGGACACCCCTCTGGAAGACTTTTCTTCTGCCTGGCGTACACTTGTAAGTCAAGACAATGATGGACGGGGCAGAGATGATCTTTTGAGAATGCTTGTGTTGTACAGCTATGGAGGTATTTGGTTTGATTTGGACACCATGCTTGTTAGAGATTTATCACCCTTGATGGAGCATGAATGGATTGCACAGGGAAGTTGCTCAACTGGTATGTTTGGTAATCCATTCACTGGAGCCTTGTTTCACTTTCACCAAAAGTCGCCTTATGTATGCGAAATTTTGGAGGGAGCCGCCGATTTATTCAAGGCTAGAATTCAAGTAGAGGAAGGAGGAGAGCCACCAGAGAAACGTTACTTGATTAATGGTCCAGAAATTTTTGGTTCCAAATTATATTATAGAATATATCGTAGAGTGCTGCATCATGGCATCAAACCTTGGTCAATCCTTCCATGGTGTTTCACAGATCCTTCGCAATGTAAGCGATCCAACTCCTTACCAAGCATGTTTTCAAACACAGACTTTGATAAGAAAAGAGTAGAGCAGACCTTTGCTTATCATTGGCGTGACCGTTGGAATGCTGTACCAGGCACCATTTTTAATACTTTGGATAGCGTTCATCGTAAACGAACCAATTGGTAAAAGACATGTCAAAAAATTATAAATCTTGATTTTAGAAAAAAAAAAAAAAAAAAGGAATACGTAATTTCTCATGCATGTTAAAAAGGAATCTGTGCTACAGATCTGTGTTTACTTTTATAATAAAAATGAAAGGAACAGCACTGTTTGGTTACTCAATGGATCGGTTTTTTTTTTTGCAGTCAAAAAGCTGTCAAATCATTACTATTTGCGTCTTTTGTAAAGTGTTGATATAATATCATAAACACGCATCATCTTTTTATATACAAATACATATTTTTTTTCTTTAATAATTAAAAAATCAATTTAGCTTCGTTTAAATACAGAAGCAGCATCCATCTTTCCTCGTGAACCAAATTTCATGAAATCTCTTCTATCCACTGACTTTCTATTTAAATGTCTATTTCTAAATGATGTCATATTTCGCTCTGCCTTTTGAAGGTTGGGTCGGTTGCTAATGACTTTGACTGTGTATTCACCAACACGTCTACCGTCGGCATTCTTTCTCTTTTTGTTCTTTTTTTCTTGTTGCTCTTCTTCCAACATAATCTTTTCAAACTCAGCTTCAGAGATGTGCTTTCTTTTCTTGACTTCTTGTTTTTCTTCTTCCACAGCCTGAGCCAATAAGTCAGTGGGTAACAAATTGCTCTCTTCCTCTGGTTCGGTGAAATATTTAGGGGAATTTTTTCACTAAAGGTAAAAAAAAAGGACGAAAAAAAAAATTTTTTTTTTTCTTTTGTACCGATTTTAGTAAAAGCCACTTCTGCTTCTTTAGCAACAAGGTCTTAGTTGTTTCGTCTTATTACTACTGTAAAATGTTCTTCTAAGAAGACTACTGCTTCGTGGACTTCGGTAGAGATGAAGCTGACGATTTCTCAGTGAAGCGAATTTCGTTGTTCGGCTCTTCCTTCGACGACGTTTCATTCATAGTGAAGAAACAAAAAAAAATTCTTTTACTTCTTCTTGAACAATAAATGACGAAATTTTTTTACTAATCCTAAAACCGTCTCCTTTTCCTCTTTGCATCTGTTTTCCTATTTGAAAATTTTCTCGTTTTCTTCCCGTCATTTGCACTTGTTTTTGTTAATCTCTGTTTTTTCCTATTTTTCTTCCTTCTTTCACTACTACTGCTTCTTCTTCTTCTCCTTCTT
>MU622248.1:563108-573474 GCA_025399235.1 Backusella circina FSU 941
TTATCATTTGATCATGAAATAGTGTAAATGTATCTAATGAGTCTAGTTGATCTTTATATCCAGCTCCTTTAAAAGAACCATCGTCTTTTTACGATTTTCCAGAATTATCTCAACTGCTTCATTTGAGCCATGCACTGCTTTAGTACCACATGGGGTTATCTTTATGTGCTTCTTGTATACTCATGTTACTAGAAAAGCACAATCAAAGTAGGGTTTTTTGCGAGCCAGCATCGATCATTGCATGATTTCCTCCTTTTTATATAAAAAAAATACATGGATACCGTCAGTGTCAAAAGTCAGTTGATAAGACAAACCCATTTGATATTTACACTCCCCTCTAAACATAGGCATGCAGTGAGCTGCATCGCTAAAAAGCAACACACAGTGATCCGTTTCTATAAGATCTGAAACAGGTTCTCGTTCACAAATAGTGAGAGGAAGAATATTTGTGTCCAGAGAAGATGATTCCAAAATAACGGTTCTGAAACGCGTTGAATTTTTTAAATGATTCCGTTGTCCAATCATCGAAAGGAATCTCTCGTTGCTTTCAAATTGTTCAGGAATCCTATGTTATATATATATCGTATTTGAATAATGAACCAAAATACCTGGATGGACTTTTCGTCTTTTGTGTGATGTATATCAATAGCATTGATAAAATAGATTTGCTTATGTATCGTCACTGCCTTATTTTCTCTGTCCAAAAGCAACACCAATACATGAAAAAAACACTTATAAAATACTTCCCATTCTTCTTTTGACAACCGTTCAATACATGTAAATCGTCTTGTTGAATTGATTAAAGTAACCTGCCCAAGCATTTCATTTCCATCTTATCAGTTGAGTGCAAACAGGAAACAAAGTACCATTGTCATACTAACGAGTACAATCCCCAGAAAAGTTCGATCCATCAGTGAGGAAGGCAGTGACATGTTCCTTTTATCTATTTTACAGTACGATAGTTTCTTATCCCAATAGACATTACCTTGATAAAGTTCCTTTAGAAGTCTTTCTCTAAACCTATTGCGATTAACTCTTGATAAGCTGTCTCTAAGCTTGATCTCAGCTTAAAGTAGACCTCTTCTGTCAATTTATCCCACATGGCCCATTGAAATACTTTCACGAACCCAGCGAATTGACAGATATTTGTTTTTTTTAACAAAATCATTAAATGCACTAGGATAAGTAACAATTTCTATGATTGATTTCGAGAACCTCATATGAGATATTATAGAAAATTGCTCTCGCGTGTATCAACTGATGAGTTCTTCCAAATATCTCGTATAGAATTCCCTGTATTGTTTGACAGGAGTGTGCTACTACAAGTTCACTTAGGCATGTGTCAATAATATGTACTTTGCCATTGTTTGTAGATAGCAATTTAGATTAAAGATAGAGATGGCAGTTGATGATTTTTGTTTTGATAATAGAAAAAGTAAAAAAAAAAAAAAAAAAAAAAAAAAAAAATTTTTTTTTTTTAAAAAAAAAAAAAAAAAAAAAAAAAAAAAAAAAAAAAAAAAAAAAGAGAGAGAGAGCTTTCTTCATGCTGTGATAGCTACATATATAATAAAACAAAGAGAAAATTGTTGTAATTAGTAGGTTAGCACAACAAAGAATTATTTCGGTGGAAATCCCGTCTTGGTGCAAAAACATATTGTCTAAATACGAGACTGGTATTTTATCAATAAATGAGAATATAACATGAAACATTTCTTTGAAAAATGTCGCTTTTTGAGTAATTAGATAGTTCAAAATACATATTACATGAATGTTGTGATTGCTCATTTAACATAATATAAACATACACAATGTATCTGAGAAAGAATGATTTAAGTTTATTAAATACTTTTTTATATATGAAATGAAGAATACGGAGCCAGCTCTTTTTTTATCTTTCAAGATTATATATATATATATATAGTAAGGTTGTATAAAACATTTTTTTTAGTCCCAATGCCAGGAGATGGGAATACGACCTTGCTTAAGATTAGCAATCTTTTTGAAGGCTGCAGGGCTCAAATCTAAAATCCATATAAGCATTGCATTTTTTTTTTAGTATATTGAAATTTTTTCTTTTTTTTGTAATGTTCAAAAACCTTACCAATACTTCCAGATGTACAATAAGGATCAGGGCAAGTGTCAACTACCTTTACACGAACAGTACCCTTGGGACCCTTAACGATGATGTGTCTACCACAATTCTTATTCTTGTTTGGATTTTGACCGTTCTTCATTTCAACATAGCTTAGTGCAACAATCATATCAGAATCTGTATTGTAGTGTCCACAAGAACCAAGTCCTGGATAAAAATAAGTGCCATCACCTTTAAAAGATGCACGTTTTTCGAGAGAAATGGCTTCATTCATGGGAGCAGCAGATACCAAAACGACATAAGCAGCAGCAATAGAAATGATAATTCGAGAGAGCATCGTTAGGACTATAAAATATATACGAGAGAGTTGTAGGATAATGTGAGTCCAAATCATACTTCTATTTATATTAAAATGAATTCGAGGATTTCTTTCCTTTTGTCATATTGGCATCAAAAAAAGAAAAAAAGGTGGAGAAACAAAATATGCTTATAGCACAATGCTTCGAAACAAGGCAATTTTTCTCTTTGATGTCATTTACAACAGTTAAATCTTGATATTGTGATCAATTTTTTGGAATAAACAGTAGAGTCATAATATTATTTTTTACTTTTAAAAAACACAGTTCTATTTTGACTTTGTCATATTTTATTGTTTTATTATATAATAAAAAAATATGACAATAAAAAAAGGCAAGGCAATGTCATTTTACCACGTGAAATTGTTTATTTTTTTTTAATTTTTAATTTCTTTATTAGTATTATTACATATAGAAGCCTTTTTTATTATTATTGGCAGATTTTTATCTTTGTGTGGATTCGAAGTAACAAAAAGTCTAGTCCACATTGTGAAGCACCCTATCAACCAGAAAGTATTTTTCTCGCACATATTGAGCCCATGATTTTGTTAGTTTTATACAGAGTACACAGATTTTATACAGAAATGCCAGAATCACAGTGGCAGGATAAATGGTTTGAATTACAGTTACAGCCTCTGATGCATCATCTAAATAGAGTTGTTATACATTTTAAGCCCTTATTGTTTTGCTTTTTTCTAATAATGCCGCTTACCAATTGGCCAGTAAATAATGTAGAAGAATGAAATGAGATAAGGTAGCACAATGGCTATGGAACATTGAACAATGAGAGGACCGACCAGCGTCTTAATACAGGCATTTGCTTGAAAACCCGCTACACCACCATTGATAATCTAAAAAAAGAAAAGCCAACAAGTCAATATATTTAAATTCCGTCATTTCTATCACTTCCATCTATTGTTACCATATTGAGATAAACTCCAAATTGGTTTCTAGGCAATAAGAAAGCCACACCACTGATGAGCGTAAAAAATGCCAAACCATTGATCCAAACAATAGACATGTCAAATGATGGTGCCTGTGTTCCCCAATGCTGCAAAGGTATAATTATATAGAATTGAAATATCAATCCGCACAGAAGAGGTATCACGATACCAAAGGAAGTAAGTAAAACACAAAGGTTATATATCTAACAGTAATACATATTAAATATCAAGTCATTTTTTCTCTTTTTCTAAACATTTCCTCATCTTACCCATTTGAAAACAGCATTAAAATAACCATGGAAAGAATGGACGGATTGTCTTGATAAATATACAGCAGCATCTTTGATTTTCTTTGTCGCAACTCCGAAGCAAATCATAACAATGCTACCTGCACAATGCGAATAGACATCGTGTACTCTTTTCGCTGTAAGTCTGGCAAATATCAATCTTCCAACTGCAACAGGGCCAACAAACAAGTAGCAGAGAAGACCCATCCATGAAAGGCACATGATGGCCATGAATACAATCATACGCTGTTTGAAATAAGGTGGAATATAAACAATGGTTGTGTCAACATCTTTATGTTCTGGATCTTCAACGGAGGGGTGACCCAGCACCTTTTCCTCTTCATCGATGGGTTCAAGGGTCACAGGGTCTACAGGTACTATCATTCTACGCCCAGGAATATACCTTACATTATCATGTTTTGGGACACGAGCCAATTGGCCGTCATGCTGAAATGATACGTATTCTTGCTGTTCTTCTCCGAGAGTGCTCTCACTACTCAAGAGTGTTGGATCGGGTCGTGTCTGGTTAAACCAAGAATTCCAATCATGATAGACAATTCTACCTTCTTCTGTGGGAAATCTTTCCCCCAGCAAAAAGGAAGAAAGTCGAAGTTTATGACAAAGCCAAACCATCCATTGTTTAGTTAACTTTCGTAAGGTGTCTTGTGGGTCAAAGTAACTTATAAGTACAGGAAATCCAAGCATAACAAAGAACATGTCTAAAGGCAAATCAAGTAGAGGTTGTCTATAACATGAAGAAGCATATTAATATCATCGTCTTTACCTCTTACATCAATACATTCTATTTTTATAAGACTTACGAATAATACCATCTCAACGGTAAAATATCATGAAATATAGTGCTGACCAAAAGTACTGATCCACCCACGCCAATTTCAATGACGGAACCATAGATCAATGCACTTTTAACAAGTTTTCTCAATTGCGTAAGCACAGGTCTCTCAATCAATTCCTTGATTGGGTTAAACTGTTGGCTCTCCGGGTCTCGAATAAACCAAATCACCCCAGGGCGGACAATAGATCGGCAAAACGAGACTAGACATGAAAAAACAAACATAAACCCAGTTCCCACAATCCAATGCAGAAAAATAGAAGAAACGGTATGATCATTTAAAAAATGGATGCGTCGATTCACGGCCTGAAGTTGTCCCTCGTGTCCAGTCTTGAAAAATAGTGCAAACGTAGCAGCATCCAAAAGAAAGCCACAAAGCAGTGGGAAGAGTCCAATCTCCATAAACATGAAGAAAGAAAGTTTGGTAAATAGACCCAACTGGACAATGACCTTGTGTACTGTGCGTCCAACATGAGCATAAAATGATCGCGTACGAAGCAAATAAAACCCAATACCAATACTGATTAAAATATGGCCAATACAGATACAGCCAGCACGATCCCACGCGCCTCTCTCATATGCCATCTTTTCGCAGCCTTTTATCCATGAGCCTAAAAGGGGAACAAGCTGGTTCCACTCATACACCACACTTTTCCATAATGAGACAGAGTGTGACATGGCAGACGAATCAGTAATGATATTTGTCCATGCGTCTGATGAGATGGGCGCGGTGGTATCGATGGAAAACAGGAATGAGAATAAACTTTGTCCAATACTTTTTGCGGAATAGAGAATAGGTTGTGCAAAGTTAGGAGCCCATGCTAAATTAAGATCAAGCTTGTCGAATTGAGTGACCGCATAATCAAATCGATCTTTTGACAGGTCGGTGATGGAATATAAAAAGCCCTTTGTGGTGTCAAATGCATAAAAGACACTTTCCCATGGACGTAGCTAATTCAAGTAAAAAAACAAAAAACAAAAAAAAAACACGCATTCATATTGTATACACTTTGAATAAGCAATACTATTTCACTTACTATGAGAAATATGGAACCCGTAATTAATGGAAAACACACACTAACTCCGATACACAAACTGATTAAGAGTATCATCAAGCATGAGTTTTGAAAGAGGACAATAAGTTTTCCTCTCATACCAATAGCCTCTAGGATGCCATCTGTCTCCATAAAGTCATCGTCGTCATCATCATCATCTTCTTCTTCGTCTTCATGATCCTCTTCTTCTTCTTCCTCTTCATCATCATCGTCATCATCTAATACAATGGGGCGATGATATGATCCGCCTTCCATTCCATTGTTCACTCCAGTTAATTCATTATTATTAAACAACATCTCTGGCTGGAATTGATCTTGTCCCATATTTCCTATTCCATCCATTTGATCTCTAAAACCATACATCTCTTCTGATTGGTCATATAACCGAGTATATCTCTCTGCATCTGGTGCTACAAATGCCGGATCTCTAGGATCATCTACTTGCCACATTGCCTCCAAGTTTTCGTAATCTGAGGGATCATTTCTTAGTCGAGGTCGTCCATGATCAGTTCTCGCTCTCATTGGACGGTTTCGAACCAGTCGTGTCTGAAACTCTTGAAGTTCGGGAGGTATTCCTGCAGGTACTAAAGGAGGTACCTCTTCTTCCTCTTCTTCCTCATCATCGTGGTCTTCAATATGCATGGCGACATCGTCAAGATCGATAGGCACATTCTGCTGAATCCATTCTTTTAACAATATTGCGACAATAAAGAATAAAACAACAACAAACGCAATGATCCAACCCTTTAAACAATCACTCAACACGCTCTCCATATTCCAAACTCTCTTTATATCGATGTTTTTTGTCATTGATTCCGTATCCAATGGCGATGGTGATGATATACAAAATCGTTTGACTAACCAAATAATACTATCTGCAAACATAATATGTAATCTCCAAATCCCAATAGTGATAAAAGGCACAACTCCTAACCATACAAAACCAACCAATACTGCACGTAAACCCAATGTCGTACTGTTCTTGATGAGATTGACGAAATAGCGAAAGAATAGCTTGAGTGGTAACTTTTCCGGCATATCCGTTTTATAAACTGGTGAGAATTTAAAGGTATAATTGCATAATTCACAATATCTATACAGGTGCTTAATATTGAACCTCTTTTTATCTCTCTCGTTACTTTTTGCTTACTTTTTCTTGCTATGAGCTAACCAATTTTGTAAACTAGAGAAAAAAAAATAGTGTCAGCGTCTATTGTTATTTAAACGATAAAATAGGAGGTACCATTTTTGATGAACATGACGGATGCTGCCTGAACATTTACAAGGATAGAATAAGGGTTGGTCTGGTGTGGCTTCACAACGACAAACTCTACAGATTTCTTCGTCTAAATCAGGTTGTGTGGGTTTTAAGTGTTAATAAAAAAAGAGAGAGTACAATAGTTATTTTCTGTTATTTTCTCTTTTATATGTTCTTATATAAAACACTTTTTTAAATATAGTTGCTCTAACCTTCGTCCATTGTGAACGACGGAGAAGAAGAAAAGGCCAAGAAAAAAGGAAAAGTATATTTATTTACTTTTTGGTGTTGAAAGTGTCTTCTTTATCCCCTTGAACCAAAAGTCACAAATGTCATGTGATAAAGCATGATTTAGAAGAAGATCCAAGGAGAACAAAGTGTTATTCTTTAGAATAAATAAACTCTTTTGAAAAGCAATACATGAACTTTTATTATCCAACAAAAACAACTTGCTATTCCCTTGTATCCAGACTAATATCCAGATATCGACCACCATACAAATACCTATTGAATTTCTCTATTTATATTTATGTTTATTTCTATTCACCCAAATACATATAGAGATCACTAGTTGCTTACCAATGGCCTTTTCACAGGTAGTTGTATTCTCAAATCGAACAAAACCAGCGCCCTTAGGATGTCCATTCATTGTCAATATCTCGGATCTTACAACAGGACCAACATGACGAAATAGATCAATAAGATCTTCCCAAGTGGTAGAGAAGGGTAACTATTCAATTTATAGATATTAACTATCTCCTTAATACTCAGTTAATAGTATTTACATTATTAACAAATATCTGATGTTGTCCCTGGCTAGGTAAATGTGCACCAGGACCACCTACTAGGCTCATATTATACATTGGTAGGACAGCATCTTGTCCGTATCTGTACATATTTGCATAACTGGTAGTGTAATCAGGTTTACTGTTGGGTTGTTGATATTGCAGAGTTTCTGTATTCTCGATGGGTTGATTCATTGATGGTGGTATACTTTCAGTTCCTATCGCAGAGGTAGATTGTGGTGATGGAACCGACACTGGTAATGTTGTTGAGGTTGTTTCTGGTTGAGTATCTGTTGTAGATACTTTTGACAACACTTCCTAAAAATAAACATCAAGTTGGCTTCTTTTTTTTTTTGGAATCAATTAAGATAAACTATAGTAGCCTTTACCTCTCCCACCTGTAGTGTACTTCCTTGCCATTCATAACCATGAAACATATCTATAATGAAAAAAAAAAAATAGGACCAGAAAAGCTAAGTTTGTTTTGACTTTGGCATGATGCTTTACGACACCTATTTACCAATGGCTGCATGAGCAGTTCTAGAGTCTCCAAATATCACTGTACCAGTTCCATTTGATCTTCTAGAACCAGGCTCAGTGTTTACATCTGTATGTAACACTCGTCCTGCCTTTCTGAACAAATCCTTCATATCTTGCCAACTGGCCGAATGCGGGAGCTTTAAGCGATGAGTGTCTCATATAAGAAAAATATATAAACTAACTATATTTACATTGCCAACATAGAGACGATATCCATCTGGCGTTTCATACTCGTCTTTATGTGATGGTAGTGGTGGTAGAGCATCATATTCACGATCCTCACGCACAAACACTGGTCTTCCCATAAACTCAACCTTATGTAAGATATGAATGGCATGTTTTGCATCCTCAGGATAACGATATTCCACAATCCTATATATACTGACAGGTTCAGATATTCTTACTTTTAATAATCACTCTCTCTATTTCTTATTTACCCGCACCCTTTAGAGCGTCCATTTGATAGCAACATAACGTCTGCATATATAACTTCACCAGCTATATCACTGCTTATTATATCATTCCCTTATTTATAACAGCAATACTCACCTTGTCTCATGAAATCCTTTAAATGATGCCACTTGACGTCCAATGATAAATTACCCACGTATACTCTGGCTTTCCTATTGATAGGTCGGTTCATACGCCTTATAGGAGGTGAGCGTGACCTATAGCGTCGATGAGGTGGTGGAGATCTACGAGAATAAGGTCTGAGTGAAGGTGATCTAGAGTAACAACGACGATATCTGTGTCTACTAGAGCTCCTATATGGCGATCTTGACATGTGGCGATGGGATTGTTGACGTGAAAAGGATTGAGAACGCGAACGAGAGCGTGACAATGACCTGTCATAATAAGAACTTATGGAAGAACGAGGTGAATAGGACCGATCGCGTCCACGAGGACTTTTAGGTGACATTGACCTACGATAGCCCTCGCTGGGAGGTGATAGACTGAGTTGTCTCATATAGATAATATAACAAAAAGAAGAAAACTGAAAAAAAAAAACGGATGGCAAGTTGATCACCATCCTATTTCTTACAAGTTGCAACTGTCCAATCGTATCGCGTCGTTTCGCAAACTAGGCTGGGTGTTTGTTTACAAAAAGAGAATGACCATTATTCTTCAAAATGTAGAGACCTTTTTAGTGTGTTGTATTTGGACGGTGACTAAAAAAAAAAAAAAAAAAAAAAAAAAAACTTTTTCTCTCTTAAGTAATTGTATCAAAAACAAAGCACTTTATCCTTTATTCAAATAACCTATCGTCTTCTTTATTATATACAAATCTATCAATATCATTATCTTGAGGAATCGATATAACAATCCTTCAACTCTACTACTTTAACAAGTCATTTCTACCTCCAGTTTATTCTCTAACGAAGCGAAAAAATTCCTTTTTCTTCTTAGTTTCTTTTGTTGTCAAGCCCATAATCATAAACGTATCATCCCAGCTCTTTATTATATCAGCCATATCTACAAAATCGTATTTATTTAGTCTACAAGTCGTATTATTATTATTACTATTTTACCTTTTGTTCCCTTAGTGAGCTCACCTACGCTATTTGCTAGATTTTTAAAATAAAGGGCAATGTCTTCACTTGTACGATTAACTTGTGTTACATCTTCTAGCTCTTTTTTTTTGTTTGCTAGTAATTTCAGTAATTCTTCATTGGGGGCTTCATCTGTATTTGAGACAGAGTTATAATGCTGTTGTGGAGGGGCGATTTGTGCTTTTCTTGAGGTCTGCATTCTGATTTGGTATCAACTTTCTGTTTTGTTTAAATAAAAAGGGGAAAAGTATAAAACCAAACACTAAAAAGCAAGAATTTAATTATGACCAGTCACACAGATGGGCTTGAACTTAAAGAACAATAACATTGTATGATAGGCAAATTAGGTTTCATGCATAAATTTGTGTCTAGTCATATTTTTATGTAGAAACTAAGTTTTAACTGGACACCTCCAGTGTGCNNNACTTCAAAGGGTGTTATTGGTTAAAAGTTCTATATGGAAACTGTAAAAGCAGGCTTGTTTATCCATATTGCAATTTCTAGAGAACTATAAAGCACTCAAAATAGCTATATAAGCCCTTGTTTCAAGATCATTGATGATTGCATAATGAGAACCTTACATGAAACACGCTGTTCTTTAGTTACTGATTCATTTAAGAGTAATGAAAGGCCATTTATCTCACAC
>MU622248.1:573730-588411 GCA_025399235.1 Backusella circina FSU 941
AGAGTCAAATTACATTTATGAATGTACCAATAGATGGGCTGATATTATGTAACGTGGCTCATGAGATACAGTTAAAGAGTCCATTAGCTGTAGATAGCGTCGACTAAAGTATTGCTAATTGGAAATTCCTATTTTATCACATTCCATAAATAGACATAATTAATAAAAGTTACACCTGCATATAGTTTCTTTATAGAGTTTAAAGTTTAAATAAATTGTTCTGTTTGATCACCGCCATAATAATCAATTGTATCACAACGTGTCAATATGTATCTCACGTATAATCAATCAGCAGTAGTAACTGTCACCGATGGTTACAATCTTGTTCTATCTAATTAATAAAAAGAAGATACCAAAGTGTATAGTTGGAGTAACATTGTATTTAGATAAACCCCCTCTCCAATTGATAAGTATATGAGTTAAACCACACTTCAATGTACCAATATTGATGTAAATAACAATATTCCCGTATCTGTTCATCATAAACTAACGCTTCCACCACCTCAATGAATGAAAGCAGCTGTTGTGTTCTCTGTATGTTCTTTTTGCATTCTAGTTGATAACAATCAAGCTTCAAATTCAAGTCAAAAGTTTATATAAGAATGAAATAACTTTTTTTTTTATTTAATTACATTACTTATTGATCAACAAAAGTAAAAATAGATGAAAAAAAAGAGTCAAAAGTAAAATCAATTTACTTAGACAATATGCCATTCGATATCTCCCATACCAATATCCAAATCACCTACAACCTTTTTAAAGACAGCGGGAGTAAGATCAAGAGAGCCATAACCACATTCAGGACAAGCATCAAGAATAGTAGCAGTAGTAGTACCAGCTGGACCGGTAATCTTGATGGTAGATCCACATAAATCAGAGTTCTCGTTCAAGTTACCATATTGTTTGCTGTTAAGAGCGACAATGGCCATGTCCTTGTTAATGCTCTTTCCGTAACAAGAGCCCAAGTTACCACCCTGAGAAGGGACGGGGTCATACCAAGTGGCAGTACCAGAGAAGGTACTTCTCTTCTCGACGGGGGCAGCAGCTATCAAAGCAACGAAAAGGGCAGCGAAAGTAATAAGAATGGCACGGACCTGCATGACTATAATATAAATGGGGGTATGAAATAAAGAAAAAAGACGACCTGCGTTAAAAGAATGATGATATTAAAAAAATGAGTTCCAATAAACTCTGTGTTTATATACTTTTTTTTTTATTTATTTTGAAATGCCTACTCTTTCTCACCATTCTTCTGCTATTTCTAATTGCCATGTACGCTTGATTTGTTTCTTATCGCGATCTGAAACATAACGTTTGAAATGACAATAAAAAAAAATACCGTAATAGGCTTTAGAACTTTAAGACATTTAAAGAAATTTAAGTTTACATTCAAGAAATAATTATGCTGGTAAATGTAAGAATGCTTAGCAGTACTTTATAGAACGATGATGTTACAGAAGAATCTCTATTTTTTTCTCTTCTTTTTTTAGAAGTAAGAAAAATAGTTTACATTGGTTAAGCTTTTCGAAGAATTCTATATTAGATAAAAGCGATGGTCATAGATTTGATATGTTTAAGAATCATTTGAGCAGTACTCTACTAGTTTGTCAGAAGCTAATTACAATTGGGTTCTAAAAACCCCTAGAAAATTCTTAGAGACATCAACCATCGCTGAAACCCATTATATCTCTTTTATTTCTTCTGGACATAACATTATTATTCACTTATAATCAGTTTATTGGTGCCAAATATTAATTGTGTATTAGATATCGTTGGGTTGAATCTAAAAAAAAAGTCGCTGTCAGAAAAACTGCAAAGAATTGATATGAAAAATATATGTTGTATGTCCGCGATCAGTGTTTATGTGATTGGTAGTTAGGATCGCTGATATAAAAAGTAATTTCCTGGTACCTTGACCCCCTGACTGAAGAGTAACCTTTGAATAATCCGGAAAAAGACCGAAAGAATCTATATGGCTTCAACCACTGCTAAGCTGGTATCTGAATAGATTGATAAAACGATTCACATGATAATAATAATTTATACCTAGGATTAGCACTGAAAAACTGAAATCAGGCCACCTGTCTATGCTAGTTATGATTATTTTATATCTATCAAAGGCAATTGAATTTTGCTTGAAAAGGGCAAATTCTCATTCTATGGCATAGTAAAATCCAGACCATTACATGAAAGTAAGGCTTATTTTGAAGGATCCCAGATAACAGAGCAGCTCTCCGATTGCCCTCTATTTTTAGCCCAGGAACTAAAACAGATTGAAAATGAAGAAACAGAATATCAAAGTTTTTATAAAACCTTGTTTCGCGTATTGCGTATTTTGTCGAAATTTATGATTCCCATCTGATAACTTTCAAGTGAATTGCACTTTTAACGGGGTATTTCTTTAAAGCCTATTTTTTTTTACCTAGCATTCTAAACTCTACTGTATTTTCCGGCACATATATATATATATATATTGTAAGGATATTGTATTGTATTTTAGAATTTCAAAATATGATTGTAAAGAATACATTTATACGATAACCCTACACTAGCCTTAATCGCAGAAAAGTGAATAGCTCTGTTCGAAAGTAAAGAAATACCCAGCCAATCAAGTAAAAATAATTGAAAGCAAGCCCCAACCCTGAAAGGCTATGTATTGTTACAATTACGGGTGTATACTTAGAATAAATACAGAAAAAATTATATTAGCGTGGATTTTTTATGACAAATAGTTATGTAACTCAGCATCGCTTTTCATATATGTAATTTTCATTAAGCATTGCATACACCTGACCAATATGAAGATTAACATCTTTGAAATATGATATTGCTCAAGAAGATTGAGAAAAAGTGTGCCAAAATACAGGAAAAACCTGAGGTCTTAAAATAATGCCCTCTTGTTGGCAAGCATCAATTTAGAAGGCCTAGTATAGCTATGTCATATCGGAGTCCGTGAATTCACCAAAAAAAAAAAGCGGCAAAAATATCACTTGATTACATTGTATTTGTCTTCTTCAGTTTCCATCTTACCAAAAGAGAGAATCTAGACCAGTTATTTTCTACAAGTCATATCTCAATTAAAGTATATTGAGTATCATGTTCATAATAAAACGACAAGTAACTTACAACTTGAGGATGTTGGTATTTTGTCTTCCGCTTGTCTTTTTTCTTAGTTCATTTTGAAATTTCGGTAAAGAGATGTCCATTTAACACTCTAATAACATTGACCATTTCTAAAGCGCTCATATAATTATTAGATACCATGTATTATTACCCTGACCATAGTATTGAAGCTGACAGGCAACCTATTAAAGAGTTTTATTCCGCTCACATCTATTGTTAAAAAATGGCCTGCCTTTCTAAACTGCGATGCTTACAATTGCAGTTCTAAATAAAGATTTACCAAAGCAGTTACCAGCTCAGAAATGCACTTTGAAACATTACAGCATATCCATATCCTGGTAAGTAAGGGAAACAGCATTCATGACGATGCCTGTGAAAGTCAATATAGCGCAATGGAATATCTTTTTTATAATAAGTTGATTGGGCGGTGTTTATAGTCCAGCTTTCTATTATGGATATTTTGCCAAAATAGTGTTTTAAATAATAAAAATAGCTAAATAGGTTATAAATATTTCAGTATCGAGTAATCCAGTGGCTATCGGCTTATCGTATGTATAAGATTAATAATAAAAAATAAAAAAGCAAGCCACTTTGCTTTATGAGCGATGCAAGAAATGGCCCGTTTCATGGATCAATGTAAAGGAAAATATAGACCACTTATTAAAATCAACAGTGCTTTCAGTTTTTAAAATGGTATTAGGCTTCAGTTTCTATGTTTTTAGCACCATGCACTTTAACGAATGTTGAAAATGGAGTTCTCAGGAAACAAAACAGCAAAATCATTTGCTTATGTCATGACTTCTGGTATTTCAAACTTATTTTGTGTCAGTTTTAATTTATCACGCTTCATCCTTTCTATGTCAAGAGGAAATGTTCATCAAAGCCAATCTCCTTCTAAAAACAATATATTTGTCTGAAACTGGACTACGTTGTAGATCTTTGGCCGATCTTTGTAGATTCTATTTATCCGCTACACAAACAAGAAAATCGTTTATAGTATACCTGTGATTAAAAAATGAAAGGCTAATACCACAATAGATATCAAAGTACAAAATTCAAATGAAACTTTTATTATAGGATAAAGGTTTGCAATTATAATAAATAAACAATTAAAAAGACAAGAACGAAATAGTACGGCAGGTTAGTTGTAACTGAAAACTGAAAAAAAAAAAACCATTTATAATGAATTGTTAAGCTTTTTCAAGATTCTATCGCGGTCTTGACCTGTCAAATTTTGCAAGATCTTGCTGAAACCTTCTACAACAGCGTCCTGATCAATTGAGCTGAGTTGAACCACTTTTCTGCTAAGTGCTTCGCTCTTCAATTTGTTTATACGTTGATCAATAACGCTAGTCCGTTTATCAAACCATTCGGAAACAATTTGGTCTTCATCATCGTAGCTGATTTTTTCATTATCATTATTAAACCAGTCTTTAACAAAGTCGAGCATTTTCTCACGAGATAGATCATGTACTGCAGTGGCGATCTTGCGGAGAGTGTATTCTTCACAAAGACGGCGGCGAACGCGCCAATAAAAGTAGTGACGGGCGCGGCACCAATTCAAGGGTTTACGAATGACACCTTTGGCTTGCATGCGACCAGTACGATCATGTAGATCTGCAAATTGAACTGAAAGCTGCTGATAAACAGGCATTAGCAACTGTTCACGCGCATCGATTTTCTCTTTGATTGCTTCTTTTTCTTCATCAGTCTTGCCTTCTTCCTGGTGTTCTTTCTTCAATTGAGCATATTGCGTATCAAGACGTTCCATAGTAGCTAATAACTGGGGTTTACGGTATTTGATTTCAACAATGCCCTCAGGTTCCAAAACACCACCACGAGCATTAACATCAGCGTACATCTCCATCATGTCTTTGTTGATGGTAGGGTCCACCACAACCCAGGCGCCACCACGCAATTCACCATTAGGAATGATATAAACAAATACAGGTTGTTTGTAATTGGAGAGGGCATCGACGATTTGAGCACCATACTTGAGAACCTCATTATACATATCGTGCTGACCACCAGAGAAACCGCGCCAATTGGCAAAGATCATTAAAGGTAGCTGCTCACCCTTGTTGAAGTCGTTGATAGCTTGAGCAGTCTTATAAGCAGAGTTAGGGAACCAGACACCGCCAGCTTCCATAAAGACCTGTTCAATGGAATCAGAGTTGGCGGGATCTGCAGGTACAATATTTTCAACAGTACGAGTTTCTACAGATACAACACCCATAGGAATGCCACCCAAACGAGCACGACCAACAACAACAGTACGAGCCCAGCCACTCAAGGTTTCAACAAACGAATCCTGATCAAAGAAACCACTCAACCATTTACCATTCTCACTCTTACCTGCAAGGAAAAAACGAGGATCAGATGGACCCTTTGGAGGGGTGTATTCAATATCACGATCAATAGGATCAGGACCGAGGCGCATAGTGACAGGACCGTTACGGACGCTAGGAACGAAGGAAAGCCATTGAGAGATTTTGGTAATACCCTCTAAATCATTTTCAGCAGTCAAGTGAGAGACACCATTTTTATACATGATTTGCGTACCGCCCAACTGGAGGTTGGAAGTATAAACTTCACGACCAAGCACTTTATTAAGGGCGGTGGCACCAGTCAAGATAATAGGCTGGCCCTCATTTTGAATAGTACGTTGACCCAAACGGACAAGATAGGCACCAATACCGACAGAGCGGCAAGTAACAAGGGTGATGGTGAAGATATCATCATAGGCGCGAGAGGTGGCACCGGCAATCAGTCCTGAACCGCGCAAGTTCTCAACACCAAGACCATCAGTTTGACCAATAATATCGGTTATACGGAAGCGGGTTTCACCTTCATCTTGAATTTCCTCGACAAGGATGCTCTTGTTCTCGCCTTCCTTAGTAATGCTCTCATAGTCAGTGGGTGTAAGGTAAATATAGTTGAATCCGGCAGTAGGGTTCGAAGGCTCCTTCCAAGCAGCTTTGAATTGACTGATCATTTCATTAGCAAGACCAATACGGGCGCCAGAGTTGGCAGACAAGTAAACGCGAGGAATTCCCAATTTACGAGCTAATTCACTTGCACAATAGAGTACCATGTCTTCAGGGACACCGAAAGTACCATTCTTGAAAGTAATATCATTTGCAATGACAATAATTTTTCGTCCACTAGGGTATTCAGGAGTGCGTAGAGTCATGATCCAAGCGACCATACCCACAGTATTAGTACCAGGAGCACGATCAATTTCCTGAAGCTCGTTATCTTCATCAATGACCAACTCTTTGGCTTCTACTAATTGCTGAGGCTGCTTAATACTACGGTCGCATTTACGAGCCAATGTCCATTGGGTTTGAATAGCTTGACGGAAGAGTTCAGGAAAGTCATAGACATATGTTGTACCCATCAAGTGAGCTTTATAGCGACGAGGTTGAAGCCATTCCTTTGTAGGATAAGGGTTCGATAATGACTGCATGTGCATAGCACCTGGAATCTTATTGACTGATTTGAGAACCCAGCCATTCTTGTCAGTCTTTACTTCTTGGTATACTTCAACTTTGAGAATAAAGCCGGAAACATTATCAACTGTGAAGCGCATTGGTATTATAGGTGCATCAGGGCGCTTGGACTGAACATTAAAACGAATCTCGGCACCAGTTACGCGAAGTTTCCAAAGACGCTTACCATGACGATCAACAAAGTCTTTTAAAGCATGTTCAACTTCATCTGCTTCAATTGCAAATTTAGGAATAAAATTGATAAATAAGTGGTTACAATCAGAATTCTTATATTCATGACTGATAATTTCCAAGGTATCCAAGATATCAGTCAAAAGACGATCGCTTTCAGAGATAAGATAATCAGCAGTGCGCATAGAGCTCTTTACACGACCAGGACGAACTAAAGCACGGATGAAAAAACGGCAATCAGAGGGATTCTCTTTAGCAACAGCATAGTAGACGTGCATCTGTCTGTTCTCAATAAAGCAAGGCCTGATGTCAAAGTTGGATAAACGAGCAAGCTCAAGTTGATAGGCCATAGCTGGTTCAATATGACGGATTGTTTCGTCCTCTTGGTAGTTATTTTGCTCACGGAAGGTATAGAAATCTGGCCACTGGCCATCACGACATACTACCACAGTAATACGGCGAAGGTGAGCACTTCGGAAAGCATCTGTATTGGCAGTTATGATTTCACAAATATCGGCTCTGGTCTTAGCATCATCATGGTCGTTTTTACCTTGAATAGCAATATTCAAGATATTCTCCATACGTTCTTCTTTAGGTGTGGTATCTCGTTGAAACATAGGAGAAAGTAGCTCCTCTTCAAAAGCGGTCAAAATACGAGGTAATTGAGCTGTGAGATCTTCTAGTGATTGACATGCAGTCATGGCTCCAGTACGAATAGGCACCTCTTCAGTTTTATTCAGCAAGAAGGTAAGATCTGAATAGGAGGCTATACGTTTATCGGAATTGAAACCGTTAGCAGCGCTTTGAAGCAAGAATTTCCAGGCAATAATATATGGCTTTTGATCCAGATTATAAGCAACATCCAAGATTTTATATGCGTGGTATGATCGACGGCAGTAAACTTCGATAGCAGCCAAGACGATATAAGGATCAGTATGGTAAAAGAATTGGGGAAGGACATCAAAAACGTTGAATTTGGTATCAATCAAATCTTTGAAGGCATCGTAGCTAGGTGTACGGTATTCTATTCCACCACCATAAACACTTTCTGTAACAGAGTTCTTAAGAATTTGGTACATTTGAGAGTGACGCTCCTCATATGAAGGTAATTGGCAAAGAATAAGAAGTTCGCGGGCTTTGAGTGCTACTTTTTGTGTGACCCGATTATCGATTTCTGATAAACGTTTAAGAATTGGCATAAATGCTTTGTCCAAGGTGTTGCGATTGGTTTTTGGACCCAAAATATCAAGAAGCATAAGTACAACATTGTTCTTTATATTAACCTTTGCGTGGGATAAAATGATGCTAAGTACTTTATCAAGATCATCCTTGTTCTGATCTCTAAGAGATAATATAACCTCTTCGTCGCGCTGTTGGCCACTAAACAAAACTTCAACATCATAATATTGTTCAATCAACTGGATATAGACAGAATATTCGTGATCTTTGAGTCCATTTCTAAAGCGTTCAAAAATAGTAGTAAGAGGTAACAAGTTATTCTTGAAAGAAATAGCTTCTGATTGACGTGTCATATGATCACGAGCAAAATCTTCAACAAGTTTTTCAAATTTTGCGGCAGGGAACTCTCGTTTGGAAGCCAATCCTTCTTTACATAAAGTATTCAAAGAGCTTTCTAGTCTCTGTGGAATACGACCAGTAAGTGCAGATAATACGGATATCATCTCTGAGTATGGCAATTCAATGTCATTTAGAACATCTGTCAGTTCCTTAATAACTGTGGGTACCAGTGCTTGATTATCATAGCCCTGAAGAATATGAGATAATGTGGCCTTGGCGGCGTTAAAGCGTTGAATTGGTTTATCACCAGTAATATAGGGAAGTCCAAAAGCAGGAATTTGTCCACTGAATGGAAGAGCATGTTTAACTCGACTAGGGTCATCCAAGGATAGAATACCAATAATATCACCAGCCTCCAAAGTAGCGCCAGTTTGTTTAATAAATTGAATATGGCCATCTTCGGTGGCAACTAAGGGCATATACATTTTCATAACCTATGTAGTGATAAGTTTAATATGAATGTTAATGTTAATGTTAATTTTTTTGATTTTGGTTTTGGTTTTTCATATACCTCGATCTCAGCATATGAGTCACCAGAATTAACATGGTCGCCATTTTCCAGCAGTAAGTTTACCAGTTTGCCAGGAGATGGACTTCTTAGCTGAGTAGGATCATTTTCTTTTTCAAGTAGACATGTCTTGCCATCAATCATCAAGCGGGTCGCCTGTGCTTCATCCCGAGAATAAGTTGTATGTGATTTACCATCAATAGATATTAAGAGTCCACCGTCAGATAAATCACGAATACCAACTTGAGTTTTTGTTCCGTTTAGGTACAAAGTATATATACTAGGGGCTGATCGAGCGACAGTGAAGTTATATCGGGTATCTTCGTAGATAAATTCTACTGAGAAAACAGTCTTAAGACTACCTTTGCTAGGAATTTGGCCCTTATCGAGGGACTGCTTGTATCGCTGAAAACACTCTTGCGAAGCAGCATGAGCCTTTGTAGCAGCGCCACAATAAACTGCTAATATAGAATCTGGACGTTCTGCAGTCATCTTTTTAGAAATCAACATGTCTAACCACCCAGTGTTGATAGTATTTTCTTCAAAGTCTGGAGTTTCCAATAAACGAATAATATATTCAACTGTTGTTCTAAAGTCACCACGGATAGACAACTCCTTGAGGGCAACCACCATGTTTTTACGAGCTTGCTGACGATTCTCTCCATAAGCAAATATATGACCGAACTGAGAATCAGCATACTCATGAAGTCCACCTGCAGAGACTACTGAAAAATAACCCCACACATTTGTACTTGATCGAAAATTAAGGTCTTGCATCGTGCCAGAAGAAGGTTTAAATCCTGCATCAGGATTTTCAGCAGTAATACGAACAGCAATTACATGACCTTTTGGGTTAGGACGGCGATGACTAGCTAATGAAGAATGATGCTCAAAACCAAATTCAATTTCAGTTGTGCCGTTTGCCTCCACATCATAAAGTACACGTATATCACGAATTCTGTGAAGAGGGATACCCATTGCAATTTGAAGTTGAGCTGCGGGTAAATTTACTCCAGAAACCATTTCTGTCGTAGGATGTTCAACCTGTAACCTTGGGTTTAACTCGAGGAAATAAAATTGATTATCGTGATGACTGTAAAGATATTCAACTGTACCAGCAGATACATAACCTACTAATTTACCCAATCTAACTGCTGCTTTTTCCATTTGTTCAAAAATATCAGGCTTAGCGATAGTAACTGGTGCTTCTTCGATAATTTTTTGGTGACGTCGTTGAACTGAACAATCTCTTCCAAATAAACTTATAGCATTTCCATATTGATCGGCTAAAAGTTGGACCTCTAAATGACGAGCATTGCCAGCAAGCTTCATAATAAAAACAGGGGAACCGGGAATCTCACTCTGAACTTGTGAGAACAACTGAGCAAAGTTACTGCCGTCTTTTACCATACGAATACCCTTTCCTCCTCCACCCTCTGAAGCCTTAATCATAACAGGGAAACCAATTTTTTCTGCAGAAGCTAAACCCTCTTCTGCAGTCTTGACACATGCCTTGCTATAAACATTATCAGGGACAATAACGTGACCTTCTGCATCTGTTTCCGTCTCTGCGATGCCGTCACCACTCCATCCCATAGTAGGTACTTGAGCACTCTGAGCAACAATGGTTGATGAAATTTTATCACCCAATGAACGCATGGCGGAGGCAGGAGGGCCGATGAACACACAAGAATTCTTGGACTTGGCAAGCATCTCAGGTAAACGAGGGTTTTCAGACGCATGACCCCTTTATACGATATGAATAAAAAGCATTATTAAAAAAAACCCACAAACAAACCGGAACAATAGCACAACTTACCAACCAGCCCAGACAGCGTGAACACCTGCCCTTTCTGCCACATCCACAATCAACTCCACATTGGCATAGTTATTATTGTTGGTACCACCAGGAACTTCGACAAAATTATCGGCCATACGAATATATTCAGCATTTGTTTTTAAATCCTCAGGTGTTGCCATGACTGTAAACTCGATAGCTCTTTCATTTCCAAAAGTTTCATAGGCCCATTTTCTTACTGAACGGATTTCTTTCATAGCAGCCATACCATTATTGGCAATTAATACCTTTGAAATTACTGTATGACCCTCGTGTGCCTTTACAAAATCCTTGACAGGGCTCGACGCGGCACTCTCAAGCGTGTTGCCACCTAATACGTGGAAATTCAGTTTAAGCATAATTGTTTTAGTTTACAATACCTAAAAAATGACTAGGCAAGTTTTTTTGATCAACCATGATATTCTATTAAATAACTACGAGTATATAAATAGAGGGATACGAGAAGTTGGTTATTTTTTTTTGTTAGTAATAATTTAGAATTTATATTATATATGCAAACATAAACTCACTTTAGTTTCCCGCCTTCGAAATAAATTAAAGTAAAAAGACAATAAAAAAAAAAGGAAGAATAAAGGAGTTGAGTTTTATCTGAGCTATTGTTTTTTTTTGTTTTGCATCGTTTTTTTTTTTAGTTCCACAAAGGCATTCTCTGCGGAGTTAAATAAAACTGCCAATCAAATTGCGAGGTTAATGGCTGATGATACCCCAACTAGAGGGTTCCTGCATTTTCGCTATTGTTCATGTTGATAATTGTTCATTTTGGGGGTAAGGGACTTTGAGGCTTAATATACGATAAGCATTTTTATTTTAGTAATGATAGTTAGGAATCATGAGTTTATTACGTAAAATATATTACAAAGAAAAAATAACTAAATTTGTAATTGCATCAGTTTTATTCACCAAAATAGTGCTAAGGACACCAGCTCTTACATTGGAGAAAATAAAATAAAGATACTAGCCAGAAATTATCTGGAATAACAGTTCACGACATGTCCCCAAATCTGCTATCTACAATATTTTTTGTTATCTCTATTTCTTGTATCTTTATTAATATAAAACAAGGTATTCAGGCACAACGTTTCTGCACTGATGTAGAGTGCTTATTAACAAATCAATAGTATTTAATCCATCTTTTATCTATCGTTTCTAATAAAAAAAAAAAAGACGTAAGCGATCAGTGCAGGCAGTTTTGTTTCTATACGATATTCCGACTAAAATAATGCAGCACAGATTTTAATTTTAAACCAACTTTAATTAAAATTGTTATAAAAAAAAGTTCTTATCGTAAACAACGATCTATACGATATCTAAAATTTCAGTAAGACCAACCAAAACTCATACTGCTTTAAACTAAAGCATTATTATTTTGGCGGGTTGTAGAGGATAGTTCTTAGATGGTGAACAATGCATTCTAAGCTTTAATGTATATTACAAGTATGTTTTTAATTTTGTTTACAGAATGGTAAATGTTGGATATGAAGTCAAATTCAATTAACCCCAAAAATTGAGTCAACGTAATAGTATTTACAGCGACATGGAATAAGAGATATTATAGACTAAATAACCTAAAATCCTCGATATTGATCTCTTTTTTTTTCTTGGATAAACGGTTTGTTAATCAGTAAATAAAATACTAGTTATACAGTATTATCGCATGCATTTAACATATTAGCAGTTTCTTCAAACAGTTTTTAATAGTAGTTTTTTTTTTTTTTATTATTCTATTGATCAAACAGTCATCTATATATCCATACAATAACTAAATTTGGATCATTTTGGTCAACTCTCCTTCTACTCAAGTACACTTATAAATCTGAACATACTGTCATTTTCAAGAAAATGAGAAAAAACTTCAAATTGTTGAGAAATATTTGTCATTTCCTCTACATGAACAAGAGGATGTATATGACACTTAAAGTGCAATCCTCTTTAATTAAGTCGAAATATTCAACCTAAATATGTATTTTATATTATATTATATTATAATAATCAAGGAAACATTTTAATAACAGTAATAAAAAGACTACTAAGACATTAGGTGTATTAAATTTTTATGTATTTAGATCATTGTATTACTGAGTCTCATGCTCTGATGGATCAACTTGTGTCTAAGAAATCAATGAAACGAATATGTTAATTAACGATACAAAACCAATAGTAAATACCGTCATCACTTTTATAAGTAAACATGAAAAAAATAGTCGTTGTTTTATACTCATATTTTAAAATATTTTTTTTTATTTATTTCTACAGAAAATAATTGTAATAAACGATGATGAGAATTCCAAATTGATTTCATTGGAAAAAAGAAAATTCATATATTCACTGTTTTAAAATTTCAAAGTAAATGAATGCCTCTAATATATGAAGGTCATTATTTCAGTTCATGATATATAATAGAGATTTTGTACCGATAAAGAATATGAAGCTGTCGTTCTCGTCCTTCTAATAAACTCTCTATTTATCAAGAATTATATTATCTGAAAAGACCAAACACAAAAAAACATAGACATGAATGTTAACTCTCTCCTGGAAGAGAATATCTCGGTACCTATGTAAAAGTTGTTGTTAATCTATATTTTCAGCAAGTAGCTGAAAAGGGTAATTATAAAAAGCACTTCGTGATCTGACTATAGGGACTCATCTAGATACGTTATCGTGCAAAGAAGTGAAGCGTAAAAGAGCTCAAGATCAAGATAGAGCTGCTCATAATTTTGAAGATGTCCATACTGTTCTCCGACACCATTAATTCTACCTTTGCCTCTCGGCTGTTTGATTAACTCTGCCACGATCCTGTATGACGAAACAAAGAAAAAATACTAAGTTAAATATTTATAAAGTACTCACTGTAAAAAAAAAAAACCACCTAACGAAGCGAAATAAGAATGAAATGAGTAGAGGGTTATTAACTATAGAACTGTGATAAAAAGTCGACAATTTATTCCTTTTATTTAGAACCAAGTAGGCTACAAAGTAATGTTTTCAAAGTATCTATAAGATTTTTTAAATTAACATTTGTGGAACAAGGAACCTTAAATGAAGTTTTTACTTTAAAATCACTTTATGCTAAATTAATAACTACAGTGAGTCCGCGTCAATTTAAAAGTGAAATTTTTATGATCTCCACCAAAGAGTTGCAGGCGTAGAAAACGTGAATTTTTATTGGAATTGTAATGACAGTGACAATAAATAAGAAAGGAAAGGAATAATCACTGGTGTTATATAGTGAAATGAAGATATTCAGGCGCATTAGACATTAAAGAGCTTATATATTGGCGAATATAGAGGTGCCGACTACTATAGTGGGAAAAAAAAAAAATAGAACATAGTCTTAGAAAATCAATAGGCCATTTTACTGAAGATATTTATCTTCATAATGTTGATATTTAACTAGCAATTGATATACATATGTGACTAATTATTCTTTTTTTTTACAAGATCGCCATAAATATCCTTTCCACTGTACTAATAAGTAATGGATTGAGAGGTAAGACCGAAAACTGTTAGACATGAAGACAGTCATTCCAATACAGCTTTTATTGACGATAATAATCCCAAGTATAATGGATTCTTTAAGACTTCGGTCAAAATAATCAAACATAAAGAAACATCTCAAAATATTATATATCAAATTCAAATTCAAAAAAAAAAAAAAAAAAAAAAAAAAAACGTTAGGGAGAAAATATTTAATATTTTAAAATATTGCACTTTGATTTTTCAAAGTGCTGAGTAAGAGCTTTCCTTTTTGCCTCTAAAGCTATTGGACTGTACATTCTCTACTAGCAAACATATTTCCAGAAGACAGTCTGTCCTGTTATAATGTCTATTCAATTTAAGGGTAGATTTTTTAAAGAATAATTTGTGCTCTCAGCATTATTATCGCTAGTACCACTGTTATATTTAAGAGTGGAAACCGAAACTTAACATATAT
>MU622248.1:590382-676284 GCA_025399235.1 Backusella circina FSU 941
ACAAAGATAAAAATATGTAAATTATTACTTACTAACTTACTTACAATAGGATAAATAAGAAAGAAACGCCATTTATTGTTTTATGTATAATTTTTTAAGACCAAGGCCACACATTAAGGCTAGTATTTTGACCTACGTCGTGTTCCATCAGCTAGTATAAGATAAGAATTGTTATTGTTATTACCTCACCATTATATTGTTATTTGTTCTAATTATTTTCCTGTAAAAATTGAGACGACATATATATATATATATATATATATATACATATATACTATAAAATTATGGTTTCTTGATTCTAAAAAACACAAATTATTAGAACATTTGTCGTAAGTGCTTTTTTTTTTCTCCCCATAGAAACACTATGTCTATATAAGACGTATTATCGAGGTTTCAAACCACGTAAGTTAAAAATCATGAACAAAACAACATGCTAAGATTGTCTACCGAACTCAAGTTAATCATTACACATATGCACGTGAGAAAAATTTGAATGTAGGCAGAGAAATAATGACTCAAGTTTTACTTAGTTCTTTTCTTACATATAGAAACCGACTTAAAGTAATAAAGAGAGGGCAACTGAATACTGATAATTACACGTTGTTATAAAATTTAATTTTTTTGGGTAATCGCAGTGTGAGATGGTTCTTGGGTAACATAAAAAAGTAAGTTATTCATTAGTAAAGAGTTAGACCGGCACGTAACATTGTCGTAAAAAGAATTTTTTTTTTTTCCAAAGTGTTTTTTTTCGACATCTATTTGATGGAAAAAAACTTTATTTTTTACCACATGTTTTTTTTTGAGTCCTGGTTTTAGACTTCAGACTTGAACTTGATTGAATTGTTCTGATTTTGTAACGTAAAGATGGAAAAATAAGTTATTGTTTCACCGCGTGCCATCTACGATTTCACTTTACGTATTGTGAACATTTGACAAAATCTTGTTGTCGAATGGTTTTTAATGAATGAGTGTAATATTAAAGATAATAATATTATGCTAAGCAAATAGATTATATTAATACTAAGTTTATATAGTGTTCGCTTTATAAAAAAAAAAAATGCATTGATTGTATGTAACATTATTCCAGTTAAAAGAATGGATAATCTTTATAAAAATATCTCAAAGGCGGTGTTCCTGAATTGCTGTTGTTTCAGATCAATAGCAAAACAAAGCAAAAAAAAAACAAACAAAAAAGAGGAGGCAGAAAATTTTAGGGTGATCAATTATGAACAAATCATTTTCAATGACCATCTCTTTTTCTAAAATGCCTTTACAACATAAACTGTTTATCCTTAAAGCAGCAAATAGTTTATTTATTACTGTTATTATTATTATCATAACCATCATCATAACCGTCATCACTGCCCACTCACGTTCTTGTTTGTCAAGTAGACAAGACGTGGTTTTTTTTAAAAAAAAAACAAGGTGATAAAATTTTGGTTTTTGACCTCAGCGCAAATCGGATTTTTATTCCTATGGCAAATGAGAGCTACACTTTTTTATTAAAAAAAGAAAGAATCGAAGTGTTTTATTACTTTAAAGAAAGCACGTGCTTATGTGTCTCCTCAACAAAAATTAGTGCCAAATAAGTGCAACATTAAGTATTATTTTTAGATAAGGTTTTGTGGTGTGTTTTTTATTATTTTTATTTTTATAATATATATTCTATACAGCAAACAACAAAAAGTAACAGATGAAAAAATAAGCAATAACAATAAACGTATATACAGTGTACATAATTAGAAAAAAGGGAAAGAGAATTAGAATTAGATAGTTAAAGATGAGAAGGAAAGGCATGAAATTAAATAATAAATAATTGTAAAGATAATTAAGAGGGAATATTATAATTGAAAAGATGTGAACATATGCAGACACGCACATACACCCAGGTACAGGTTAAAGTCGGGATTGGATTGTTTAATAAGTGGGCATATAACCTGGTTGTGAAGAAGGATGCCAGGGAGATGAGTGAGATAATAAGGAGGGTTGGTAATGTTGCATAGAAGAATAGTCGCACAAATCATTTTTTTGCATCAAGTCGTCATCTGAAGGAATTTGGTGTGGTGATTCAATAGAAGAGACCGATGAGCATTTACCATTACCGGCTGCAGCTGCAGCGGCATTTCGTTGCTTGTTTTCCCTCTTTTGCTTTCTCCACATCTTGCGTAGTTCTTTAAATTCTGCAGGTTGTCGTTTAGATCCCTATAAAATAAAGTTATTTTTACAAAATAGGATAATTTAATTAATTAGTATGCTGCTCTTATTTGTATGTATGTATATGTATAGAAGGAGTATGAAATATATACTTACATGTCTTTGCATTGACACATGTGCATTAAGATGGTTTAACGTGCCGTATGATTTGTTACAGTCTTGGAAGCTGCATCGGTATAAGCGCTCGACTTCATGGTATTTACGTCTAGGTCTCTTCTTTTGATTCAAGCCTGGTAAAGGAACAAATGAGAATACCTTTTGGTTATTGGCATTGATGCCACCTTGGATAGAATGAGGATCAGTCATCAAGACACCATCGATAACAGACGTGGGAGGAGAGGGTAAATGGTAATGAGAAGCGCGATGGTATTGAGAGAGTGCTGGATGAGGAGCAGGAAACATAGAGAGATCAGATGAAGGCACAACAGCTGCGTTTGGGTGATGTGGGTGATGGGGTGGATATTGCGTAATTGAGTGTGCTTCACCGTTAGGATGATGTTGTTGCTGTTGCAAAAGATAGTAATTATCAGATGAGTCGTGTGTTGAAATATAACTTCGACGAGACAAATCATTTGCAACAGTAGGTGGATACATAGATCGTTGCCCATCAATACTCTTTCTAAAATTCATATCTTGCTGAGCTGGAGGAGCAAATGATGTAGCAGACATTGAACGATTAGTGCGTTCAGACATAGGAGCTTGAGAATTAAAGTAATCTGGAGTAGTGTTGGAATGAACATTCAAAGGATTATGTTGCTCTTGTTGATGGTGAGGATGAGGATGATGATGTTGATGATGAGGATCGGCTTTAGAAGTGACAGTCTGAGAATGGCTATTACTTGCAGGATTAGAAGTTTCTACAGGAGCTGTTGGAGGAGGTAAAAGCTGCGATAGAGGAGGTAAAGAAGTTGAGGACAAACCAGCGGCAGCGGCGGCGGCGGCAGCAGCAGCAGCAGAAGGATGTGTAGAAGGCGGCATGTACATCTGTTGATTAGAAGTTGAATTTACTTGTTGATAGTAATTAGCAGAGGATCTTGGGTCATAATAAGTAGCCATATTAGATGAAGATGGAATTTCGGGAGCAGTTGCTATAGCAGAGGGAGAGTGACTTTGGATCATTGTTTTTGTATTGTTATTATTCTTAATTAAAATTCAATTAATTTGTATGTATATATAGTTGTGATATATATAAATTGAAGAAGATAAAAAAAATAAAAAAGACAGAAACCATAAAATGCAAAAAGTCAATCACTTTTATGTGTGTCTGAAAAATGAAAGGTGTGATGTGGAGTATAAAATGTTAAATTTCTAGGTTAGACCTTATTTGGTTTGACTTTGTACATAACATTACACTTAATAAATCAAGCGATCCAATAAAAATTATTGACAACTTTTTGTTATTCATTAAAAGTGTATTCGCAGATCTTTTTTTTTATTTAGCCTAAAAAAACAAGGTTTTCGTACGACACACCAATTTGAATTTTTAGGTTCAAATTTTAATAAATGCTGCCAATCCCATTCTTCCTGTTTCATTTGCTCAAAATATTTTTAGTCTAAATCAGCTTTTTTTAAGACTTAGCCTTTTTTGTCCTTTTCTATATTGTCGATCCTGGTCCACTTTCACGTTCATCAGTTTTTTAGCACTGTGATCAGTTAGAAAACATCTTTTTGCTTAATGAAGCTTTCCATTATTGGATAGTTGAAGTGTGAGGAATTAAAAGTTAAAAAAAAGGGAAAGACATAAATAAATGAAGACTGTGTACGTGTGTCTGTATAATGGTACTGCGATCTCCAATTCTATCTTTACTCTTTTTATGAAATAAAATTTACAATTGATCTCTATTCTTACTTAATAATAAGCGTAATACTTTTACATAAAAATAAACTCTTATTATTACCTCAGATAGATGATCCAATTTCTCCATAAAGAAACAATTACCTTTCTGATCTATTTATTGTGAGTGTATATGTGTGGTATATTTTCATTTCTTTGTGTAGTACATTGTTTTCAATAAATGATATCGTCCGGTCCGAACAGATTATCACCCAATCAAGCTGAGCGGGTGATACGTTAAACCTTCTCAGCTTATATGACGTATGTTTTGTTGTACCAATTGATTAATATTCTTGTCTCACGATAAAAGGCATCTTTTGGGTTTGCTCATTAATATCCACATTTTTTTTATTATGGAAATACAACAATACGCTTTACATCTATTTTGGGCTTATTTTTAATGTTGTCACTTTTAATCATGTATTTGGTAAAAAAGAAGCATATTTTTTCTCTTAATTAACTGATTGCAGAAAAAACAGTTTTTATATACACATGATCGGTTATTTTCCTTGAGTTACCGGGGCAGCGGAGAGTGAGAGGGCTTTTCCTCTGTGCTTGAAATCCAGAGAATGATGATGGTCAATCATTTTCCCTTCTTTTTTCAGATTAAAATAAGGTTTGATTTTTTTTTTTTTGTATATTTTTATCAGGTTGGACCGACATAAATCTTCCAAATTTTTTAAATTGCAATAACTTCATGAAAAATAAGCTTTAATACTTGAAATATAAACTATTCGATTCTATACATGTTTGTCGTTGCTTGGGTAGTTTGTATATGCCTTTTGCACAAAAACTGGCGCTACAATGTGATAAAAGAATTAAAGACTCTTTTGACCTGATCTGAAGTCAGACTTTTTTTTTTTTTTTTGCCTAACAAATAACTCCAGACCAAAGAAAAAGTGGAGAAAGGAAGCTATAGTAAACAACACTCTTTGATGTCCACCAAACGGTAACCATGATCTTTTGGGCATGTCGGGACAATTTCGCTTTTTGAACCGGGTACTAGTCAACAAAACACCAAGTACTGGGTTTTCCTGAATATGTATTGTCATATAAAATAGGGAATACTAGGCGCGCTCCATGGCACATTCCAAAGAGGCTTACAGGACGAGGTGGTGTGCAGCTTAGGCAAAATTGTAGAGATATACCATATGTATTATAGGTTTCAGGAGTGTAATATATAGGCTGTAATTTAACCACAATAAACAAAAAAGGGATACTTGTTCTTCATAGAGCAAATGACTGCCATTGGATAATGCTTTCAATGAAAAAATTGATCAAGTTGTCTTTGCCCCTCCCATGCAATATGCTTAATAGAGTCCACTAAATAACATATGACTAAGTCTTTGGCTCGAATAAATGTCCTTGAGTATGAAATAACCACGCTTCTTTTTTATTATTATTAATTTTGATAAAACTTTTAGTCTTGTTCAAAAAGGTAACCATTTGTGAGCAGTCGTTTGTGGCCTTCTAAAGACATTTTTTTAATGCAAAAATGCATAGCATGCCATGCTTTGTCAATAAATAAAAAAAGTTTAAAGTAATCATGCTCTTATATGAATACATCTCTATGTTTTTTAATATGATCATATAAAGTTGTGCAATAGTCTTGTCTTTGTGACAGACATGGAAACGAAGGGTACGTAATACACAGCTCATAAGTTCAGCAAAAGGTGAAGACAAGAGATCCTACTAAAGTAGGAAGAGTTAGCTGTTCTTCACTCCCAGATTACCTGCAAATGTGCCGATAATCGAATACGTTTATCAAGTTGTGTTTCTCTCGTAATAGGTTCTCACATCAATGCTCTGCCATTTTTATTCCAAATCAAGCGCATGATCGGCATAATTAGTTGGTTACGAATCACTAATGCCATATTCATCAAGGGGTCTCTTCTCTACGTTCTTTGGTTTATAGTAGCTATCTTGTAACCATGTCATTTAGCTTTCTTCAGACTTTTTTCCGCGCCATTTAAAGGTCATGTTTTTGTTGCGGATTGAAAATGTTTTAGGAATAGGAATGATAACTTCGCAGAAGAAAGTGCGTTCGTCACCAAAATCGTATGGGATTCGAACTAAACAATTTTGGTAGTAGTCAGAAATGATATCCTTCATAGCATTGAGGAAGGGACTCGAGTAGTCTTCTAGCCATAAATACTTGTTTATGAATGCGCGTTCATTGCTAAAAATAATGCTTAAAAGTAGGTCTATGGCCCCAGGAATATATTTAGGGAGATCTTTCCTTTTTCGTCTATAGGCACTTGTTAAAAAAAAAAGCTTCAGTTTCAGGAGTAGATTGTTGTGTTGTAGTACGATATTTGATATTAAAAATATAATTCAAAGTCTTATAATCTTCTTTTTGGAGTCTTGGCGTATTAGGGGTAGATGCTAGGACTTGTGGATGATGAATGTTAGATAATCTGGAGGTCTTTCTAATCTTTATGTTTAACTAATATAATTTATGTTAGTTATTAATATACTTTGATATATACTATTTACTTACAGGTTCCTGGTTCTCCTTTTTTTCCTCAATGTTCTATGAGTCAATGTAAAAGATATATAGAATCAGTGACACTTATTATAAAATATAAAGGTAGGCTCGTATTATTACTCTTTGGATACGCTTCTCAACTCTTATCAGTGCTCTTCTCTCCAATACCTGTTCTGCTACTTCTTCCTCTCTGTATATTCCTTTTCAAGGTTTCTTCTGGCATAGGTTTCTTTTAAAATATAGAATTTCTCGAGCTCGTCTCTAGGATGCGCTAGATTCACTCCAACCAATCTTTAAACCTGATTAAACTTTAAATTAGGATATCGTTACATGTCCTACACGTTTTACTAATGTAAAGCCATGTCTTTTGTAACATATGTTTTCCAAAAAGCGATTATTACCTTTCGAGTAAGGTCAAAACGGCGCGAATGTTTGGCAGCAGGCTAATTTGTATCTTGCTTAAAGTAGAGAGTATCTTTACATTTACTACATAATACATATAAACGGTGGTATTATCTCTTACTGCTTTTAATTCATCATTGATAAAGGGAATATATTACCTTTGTTAAAGAAAATGAACTTGAATCAATATCAAAACACCAATGAATCATTGTCGAATAGCACTTAAGCAACACATACGTTTATTAAGCATGTTTATAGTACAGTGGTACTTATATCTCTCTTTTTGCAAGAATAATAAAAAACCATTTTCATCGTTTTCACAAAGCATAGTTATCTTATATAATATGCTATCAACAGTATATTATCATATTTTGAGATACGTGGTACCTTTTTGACAGGGAGTATAGAAGTATGTTTGCTGCTATACATGCTTGAATGAAAGAGATAGAGAGGCCCCGTCCCTATTTATTCAATAGAATAAAAATGAATCATTTGTTATTTTGGTGAATTAATGAAACAATGAAATCATGCGTCACACTTTGACAGAAAGGAAAGAAATATCCAATATTAATAAAGGTGAAGAAAAATAATCCTTATGGTAGTCTATTTAAGCCATGCGATATTGAAGAATACGATAATGTATATAATTTATAGCAAGTGTTAAAGTGGGTAATGATAATATGGAAGAATGGAACTTTGATCTGACCGAGTCGTATTTCATAAATGAGTAGAACTAATAATGTTGTGAGAAATCGACTTGAAATACTTTTTAACACCACCGTAAATACTCACTCGTCTTGTAATAAATCTGAGTTTGTTAGTGGACATATTTTAATAGAATCAAGATTTGAAAAAAGATGAAATATATCCTAAAAGTGGTTTTGTCTTCAAAGAAATTGAACTTTGAGATAATGTCTTTGGCATTTGTAGCCATTTCAAGCACTTAAATGCATTAAAGTTTCTTGTGCTACCTTAAAATGCAAATTAAATAATAGCTATTGGTCAAATGTCTCAAAAAAAGCAATCATTGAGTTTAAAACTAATGGCTTTTAAATAAAAGACCAACTTTAGGATGACTTGTGATACTAATATTTTTTATTATTATCATTGTTTAAAGTGATTATACAAGTCAAAGTAACCATATCATTAAAAGGATAAAGCATTTAGCGCGTTTAATATAAAAAAATAAGAAAACATGCATATCACCAGAAAATAAACCAACATCAATGCTCTCACACATTCTTCCCCACACTTTGTTAACTGAAACAGAAAAAAAAAAAGGCGCCACAAAACAAAGGCTTCTCAAGTGTTTTGAATTAGGAAGTCATATAAATAAAGAAGATTCAACAAATATTTATTTCTTATTTTAAATCAACTACTATTTTCTTCAGGATCAAGTATCGTTTTCAAAAAATCACATCGACGTTCCATCATATTTAAAAAACTTTGCATTTGCTCACGATTCATTTGAAGCAAAAGTGACTGAAATCGAGTGTCAATACTAGAATGGACTGCGGTTTCAGGCGCACCACACTCCTCTTCTTCGTCGTCTATCGTAGTCCAATCTCTTCGTCTTCTTTGAATGGTTGATTTTCTCATTTCAGCGGGTCGATCACGATGATGGAGTTTAGCATATAGTCCGCAGGCATTACATATAGTCTGGCCACGGTTATCCTTTCTCCAAAGTGGTGTTTGCGTCTGATGGCAGTTGGCGCATTCTTGATCGCCATCTTCCATCACCACTTCCTTATCTTCAACAGGTTTGATGTGAATCGTCATGGGAACAATATGCTCATTCATATCGTAGGGCTGATGAGGGGTGGCACGGGCCGTTTTATTTCGTATATGGAGTGGCCTGTGGGAATTATATTGTTTATAGTAAAGGCCACATGCATTACAGAGTGAATATTTTCGATCAGGTGTTCGGCGCCAAAGAGGAGTCTTGGTAACTTTACAGTTGAAGCATTCAATCTTGCGGCTGGGTTTTAGGGTCTTTTGGTTACTATTGTTGTTGAGCACTTTGATTGACATGGTGGATTGGCCAATGAGTGTCTTTTTCTTTTTCTTTTTACTGCTCATAACAGCTTCATTATTGTTATTGTTACATGGTTGAAGGTGCGTTGTTGTCGTTATAGGCTCTTCCACTTGATCTTTTCCGAGATAAGACTGTTTAGTAATATTATCATCAGGCTGAGCTATTATGCTCTTATCTTTGTTTATATCCAATGCTATCTGTGGTATTAATGGAGTGTGTGGAAGTGATAAGAAGCCGTCTAGAAAATGATCATTTATAAATGTATTGCGGGGACTCGTGCTATCTACTTCTGAAGAAGAAGATGTTGTTGGGGAGGAAGGCGACGAGTTATTTGTCAAAAGCTGATCCAAATATGAATTAGAAAAAAAATTGATAAAATCCTTGTAATTATCGGGTTGTTGCTGTTGCTGCAAGATAAATCTACTGCTGTTGTTATCTTGCGTGTTGTAATATATATTATGTTGAAAATTCATCATGCTGTGAATTGCTATTGCTATTGCTGTTTTTTTTTTGTTTTTTTATGGTTAATGTATGTTTCTGTAAGGACGACTAACTGTTTTGTACACTGTTGTTTTGTCCTAAAATAATAAAAACTATGCTTCTGGTGTTTTGATTCAATCTACGTCGTTTCCAACGTGCTTTCCGTTGAACATGTAATAATAAGCCATTTTATACTGAAGTGGTTGGGTAAAAAAATAAGTATAAGTGTTGTATTAATTAAAGGGTTCGTTTTTATATTTAAATGATATGTCGCCAAGTATTAATGATTATAATAAAACAGAGAGAGATAGATATAGGATAGGATGTTAAAATATAATAGCGTACACCCTGACGCTCTTTATATTTCTATGTCGACTTGGAGGCGTTTAATATGAGTAAATACGTAATAAATAAGAAATAAGAACAGTGAGAAAAAGGTATAAAAATAATTGGGTTCTAAAATACCACTTAAGCTTTTATTTGTTGGGTCTTGTGATCAACCTCCCAAAGTTGGCGTATACAGTCAGACCTATGGAAATTGGCGTTTTCTTAAAAATGATTGACCTGAAAACGTCCTTGAGTGTGATCACGTAAATTAGAATGTTCGAGTACTTTGACGTCACCATTTCAATTTTGGAGTGTGGTTTTGAATGTGTTATTTCAATCAACTGTGTAATTCGATCAATAATTACATTTACCTTTCAATTTTTTATCAAAAAAAACATGTCGGATTATTTTAACAAAACAAAAGAGTCCTCATGGACCTTGCTTGACGCTTATAAAAACTTTACTGAAAAATACACAGATCAGTCTACACAGCAGAAACTTGATCGCTTTCATGTGTTCTTAAAAAGCCAAGAAGATCCCAAAATACAGTCCTTATTAGAGAAATGGAAATCATTTTATAAAAAACTGATGGATAATGATAATAATGTTTCAGAGAAGCCAAAAAATGAGGCAAAGAATGTTTTTAACACGAACAATGATTTTTCCAACTCATCAAATGCTACAGTGAATATTGGATCAGTTCATAGTTATAATAAAAGAAAATCAGAGCTAGAGTCCAAAGAACAACCTCTCCAAAAAAGAAGAGATAGGTAAACTAATAAATAGTTGTCATCATTATGTTCGTTTTATTTATCAGTTATTTCTTATATTATGTAGAGAAATGTCAACAAAAGAGGAAGATGAGGAAGAGAGTGAAGATCCTCGTTCTGATTTAAGCAACGACTATCATCCAAACAGAGTACTTGATTATATCCTGGAGGAGGAAGAGCATTCAGATGGATTAGAGATCATTAGTGGATCTCAAGAAACTGACACCTCAACAGAAACAATTGAAAACGCGTGGATTGTAGAGCAATTTAATGTAACAGATGCTTTACAGAAATTTAAATTAGCATCGTCTCAGATATCCCCTAAAAAACTGTCAGATATGCGTTTATTGTAAGTTTGACAATACCAAAAAGACATCAATCTAATCAGTATTACTATATATGCATAGGGCTTTGAATTCAATCTATTTATTTAGTCTTAATAATTCTGAATCTATTATAAACTATATGGATGTTTACGACACTGATGATCTAGATGGGTACGCTTTTTTCTACTCGAAGTATTGTACATTTATTAATATGTTCTTTTTTAGTGAAAGATCAAGAAGAATTTTAAAACAAATTAAGAATGACCTCAATATGTCTGAAGGTGCAGTATCAGACAATATGAATATTATTGGCTGGGCCAATCAATTGGCACAGGTATGCTTTGTTATTTATAGTCGTTTATAATTTATGATCGTTGGTCATTTATAAATCATTTAGGCTGCTCTTGAATCCAAAGACTGGTTTGAAATTCAAACTGTCACAATACAATTCCTTGCCGCGGCCCAAGAAAACAAAGACAAAATGGAATTAATTGCTGCAAACATACTACATAGGCTGTAAGTCACCTATTACTAAACATGCTTGCTTAATACATTATATATTTACTTGTATTTATATTTGAAATAGTGCATTAATTATGACTGATAACCCACCTAACAACAACGTCGAAGATTCATATGCTCATAATATAATATCTGCATTATTTGACTCTGTGTTCCGATCTGATCCAATATTGTCTTACCAATGGTATATACACATAAGAACATCACAATATATACTTATCAAAACATAAGGCTATTAAACATACATTTATATAGGGCAAACGGATTCTTACGTAAGAGTTCTCAATACAAACCAGATTTTGTGGTATTTGTACAGCATAGCAAAGATAGATACGATATAGGTGTATCTGAAATCAAATCCCCCTCTAATTCTAACTGTAATAATAATGGCGTGTCAGATACGGTGAAGATAGGTAAAGAAATGGCTTGGATGTTAAATACCTTGATTAGAGAAGGAGTGGAGCAACCAGTTGTCTGTGGAATTTTGTTGAGGGGATTAATTATGACAACTTTCAAGATGAACCTCTTGTATCCCCAAACTTACCGTTTAATTGAGTTATCTTCTATAAACCTATTTGAAAGTTTACAAGGAATATCAGTACTACCTACCATTTTAAGAAATATAATTCAAGTGAAAGTAAGAAGTATATAATCCGTGTATCTGGAAACATTAACTGATTGTTCTTTATAAACAAATCTAATAGAATATTATAAAGAAGACTGCTATTAAAACAAAGAAACGGGCGCTGGCTAAATCCAATGGTGAGCCATTATTAAATTCTCCCTCCCTTCATTATATCGTAAACAGTTCATATAACTTGCGAAAACAAACAAAGAAGCAAAAAAAATGAGTGTTTCCCTTTTTTATTTTTAATGAAACTCTAGACAATAATACGTTTCTACTAAAGCAAACTCAAAATTTTTGTCTTCGTAATAAGACGTTTAAATCAATCAAGTATTCAAAAACTACCACATTCTAGTTTCATATTAGCAAGTAGTCTTAGCAATTTTACAACAGAAAAAAAGTCTTAAAAATCCTTCACTAGGTCTTTATTGCGCAGGTAGATCAATAAACTTATCTTTGCTTACCGTGTGCTTCGAAAAAAGAGGCATAATATGATCGTTAAGTGAGCATGCTTCATCTCTATCTTTATATCGTATTCTTTTTCTAGAGGAACAGTGTTAAAATGACTGGAGAGTCCTGTTGGATCATTTTTATATCCACACAAATTTTCTAGTAGTATCACCAGGTGTACTGATAGCTTAAAATGTAATACAATTTATGTTTCCACACATTATCCCCTAATTTTTTGGATTTCATTGTCTTTTAGAAGTACGTGTTATTACTTTACTTTATATGTGAAGTGAGTATTCTTTTCGCATTTATCGCTCACCATTCATGTAAGATAAGATGGTTGTGGTGAGCAGCAACTAGAGTATTTATTCTATTCGTTATAGAACTACTATTTCATCTTTGTTTTCCCAGCCACTTCAATTATTCCAACTCCCTTTCATCAATATCTTGAATTATTAATATTTTTATTGAAAAAAGAATATCATTGCAAGTTTCAATTGTTATGTCAAGGACATTTCACATCTGAGAGTCAGCAGAGCAATATTCATTAACTCATATGTTACAATATTTCGTTGATAGGTTTACTGTCGTCATTAACTTGAAATGTATGGATGTGTTGGGCGTTTTTTTTTATTACTTTTCGAAGTGGCATACTACGTAAATGTCAGGCGTAACATTAATGTTATCAATTGTATCAATCAAATTAACTAAAAAAAAATCATATTAGACTCTACAATATGTATATATTCTAGTATAATTAGTCTTACAAACCATATAAACACAGTTGTTTCATGTTTAAGAATCATCTAAACCAATCTTAAAAGAAACCAAAATGATACATTTCTAGAACAGTCTGCAATACTCTTCCAAAAAGAAGGATTGTACAATCAGACGACCCCGGATGAAACTACAGCCTAATAATTGCAGTACATTATTCAACAGGATGTCAGAGGCTGTCCCAATCAACAGACTTAAGCAATCGACAAAGTCAATCCACTTAAAACCCTCTCGAAGATTCTGCAAGAAAGAGAGCAAGTACGGTACTATATATACGTCTGCAATATTCTTCCAAAAAGAAGGATTGTACAATCAGACGACCCCGGATGAAACTACAGCCTAATAATTGCAGTACATTATTCAACAGGATGTCAGAGGCTGTCCCAATCAACAGACTTAAGCAATCGACAAAGTCAATTCACTTAAAACCCTCTCGAAGATTCATATATACAGTAGAGCGCCATGACTCGGCTAAGGCCATGAGTTTCCTTTAAGACTGAAATAGATCACTTTGCTGCCTTGGTCTATTATAATTTATATTGCCTAGTTATGAATAAATGAAGTGAGCAGCTAAGAATTGATTAATTCAAAAGTATTGCCCTGAAGTAGGAGAACATCACCAACCTAACAACTCATCTAAACCAATCTTAAAAGAAACCAAAATGATACATTTCTAGAACAGTCTGCAATACTCTTCCAAAAAGAAGGATTGTACAATCAGACGACCCCGGATGAAACTACAGCCTAATAATTGCAGTACATTATTCAACAGGATGTCAGAGGCTGTCCCAATCAACAGACTTAAGCAATCGACAAAGTCAATCCACTTAAAACCCTCTCGAAGATTCTGCAAGAAAGAGAGCAAGTACGGTACTATATATACGTCTGCAATATTCTTCCAAAAAGAAGGATTGTACAATCAGACGACCCCGGATGAAACTACAGCCTAATAATTGCAGTACATTATTCAACAGGATGTCAGAGGCTGTCCCAATCAACAGACTTAAGCAATCGACAAAGTCAATTCACTTAAAACCCTCTCGAAGATTCATATATACAGTAGAGCGCCATGACTCGGCTAAGGCCATGAGTTTCCTTTAAGACTGAAATAGATAAAGCTGATAGTGTTGCTGAAATTCCCCAACTTCAGAGCTATCCTACTTTCCTTTGGGTGATACCAGCATTATTCAGGTAGTATTAATTCATCATAGTTGCCTTGTTGTGCTGTTATGGCATTAATAAACAGTAAAGGATTAAAAGAATGGAAACATTTAGAATAAGTGAAAGGAACCCAAGTGATTTAAATTGAATTATATTATCAGTAAAATACCTGTATAAATGGTGTTTGTAAATGTCCATGGCAAAAAGGATAAATGAGTGGATAATGCGTATTGAAATACTTGTTGGTGGGAATGCATTTAAAACACACTTGATGAGATGACGTAACAAGATATGAAAATCAATTTTCATAGGTCTAACTGTACTACTCCGAAAAAAAGCTTAGAGAGATTTTTAATGCAAATGGCATCAAAACTATTGGTTGAAATAAGCTAATAAAAATCATGAATACTAGCAGACATTCTTCTACTGCGTCTTGGCGTATACATCTTTTGATTTTTACAAAGTGAATAAGACAGTAGAGGTGACCGAAAGCAGGTATCACTGTACTAATCAAAAGTAAAAAAAAAAAAATAAAATAAAAAAAATGAATAAAATTTATGCTAGTAAAGCAGTTATTAGTTGTGTAATAGTGGCTTTTATTTTCTTTTTTGTTTGCCCTTTCTTAAAGTCAGCTTCACCCAGTCTGAAAAGATATAGTGAGCTCCAGTCAGAAAATGAAGAACATAGCACCAGTGAACAAAACGAAGAATATGGTAATGAACAAAAGTACGCTTCTCTGGATAAAACGTCTGACCATCACAAGTTGCTCCATATCCTACAGAAGGTCGTTTTTAATTTGAAATTCTGTGAAAAGGAGTCTAGCGAGGTGCTAGAAGCCTATTATGAAAGCATTTACCTCAGAAACTTCGCTGAAATCATGGAAGAAGAATGGATCTCTTGTCCAAAACCAAGTATAAAGAGGCTGTTGTTGAAATATGTCCTACTGAATTCAAGAAACTAAACGCACCCGTTACGAAATGCACTCAACAACATACTATGAGCATTCGTATCAACTCCACAATCGCAAGTAACATCCGAAATATTACCAAGAAAGAGCTCGATATTGAATATATGGACTGGAGAGACCGAGTTGGATATATGGCACAAGTGTTTTTTTTTTTTTCAAGGTGTATTGGTTACACTTCAAATTGATTCTTTGTATATACCTAAACTGTTATTGGAGCTTGATGGCTTTCAATCAACTTTGAAGTGGATGTACACCGGGAAAGAAAGGAAAATAAAGATTGGCAGTGCAGGTAAATAGCAGCAGATCTCGTCACTCCTAGTTCCGGTGAATTTATCTATAGTTCACCACGATCGCCAACACCTATGATCACACCTTTCTTATCAAAAATATCCACAAAAAGAAAGGGACCTCAAGATTATAGTGAGGACGAAAACGAAGAGTAAACGCTTTGTTAATCTAATAGAAGTGCATTGTATTTATGTCTGTTATTAAATAAAGTGAAATTTTCTCTTATGTGTCTAATATAGAGTATTAAAAGTGCTTAGCATATAGTTTTACCATAAATACCCTAGGGTTTAAAGACTATATGTATAAGTATCATTATATATATTCTAATTTTATATTGAGATAAACTCTTGGAGACATCGAGTTGTATCTTTGGCTGTGTGCTATAGTACAAAGCTTTCTTGGGATGGTTAAAATGCAACAAAAAGCATGAATATTATAAATACAAATCACTTCAGAACAAACTGATATCCAGCTTTAAGTCTTTTTTCTTTTTCAAATCATTTTATTATTTACTATTATAATTTCAAGTTATTTATAAATATATATTTAAGCCGGTGAATGAAATACTTCAGCCAGAACCTGGTTTCTCACAGAACTACTAATATCAACACCATTACAATCGCATACTAAAAGATATCCAAATCCAGATTCAGGAACTGCACAACTTGGTCTATTTTTCCCTCATTTTTCAGTATTACTCAAAGAGTAAAATATATTCCAACTTTACCTTGATGGAGCTGCTGGACAATCTTCTTGACATCTTCGAATAAATGACGGGCAAAAGATACCAGCCTCACCTTGGTCTTCCTCCAATGCTTGTTCTTCTCGCTCATCGTATTCTAACTCATCGTATTCTAACTCATCATATTCTAACTCATCGTATTCTAACTCATCGTACTCCAGATACATGTCCCCCATATTATCCTCTTCTTCGTCTTCGTCATTATTCTCTGAAGAAGAAAGGCGTTCCTTTTTTTTTATTTCTTCTAATATTTCCTCGTTGCTATTGACTTTGGGTAATTGACTTGCATCTTCATCATCTTGTATCATTTCGTCATACTGAACGTCATCCTCAAGTACCAAATTAAGCATTCTCATTGGGGCTACGTTGGCGTCCTTTTCTTCCACTTGAAGCCTCATCTCATCTGGATTGATATTATCATATAATTCAACCATGTTTTTGAACACCTTGGAAGTCAATTCTTCGCCATTGCATTTACACGAGGAGGCTTCTAGGGCACATGAGGTTGAAAAGCTCTTTACATTGTCCCTCTCCATACTGAATTATATGTGTATTTTAGTCTTTTAATATTTATATATAATGAAATCAATTTTTCGTATATATATATTACCAAAAATCAACACATGTTTGAGCAAATTGTAGACATGGTGAAATTGAATCTTCGATGTTATCATCATCCTATATTTTTATCGCTTATTAGTTTTTTAAATAGGAAAGAAAGAGAGAGAGAGGGAGAGAAAGTTACTTACATTGGCTGATACTATGTTTAAAGTCAATAATAGTAAAATTCCAAATGATAACTTATAAAAAAGCATACTTTAATTATTTAATAAAGGCTAGTAATAAAGATGAAAAAGACAAAAAAAAAAAAAGACATGATTCATTTTATATCGTTTTTTTTTTATTATTATTATTATCCAACATTCCCTCATAAATCAGTTTCTTTTTAAATCATTCTTTCATATATAAAAACTATAAATTGATGTCATGAATCCATCCTTTTACATGACGGTTTATTTGTATTGGTAATTATGGTTTCTTTCTCTTTCTGTTACCATACCTTGGTCTTTATAAAAATTGCTTCTCTGTTTATATATAAATATGAACATGTATACATTTATTCAAAGGAAAGGATGGAGGGAGGTGTAACAAATTGAATACAAATAAACAATAAACAATAAATAAAGAATCATTATTAAATTTCACTCTTCACCATACTTTGAGTAATATCATACATAATGGCCTCTAATGGATTTGGAAACTTTGCGTAAAGCTGTTTTGTTAATGCTGGGTCTAATGAAATGCTGTAAAACTGAAAAGGTGACATATTAGAAGGAACCTGATGATCGACAGAGACTGCCTCTTGAAGCTCACTCATACATTCCTTTAGCCTTTCTTTTGCATTGTTTGGAATAGAGGCATCGTCTGTATTTTTTAGTAATGAAACAAGTGAATCTATCGATCTTAATAGAAATTTGATGGGTGCTATTATATATATATATATATATATATATATATATGTATATATTAATATATAGATGGATATAATCATTAGAATCAACTTACATAAACAAAAATTAGGTAATGTACTTAATCGTTTAGCCGATGCCAGTACGATCTCTGCTGAATACATTGTTAAATAAATAGCTCTCTCCCTTACAATACTACTAATATTGCGTGTACTATGACTTAGTTTAGGCTGAATAAGACTTGTCTGTATATTAAGAATAAACGAGTGGACAAAGCAGCACATGACTAATTTACGTGAATTTGTCTCTTCAAAGATGAGGTCTCTTGTACAGTTAAAGGGCTCCCTTGTTATTTTAACATCACTAGGAAGGTTCTGCCACCAATCCAACATAATTTCTTCATGCCGAAGGATATCTTCAAAGCTAATCTCGGCCACTTTCCCCAGTATCAGCTGTCGTGACTGTTTTTCAATGATAAGTGTAGTCGGGTGATTAAGTAACACCATAATATCATTCACCAGCTCGATAAACGACCTTGTCTCTTTATGCTCGTCGAGTAGGACATCAAAATAAGAGAAGGACGGTTGAATCACCAAGTCTCTTTTATAAAAGGTAAACTCGATCGTATTATGTACCAGCTCTGCTACGATACAATTTCGTTTAATCAAGGCATGTCTCACTCTAAGTGCAGGATTGCTATCATACATATCCTGTGTTGCTGTCTCGATCTCTTTTTTAAGCATCGCACTTTGCGATAAAGCTATAGTCGACCACCTCTTCCCTGAATCGATCCTTAAGGTACTAAACATGAACAGACACAGTAAATTGAGAGATACTAGTGCCTCCAATGTATAGTTTGGGTCATCGTATATATCCAAAACAAGATCTATGCTTTTGGAGTAAAAATATTCAGCCATGCTCCGTTTCTGGTGTGACGTATAAGTTGAGTGTGGGCATACACTGATGGCAGTATGACAACAAATGGCCATTGTGACCGCATCGTAAAGTGGGCCCCTTTTCAGGTTTTTATAGTGTAATCTATAAGTAGGTTCATGAATAAGCGGTGCAATTCTGTTGATGCATGTGAAATAGTTGGTAACGAATTTGTCAACTAGAAATTCGGTCTGTATCGTATTATCAAAGGTATTGTTTAATAGATAATGACTCGCAATCATACTGTTGGACTCTCTGACACCAACAATGGAAGATTGTAATTGCCGAGTGAGATTGATGGCTACCTCAAAGATGCTGGGGTGCACTCGTTCAAACACCAACGATTTGCCTTGGAATGAACTGCCAAAGGGGGAGAGATAACGCATAAATGATTGACTGTATAGCATAAGTTCTTCTAGTGTATTGATTTTTGATAATAGGCGTATTTCTTTGTCGTTTACAAGCAACTCCCATCGAGGTTCTCGGCGTTTATGCTTCATTAGTGTTTGTTGTTGATTGATATCAATTTCGAGTCGTCCTATCTCATTTTCTAGCATTTCTACTTGCTGATACATTGAGTCGAGTGTCTTGTTGTCTGAATCGTCATCAGAGACAGTGGCATCATCTTCAGTTGAGCTATATTCTGAGCTTTCGTCTTGTCGAATGCACTTTTTGCCCATTTTCCTGCATCGAATACAAGGTTCGTCTTCATGTGGTCGTTCACATCGTCTCCGTCTTCTTTTACAGTCTATTTATTTTTTCAAGTCAATTAGTAAACTGTTGTCAGTTTAATCAATATTAATCATTACGTTGACAGGGAATTGTTCTGACCATGGCAACACACACAAAAAAAAAAGGTAGAAAAAGGATAAATAAATAAAATAAAAAAATACAACAATAAAAAAAAGGGGTTCGGTGTCTGAACCAGCTCTTTTTCTATTCTTTTCTTAATATTAATAATAATAAAATGACTCTAAGTGCATATCTTGGGTTATTATCATTGGGAAGCACCATTCAAACTCGTTCTAGCTTGGATAGTCAGCAAGAAGAAGAAGAAGAAGAAATCAATGAAATCAGAAGACTCTCAAACAGTATCTCCCGTGCTGAAATAGATATTGTCTCTACAGTAAGCCTGTCGCGTGTTCCAGTCGAACGTAGAGGTATATAGATATGAACAACCAAATGAAGGAGTAAGAATGAGAGCAAGTATAGTAATGCAAGTGTATACCTGAAATTAGAAGCTCAAGAAAATATAGCCGGTGTTGGTCTCGCCATTACAACCATGGTTGCCAATTATTCACTCTGCTTCCCCATTGTGGCAGCACGACATCGATTACAAGCAGTACCTTCACTCTATAGTTTTAGAAAAGACACACCCAGTTATGGAGTACGTAAAATATTGGAGAGTTATAGACGTGGCAATGGTATTCGTGCCTTATATCCTGGCTTTGGACTTGGCCTACTTGGTCAATCCCTCAGTGCAGCGTATGAATCCCTGATTGGACAATTGATGAACATGATGCTTCCTGCAGCGCGAAAGGTGGGTAGACCCTTATACTATTTTACCATGCTGATTGGAAAGGGTCTGGCTTTTGCTTCCAATATTCCACTCTTCCCACTCTACAAAAATGCACTTATTCTTCGAATACAATCAAATACAGCCAAAACAAGGATTGTGATACACAACTACCAAGACTTTTTAAGAATATACCGTCAAGATTTATCGCAGTTTTGGAAATTTGGCAGCAGTTTGAAATGGAGCATCACTCCAGCATTCTTACCTTCATGCATCATTAACTTCATCACAGAGAAAATATTGATTTATCTCTATCATCACCTCTACAAAGCCTTTACCAACTCTACCATAGAATCTACGAAAAGAAAGAAGGAAAAGGAAAGTATGCTAAATACCTTTTATCCCGAGTTAGCCTGTGGCGTCATTAGTAGTATCACTGCCCGAATACTAAGTTATCCCATTGATACCGTTATATTCAAGCTGATGGTACAGGATAGCGGTGTACTACGAGTCAATACAACATATACAGGCTTCTTGGATTGTATCATCAAGACATGGCGTGATGAAGGTGGATGGAAGGCTTTCTTTTCAGGTTGGGGTATTGGTATATTGGAGATTGGTATGGGCTATACCATGTTGGAGGTGTCTTGGTTGACCTATCGCTTTATATTGTGGAAGTTACAGTCAGGCTGTCCTAGTGATTCAAGTGCAATTAGAAAAGCACGTCGACTTAGAGATCGATTACAATAATAATAATGATAATAATAATAAAGCATATCCATTATAAAAAAAATATTTCTCTTGATTCTTTCTTTTTTATTTATTTATATATTAGATCTTTTCATAATCCATCTTTGTCTCCAACTTCTTTGCATCAGCCACTTTTCTTACTGCCTTCATAAAATCTTCCTGGATACAATAATCACGCTCTTCTCTAATAGCAAACATACCAGACTCTGTACACACATTTCTTAAATCAGCACCATTGAAACCATCAGACAACTTGACAATAGCCTCGTAATCAATATCACCATGCTTTGTAATGTGACCAGCATGAATCTTCATAATCTCTAAGCGACCCTGTTCATTGGGCAATGGGATTTCAATCTTTCTGTCAAGACGACCAGGTCGAAGCAATGCAGGATCCAATGTATCGGGTCTGTTTGTTGCCATGATGAGTTTTGTCTGTCCAAGGTAATCAAAACCATCCATTTGATTCAATAATTCCATAAGTGTACGTTGAATTTCACGATCGGCTGAGGTACCCTCTGAGAAACGACGACCACCAATGGCATCAATTTCATCCATAAAGATAATACAGGGTTCATGCTCTTTTGCATAACCAAACATTTCTCTAATCAAACGGGCACTTTCACCAATATATTTATCGACAATGGCACTAGATACAACCTTCAAGAAGTTGACCTGAAGTGTACTAGCGACGGCCTTTGCCAAGAGCGTTTTACCTGTACCAGGTGGGCCATAGAGCAATACACCCTTTGGAGGTTTAATACCCACTCGCAAGAATAGTTCAGGGTTCATCAAGGGCAACTCAATGACCTCACGCAACTCACGGATCTGTTCTGAAAGACCACCAATACCTGCAAAACTAATATCTCCTGGGTCTTCCATCGACATGTTGTATACAAGTGGGTCGACTTCACGAGGCAGGATACGCATAATTGTTAAGGTTGTCATATCGAGTGCGACACGTGCGCCTTGCTTCAACTTTTCTTTATCTACTGTATTGCGACATCCAACTACATAACGAGGTCCACTTGTATTCTTAACAATGACTATATATATTGAGTTAATATATTTACAAGTATTATTCTCTTCTAACTTACAGCGTTCATCGTCTAATTGCTTCAACACTTCACCAATGACTTGTCCAACACTTTGTAGTGCTTTTATATCGTTTTCTGACTTGTCATACTCATTATCAAGGGTTCTTAAACCAAGACGCACTGGTCTCTCCAATCAGTTTTCTTGTATATATGCATTTCATCACTATCAACTTACACTCTTTCAATTTGGCATCCAACTCACGATGCTCCAAAAGTCTCTTTCTATAACTATTCAAAGCCTTTGTTTTGGGATCCTGTTCAGGCTGACTCGATGATGACATTATTAAACAATAATAAAAAGAAAAATAAAATAATTGTATTTTTTTTTTTTTGCAACAAACATACGCGTTCAAGTCAGACGTCACTGTACACTTCCAAAAAAGGAAATCGAAATTTGGTTTTGAAAAATGATGTATGTAGTTTTCTATAGTTGCAAAAAAGCTATATGTATAAATATTTTATTTAATTTTTATTTGAAGGGAACATAGATTTCAGGATTCTTCTTGTTGTGGATTTGCTCTTGACCTTCGGGAGAGCCAGGGATATTCTTTTTCAAGCCCTAAAAAAAGAAACAATGAATTATATACATAAATATCAATTCTATATATTAAACTTACCAACTTGTCAAAAACACAAGTATTAAATGTACGCTCAGGTTGGCGACAGGCATACAAATCTTGATTGTTCTTTTCCAAACATTGCCAGTGTGCGTCAAACTCCTTTCCACAGTTTTCTCTAAGCTTAGCGATTCTACAATATACACATAGAGGTTGTCAATATATATATATATATATATCATAACAGTAATAGGACACCTACAAGTCAATAGCACAACGGGTGACCTTTCTACCTTCCTTAAGACAGTGCTTAGGATCATTGTTTTCCTTTTTACAAAGCATAAAATCATCGTTATATTCTTTACAATATTGTCCAATAAAAAATGAAGCACTCTTCAAGGGTGCAGAAGTGGCGCCAACTTCTTCAACCTTGGGTACCGATTCGGGGAGTGGGGTGGATTCGACGAATTGTTTGTGTGTAAAGCCTTTGTCCTGTTGAGCTGACATCGCGAATGACTATAATATATATAAAAAAAAAAAAAAAAACGTTTTTTTTTTGGTGACAGGAGGGAATAAATGTTTAATTGACAACAAATTCAAACTGTGTGTGTGTTTCCGTTTTTTTTTAAAAAAAAGTATGATTTTCCTTCTTTCACCACCATTTTTTTTATTACCTCTTGTTTATTATTGTAAGGGGCAAAGGAAAAAAAATTGATTTCCAGCAGAAGGGTTGAAATTGATGATTTTACTGGTGACGTCGTCTGTGACTCCCTTTCTAATTTCATGCGGAAGCACTTATCATGTCTTTGGGTCAACTGAGTCAGCTTAATGAAAATAAGAAATAAAAAGAGGATCTAATCAATCCTTTTTATTATAAAAAGCTATTTTATTATTTGTATCTAGTTTCTAATACAGCAACAATCAGTGAAAGACTCAGTTTTGTTTTTGTGTAAGTACACTTTATCGATGTTTTTACTAGTAGGGCCTTTGATCTACACCAGTCCTAAACTGTTAGTCATCTTATTATTAAAAAAATAAATATATAACTACTATCAAGCGGATAACATTAAAGGAGCCAGTTTGTCATTTACTCATATTATCTCGACCTACTACAGAAATAACTGCTTTATATATCAATTTGGAATATAATGGCGGAAAATCTCTTCTTTCCAGGTCATTCACTTGTTGGTATTCTAAGTGAATCTCCCTTGCTCGTATGTAAATAAAATAGTTTATTGAACTCCTTGTTCAGGTATTATGTTATTATCTACATCTTGAGTAAGAAGTGAAAATATCTAAACTTCATGTTTTAAGCCTTTTCTTTAAAGACGTTTTCAGGATAATCCAAAAGCTAAAATTCTCTGATCTACAAATCGACTTTTTATAAAAATATTTTTCTATCTCCGCTAGTATTACATCATCAATAAATTTTCTTTAACTTAGGTGTAAGTTCATGCCATTTTGGCTGAGTTAAAATTAAAGGCACCAAGTTAGACTAGAGTAACATAAAGGAAAAATACAAAACTAAAAATAAAGACTCTTTTCTTTCAACGAAAAAATACCAAGAATTATTTTGTGTTAATTGCGAACAAACTATAAATGCTGTTGAAGACGAAGCGTTAAGAGATCGCACGGTCTACAAAAACCTATCACCAACTTCATGAATGTACTGGATCCAATGAACGCTTAGAACAAAGAAATAATGAGGTGAGAATAACAAAATTATAAATGAGTAGAATGGTTGAAATGGACAAAGTAGTTGACTTAATAAACTTCCCCCTCTTTTTTTTTATTTATTTATTTAGAGTCGCTTAATCGAGAAATTGAGACAAGATGATATTATCGATGATATGAGCATTGTCAATGAAGGAGATAATAGAGCCCAAGACGCGAGTAGCACTGAGCCTATGGATATCGATATCGATATCGAAGTCGATAAAACCCAACCATGTCTTCAGCCTGATGAAAACAATAACGAAAACGAACAGGCAAATGGAGAAATTAACGAAGAGTACCATGGTGGCAGCCCCATTGAAGTCAGCATTGAGCAACCCAAACTCGATGACCCAGCCTTTGTTGCATCAATGGAATTTTATACATTTCTTAAAAAGAAAAAACTTTCGCGTGATGGTATTGACGGTGCCACTAAGATAGTTGATAAATGCTTAGCAGCTGTGTGCCCCGGAGCTGAACCACTTTATAGCCATTATAAAGCAAGAACTGGCCTTCTAAAAGCATTTCCTGTAAAAGGACAGCAACTCGATGTCTGCCGCGATGGATGTAAATTGTACTTTGAAGATGATCAAGATCGAGTGTGTAACAACGAAAGTTGTTTAAAGCCTCGATACAAAGTCAATCCAAAGACAAACGAAGGGACTTGTGCTTGCACGATGACATACCTGCCATTGATAGAGCAATTGGCATTGTTAGTCAGCGAAGAAGAGCTTCTGCAGGGCTCGAAAAATGCAGAAAAGGACCCCGATGTCATGTATGACTTTACCGATGATGCTTTGGGAAAATCACTATCCAAAATTTACAGCAAAAGTAAAGATAGATTAACTTTGTACCTGGGCTTGTATTCTGATGGCTATCAAATATTTAAGAATGGTAAACACACAATGACTGTTTTCAACTTGATCATATTGAACCTTCCTGGTTTTATTCGCACCGAGAATAAATATATGATCCAAGTATGTGCAGCACCAGGCCCAAAGGCTCCTGTAGACCTGTTTTCTTTTACGAAGTCAATCATGAGGGAGTTGACATTAAATTAAAAAACAAAAAAGGGTACACGCTGATATTTTTATTCAAATAAAAAGTTGCAAAAATAACATGATTGGAATGCTCAGACTTTTATTTTCTGTCCATATGTTCTTCTCTTTGTCACACCTACAAAAAATAAAGTATATACACATATCCGTTATTAGGTATATTACATTTTGATATACATACCAAACCTGTTATTCATTCATTGTCATTTATATACTCTATGGATATTTAATCAGTTGTTTCACAGCATTCTGATAAATGTCTCTGTATGTAGGGGAAAACATACAAGTAAAGCATTTAATCAAAAGCTCAATAAGTACACCAGAAGTAAAAAGGGCCAATCCAATACGAATCATAACGTGACATTGACAACTTTTTGAACATACACCAAAACATTTTGTTCCAGATTATTCCAAACTACTGCCTTTCTTCTCTTTAACCATTTACATTCTACAGACCAGATACTACAAAAATTTACAGAGATATTCACCAAACCAATATCTTGTAAATAAAAGATAATAAGATGGGGTAGCATGAACGAAGGGCACAGAAAGAGTTTTCAGAGGAGGAGAAGGTCTTTAAACCTGCTGTATTCCGTAAAGCAAAAACATGTAAAAGAAAGCAATACACAGATGCAGCAAACGACGATATTTTGAGTGCGATACAAGAAACTATTTCTGCTAACATAGAGGCGATCATACTCTAGAACATCAGGGCAAATAAAAACTTGGACACTCTCTTGCCAAAAGGGATCAAACCTGCTACCGACGAACATCACGACTTTCGTGTAGACACGACTGAAAACTTCTTGGGGAACAAACATAAGGTTAAAACTGGTGCAGAAATTTGGAAAGATCTTGACAATCACAATTCGATTCAATTCATGATAAAGTAAAAAAAAAAATTCAAGACCAGGCATCACCTAGTAGTTCTCGCCCACAAGAACAGATTTCATCAAGTAAAGCACTGTGCCAATGAAAGCTATCCAAAAGAAAGATCCAGTTATTAAATAGGTACAAGTCTTCTACAGCAAAATAGAAGACACAGTCAGGATATCCTCAAGCTATTCTTCTAATTTTGGTGCACTTGTGTACGCAATAATGGTGTCTATGAGCAGACATTACTTTGTCAAAGATGAAGATGTTGTCCGTCTTGCTCCTTACAATAGTTGCCACATCTCCAGGTTTCTTCTGAAAGATTTCTAAATGGAGTAAACAACTTGATCGGAGGTTTAAAATAATTTCATTTGGTTCCTTTACCTCAATAGTTTGGGATTCATCCACTTCACACCATCAGCTAATTTACTGCCTATTTTTCATTTCCACTGTAAAAATTGCGGAGGTGTACTTTTTTTTTATGTCACGAAACTATTTCCTCATATGCCTTGGTTTTATAGCTAGTCAAAGACTAAAAGAAGCAGATTCACATCAAAGAGAAGCAGATTCACATCAAAGCGAAGAGGTTATCGAGGAAGAGGTTGGTATTATAGCATAAATATTGCCAATATCAATATCTTCATTCTTTATTCTCTGACCTTAAACTCCATCATCTCCCATTCCGTATTTATCAAGCCAAAGCAGTGAAGAATCAAGCTCGTTTTTATTCAATATGAACGATGAAGAGCAGTATGGAAACACATGGATTAATTTCAACAGGGATTCTAAAGAGATACTCCATCAATACCAACTATCAAATTATTTAATTCTGCAGTGTGAGTATTCCATTAAGTGTCAAAGTAATATTCCTGAACACTTTTATAAGCGCTTGGGTCTTGAATGCATTCCAAAAACAGGTATATTTTACTATGCAAAAAAAAAAAAAAAGCCATTTTACAACTTCGACCTCTACTTGAATGTGAACAACGCCCCCTAAAGTTCATCCCATCTATAATCTTCAACGAAAGATCATGTCATGCGTATGATCACGTCAAAGGAACTTTCAGTGTACTGTCTATGTTCAATTTTATCACGTCGACATTCAGATTCGCAAATATAGAGCTCATCACATCTCTTCGGGTATCATTCCTACATGCCAGAAAGAACAGGCTCCATTTATGGATGCTTGAGATGCCTACTACCAATGTATCCCTCCTCAACAGAATTGCTGTGTATAAAATCAACGAATGCTTCGGATCACTTGCTACTGTAATTAAATTGGGTAATTTCATGTTGAAATTAAAATCCACTCTAGAAATCTGCGCGCGCTCCGTGTCCGACATTCGTACAAGCCACGAAGACAGAGCTCTAGAGAGATTCCTTGACTCTGATTCAGATATTGTTGACATTCGCACGATAATCAAGCCTAAGATATTAAAACCGAAAAAAGTGACTGATATAGGATGATGCTTACCTGGAGGTGACTAAGGATTATTTGATGATTGATGTCTATTACAGATGATTATTATAATTGCTCCACCTATGATAGTGTGCTGCTGGCGACATTTATTTATTCATTAGCCTTTATTTTTATATTAAATACCACCCCCTTCTTTTTTTTATATGTTAATTTGTCTATTATTCTTGTTTTTATAACAAACAAACAAAAAGTTTTACATTCTTATTCATAAATGTATATGTCAAATGTATTTAAATGTCTTTTTTTTTGTAATCTTTATTATAACATTTGTATGTTTTTATGATCCACTAATTTAAATAGTCAACAGACGCTTGTGATTAGCAATTAAAAGAATATTAGCACCTTCTTTTTTACTTTGTTTTAATTTCATAGATAATGATAATAATAATGCTATTTTTTTTTTTTACTTTTTGGTGTAAATTGATAATCACGTGGTACTATGAACACGCAAAGTAGACCAGGCGTGCTGCTTTTTTTAGTGGCTCCAATTCGATTGAATCAATACAGTTCGAAAATATTTTCTTTGCTAGAACCGACTCATTTTTATACATATTGGCTAAAATCGACTTTTTGGCATAGTTGTATTACTTCGTTCGAAATAAAATCAAACTCAGATACACCACAGCCATTCATTTATAAAGAAGTGGGAGAGAAAAAGTCTCAAATTGATGGATGAGCCAATAATTATACGGAAAAGGGGCATATAAAGGAGTTGTGAACAGTAAAAACACACGCAGTAAGGAGTTTTGAAAAGGGGGTTCTGTTCTGTATATGAATCAGCTTCAGGCCAACGTTCCTGGATCTTTTTGGTTTGAATCGTAATCTATTTCTGATCTCTCTTTTTCTCTCCTTTTTTTTTTTGTGTGTGTGCGTGTGTGGTTTCTTTTGTCTTTTGTCTTTTTCTTTCTTTCCTTCTTTTTTTTCTTTAAGCCTTTTCTTTTTTTACTGATATGGCCACATCTCAAAAGCTTTTTTCATCTTTCGATGATTTGGCCGATATAGAAAATATCACAGAGGAATCACTTGTCACTACATTAAGAGATCGATTTCTAAAAGACCAGATTTATACTCGTATTCGGAATTCAACTCTTGTCGTTGTCAACCCATATAAAGATTCTCGTGCAACAATTCAAGAAGTCAGCGAACAATACTTGGCAGAGTATAAAAACACAGATACCAGAGAAAAGCTACCAGCACACATATTCCAGCATGTAAATCAAGCCTATTTCCATATGAGACGAACCGGCCAGGATCAAGCCATCTTACTCAGGTATAATTCTTATTTCTATTACAAGCCAGTCGAGGGGAAGGAAAAGAGATGTTTTCAAATCCCCTATCTCCTTTATTTTTCTATTCTTAATGCTTTAAATGTTATCATTTTATCTTGATATTTATTATTTTATATATATGTAGTGGATTATGCGGAAGTGGTAAATCTGAAATGCACCAGTGGGCACTCTATCACCTTGTCACATTAAGCAGTCCTAAAAAAACATCAAAAATACAGCAATTAGTTCAGAAAGCATATAGCGCCTTGGAGGCGTTTGGACATGCCAAAAATACAGTCAATGACAACGCCTCTCGATACGGTAAATACCTCGAGCTTCAATTTAACGAAAGAGGACGTATGATAGGGGCAAAGTTCCTTGATTATATGCTTGAAAAATCACGAGTGACACATACATCTGGAGATGAGCGGAATTTTCACATCTTTTATTATATTCTTCACGGATCAAGTTCCGAGGAAAAGTCACTGCTTCACTTAGGCGAGCCTTCAACATACCATTATTTATTTAGAACAAAAGAGGCCGCACGCTTAGCAGGTGCACCCACCATTGTGGCAGAGGACACAGAGAAATACATTGAGTTAAAAGGACTTCTCAAATCACTTGGTATAAACAAGACGACGTTGACACAAATGACACAGATCATTGCCGCCATACTTCATTTAGGAAACATACAATTTATAGATGATTCAACAAACCAGCAGGACTCGGCTATTGTAAAAAATACCGCTGAACTTGACATGTCAGCTGATTTATTAGGTGTTGAACCGAAATCTCTAGAAACCTGTCTTACATACCAAACAAAGCTTATTAAGCGCGACCTGACAACCATTTTTCTCAATGCTGAACAGGCCGCACTCCAACGGGATGCCCTTGTCGAAGCTCTCTATTCGCTATTATTTTCGTGGTTGGTAGAGATGTTTAATAAAAAATTATGCAAATCGGATTTCCAAAATTTTATTGGCATTGTTGATTTTCCAGGGGCAGAGCCGATCCAGGTGGGTACATACGACCAGTTCTGTGTACATTACGCCAACGAGCGACTGCAAGACTTGATGATAAAACAATTGTTTGGAAGGAGTGATCAGATTTATACTTTTTTTCATCAAACACCACCTGCCATGCCTACCAACGAAGAGTGCCTGACCTTGCTGACGGATCCTCAAAACGGTATTATTGCGTCTCTTAGTCAGCCGGTTGCAGATCACCCAGAGAGATGCGTCGATGCATTCAAGCAGGCCCATCGTAAAAACGTGCATCTAGGTAGCAAAACAGTGAACCATTCCGCTGAGATCCATTTCACTATTCAGCATTTCACAGGTCTTGTTGCTTATTCGCCCACCGATTTTGGTAATCGAACAACGGAAACGCTTTGCACAGATTTCATGTCCTTGTTTGGTAGCAAGATGGACGATGCACCTACCAATGGCCTGTTGACAAAGTTATTTTCACAAAAGGCGATCGCAGTAGAGACACACCCAAAGAGTACAAATGTGGTTTCTGGTCAGCAATTGGCTAAGCCACATCGATCTCCATCTGTCCGGCACAAGGGTGGCAACTCGACAAAGGTCAGCATGAATCAAAATAGCAGCAAGGCAGGCCAGTTAGCAGAAGCAGTACAAGACATACTATCAACGCTAGAGGCAGCAAAGACATGGTTTGTTGTTTGCCTCCGCTCCAACGATCTCTTACTACCGCATTCATGCGATTCAAAAAAATTAACAGTTCAAGCAAAGACCTTCCATCTGTTACCATTGACGGTCCGAGCACGTTTTGAATATACTATTAAAATGGATTTATCCGAATTCTGTGAGCGATATGCTGATCTCATTCACGCCACAACAGTTGACCTCGATGCAGAGCCACGTGATAAATGGTCCGCATTGCAAGAAGCATTGCATTGGAATGAAAAAATGATGGTTTTAGATAATGAGGAGGTACTGATCTTATTTAACCCATATTATGATTATTATTACTATACATGTATCTACATATAAAGATAATTGAACTAAAAAAAAAAAGGAAACTAGGTATTTCTGACAGAAACGGATTGGACATTTCTAGAAAATAAATTAAGGTCGATGGAAAAACGTGAACAAAGAAGAGCGAGATGTATTGCAAAAGGAATCCCGTTTGGTACTATTTTGTTTATTTATATTTGTTGTTTTTCTTGTTTTTCTTGTTTTTCTTGTTTTTAAATATTTACATATTTGTTTGTATTCCTTTTTTTTTTTTTTTTAGTTGAGGAAGAGACGTGTGATGAAATTAGCCAAGCATGCTCTCCCTTTATACCTACCTGCGGTTCAGTAACAGAAACTGGTTCCATTTATTCAGAAGAATATTATGATAACTGCTATGAAGAAGAAGAATCTGTGTGTTCCCATCACTGTGATAGTAGCATGATCCAGTCTCAACACACTGGTTACTTAAACTACGATCAAGACGAAAAAAAGCAAAACTTGAATAATGGCATGGATGTCAAACAGCCCTTAGACGGTAATAACGCTGATGATAAGAAGAATCAAAAAAGAAAAACAAGTAAAGCTCGAAAATTCTGGGTAACATTGACGTGGCTCACAACCTGGTGGATCCCTAGTCCTTTAATGAATTTTGGATGTGGTATGCGGCGTGCAGATATACGTATGGCATGGCGTGAAAAGGTGACCCTTTGTGGAATGATTTTTTTGCTCTGTGCTGTTATGATTTGGTTTATTGCCTTCTTTGGTCGATTGGTATGTCCCCATCAAGATTTGTATACCCAGTCTGAACTTCAGGCAAAGAGTGATAGAGACAATGCCTATGTTGCCATTAGAGGCGAAGTATTTGATCTTACTTCATTTGCGCCTCGTCATTGGGCATCAGAGGTGATTCCAACCAATGCGCTCTTTCAGTATGCAGGTCAGGATGCAAGCGATCTCTTTCCAGTTCAGGTCTCTGCTTTGTGTGACGGAATAGAGGGCTCGGTTCCCAAAGAAGTGACGCTGGATGCTCATATCAATATCACTGACTCCAACGCAGCTTATCATGATTTCCGCTACTTTAGAGATGATTATCGACCAGATTGGTACTTTGAGCAGATGGTCTATCTACGACGCAATTATCGTCTTGGCTTTATGGGATATGATCCAGTTGATATCAAGAACCAAGCAGCCTATCCCGTCCAAATCGGTGGTATCAACACACAGAGGCAATGGGCCATCTTACATAACAGTGTCTATGACTTGACATCCTATATGATGGGAGGTAGAGTTCCCCGAACAGGAGATGGACAGAGTATGCCCTCCAATATGAATATGGACTTTATCGATAATTCCATCACAGAACTCTTTCGTCAGCTGGCTGGAACAGACATCTCGGCCCATTTTGATGCACTTCCACTCGACAAAACCGTACGTGAACGTCAGTTGATCTGTTTGCGTAATCTATTCTTGGTTGGTAAGGTGGATACCCGTAATTCACTTCAGTGTCTATTCTCAGAGTACCTCTTGCTTCTGATTACTGGATTTTTATGTAGTGTCATTCTATTCAAGTTTTTGGCGGCATTGAGGTTGGGAACCAATCGTATACCAGAGGAGTATGATAAATTCATCATTTGCCAAGTACCCTGTTATACAGAAGGTGAAGAATCATTAAGAAAGACCATCAATTCGCTCGCAGTATTACGTTATGATGATAAGCGTAAATTATTATTCTTGATTGCAGACGGCATGATTGTTGGTAGTGGAAACGATCGCTCCACTCCACGCATTGTATTAGATATATTAGGTGTTGATCCCAATATAGATCCTGATCCAGTCTCTTTCTTGGCTCTTGGAGAAGGCAAGAAACAGCACAATATGGGTAAAGTATACTCTGGCTTGTATGAATGCTCAGGTCATGTTGTCCCCTATGTCGTTGTTGTTAAAGTGGGCACCCCGGATGAGAGACAGAAGCCTGGTAACAGAGGAAAGAGAGACTCACAGATGGTCCTGATGCGCTTCTTGAATAAAGTTCATTTCGATTCCGCCATGACTCCATTAGAGCTGGAGATACATCACCAGTTGAAGAATGTGATTGGTGTAAATCCGGGGTTCTATGAGTTTGTGCTTATGGTGGATGCAGATACTGAGGTACTCCCCGATTCACTCAATCGCATGGTCTCCTGTCTTGTACATGATTCGAAAATTGTGGGTCTTTGTGGTGAAACCATGCTATCGAATGAAAAGGATACATGGGTTACCATGATTCAAGTCTATGAATATTATATATCTCATCATCTTGCAAAGGCATTTGAATCCTTGTTTGGTTCCGTCACTTGCCTTCCTGGTTGTTTTTGTATGTACCGAATCCGGTCTACAACACGTAACCAGCCACTTTTGGCGTCAAATCAGGTAATCAATGACTATGCTGAAAATCAGGTTGACACACTGCACAAAAAGAATTTACTCCATCTTGGTGAAGACCGTTACCTTACCACTCTGATCTTGAAGCACTTTCCACACTACAAGACCAAATTTACACCCGATGCAGCTTGTATGACAAATGCACCAGATCAATGGCCTGTTTTACTCTCACAACGTCGTCGCTGGATTAATTCTACTGTACATAACCTTGGTGAACTCATGTTTCTTCCTCAACTGTGTGGTTTCTGTTGTTTCTCAATGCGCTTTGTTGTTATGCTAGATTTGCTAAGTACATTGGTGATGCCTGCCGTTGTATGTTATCTTGGATATTTAGTTTATCAACTCTGTACAAACACAAGTCAGGTACCTCTGATGTCTATTATCACATTGGCAGGTGTATATGGTCTTCAAGCCATTATATTTATACTTAGACGAAAGGTAGGTTATTTAAAATTCATAATTGGTAAACCATAGATTTACCTATATATTTATATTCTAGTGGGAACATATCGGTTGGATGATTGTTTATATTTTGGCTATTCCTGTATTTTCCTTCCTGATTCCCATCTATGCATTCTGGCATTTTGATGATTTTTCCTGGGGAAACACACGTATAGTTGTTGGAGAAAAGGGTCAAAAGAAAGCCGTCGGACCGGAGGAAGGTAACTTTGATCCTGATACTATACCAACAAAACGATGGTCAGAGCACGAAGAAGAAATGATGGAAAACTGCTGCTGGGAAAAAGAAACACAATGTTCCAGACATAGTAAAGAAAGTGAATGTTCCTGTCAGAAACAACCCCACTCTCGATGTTCGTCTGTCCAGTCATATGAAGAAGGCTGTTCCGTGTATAGTCATAGTAGCCATCAATCCATGCCCTCCATCATGCCACAACAACCTCGCGGGTTGGCTGATATGTCCATCACTGGTGGCAGTATGTATACAGACCTGGGTGCCCATTTCAACGGCTTGAACTTTACTGGTAATGGATCCATTGTTGGTTCAAATTCCTTTTACGGCATGCCTAGTGACGCCATCCTAGTACAGGAGATCGAAAAGATATTAGATCATCATGATTTGATGCAACTAACAAAGAAACAAGTGCGCGATAGCTTATCAGAGATATTTGGCGTTGATATGAGCTGTAAAAAAGATTTCATAAACAAAAGTATTGACCAATTGCTTGCAGTTCGACTATAAAGCAAACATACATTTTACCCATCACTCATTATTTATTAATTACTACTTTTGTATTTCTTCCCCTTCTTTTTGATTTGTCACATATATTTAAAATAAACAACATTCTCTTGTTCTATTATCTGACTGACTCTCTACACAAACTGTGGGGTAACGTGACCATTTTAAACTCTTTTTTTGGTTTTGCCCTGAAAAATTAATATCTGCTGGGGGTCGATATATCTCTCTTATATCCTGAAAAAAGAAATATATTTTCTCGAGTGTGCGAATGGCACCCTCTATCGCTGTGCCTGATTCAGAGCCACTGGCCGAGGTTTCAGTCGGTAAAAATGACTACAAGAAAACATCCTGGATCTACAACTCATTACCCAACATAAAGAGCCGCATGCCTCAATTTATACAGGCTCCTTATCAAACCAATATAAAACATTCCTCATTTAAACAAAAGAAGAGAAAAGCAAAAGAGGTGACTTCAGTGGGTGGAACAACTGCCATTGCCCGAACCTTGATGATGCAGAGTCTTTATTTATTTTACAGAACCCCTGTCAAGGTACTCGTCTCTTTTTTTTTATGCACTTCATAGCACTAAATACATATCTGTATAAACTAGCTTTTCCGACCGTTGAGAGTAGATTATCTCATCATGGCACGTGCATTACTACCCATGGATGAACATTCAACAAAACGATTCTCATTTCGATATACCTCTATTGGCATGATCACTCATGCTGTCAAAACAAAAGGCTGGAACTTTATTCCTCGACATATCCTACCTCCTCTAGTAGCAAATACACTGATTGGAACTGTTCTCTATACAACGTATATCGCTACTCTACCTCTATTTCATCCACCAAGTGCGTTTCAGCTTCACAGACCCTTTCCTCCTCCATCTTACAACTCGGTGTTTATGGCAGGCTGTCTTGCAGGAGCAGCTCAATCTGTTATTGCAACACCACTTGATTCACTAAAAGTAAGGTTTGAGGTCAATGATTTATTGGAAGGAAAGCACAAGTCAATGTATCAATTTGCAAAGTTTACATTAAAAGAGTTGGGTGTTGCTAGTGCTTATCGTGGCTTTACCTTGACACTGATCAGAGTGAGTATATAGGATTAGGACGTTGTATTATTATTTGGTATTAAACAAAGGGATGGTTTATAGGATTCATTAGCTTGTGGTTTGTTTTTTGCAACATTTGAATGGGTCAAGCAGCAAGGCTACTATTACTTTTTAGATGAAATGTATGGTTTACAAGTTGATTCTAGAAAAACGTTGAATGAATTAGAGAAAGGGTGGAATGAAGTGCATCATATGAGTGAGGAAGATCAGCACTCAATTATGACATCATCCGGTAAGAAAGCAGAAAGACCTCCATTGATGTTGGAACCCATGTTTGTTATATTTGCTGGTGCAGCAGCTGCAATGGTAAGCAGATGATGGTATTAATGAAGGGGATCCTTATATTCATATTATCTTACTATAGGCATATCAAACAATCGAGCATCCTTTATCAAAAATACACAGCATATTCTACATTGAAGAAGGTCAGTCTGAATTTACCCATAAATCCAAGAGAGAACCAGTTCAGCATCTATATAGGCGTACACTTGAACAGTGCAAGCTTCAAGTTAAGCTAAATGGAGGCAGCTGGAGAAAGTTCTTGTATTCTGAATTTGGTAGTACCGTTATGCGAGTTATTCCAGCTACAAGCGTCGGGTTTTTAGTATTTGAACTCGTTAAACGAGAGATTGACTTTAGAAGTATAGATTTTGACGCATTGTAAAGCGTTGAATGTATAAACTATTTATTATTATAAAATGTACTTGTATTTGTGTAATTAAATAAAACATCAATAAAACACTCTTTATTCCCTTTTGTTTACTCGTTGTTTTTGCCATTGTTCATATTCCCATTTGGCCACATTATCCAAGTGGCTCATGTCTCGTAAATACAGCTTCTTTGAGATGTTTAATTCGAGTATAAAATCCACTAAGCCTGAAGCATAGCAATAACAAGTGATGCCATACCAAACACAACCAAATAATACACCAACACTGGATCCAGCTAATACTTGGTTCAGTGTGTGATAGCCCAAATAGATACTGTTTATATTGGGTGTTAGGAACTAGGCATCGATACATGTACTTTCACTTACCGAGAGAGAGATACCAATACAGCTAGTGCATACATGGCTAAGCATACCAGATGCTTCCAGTAGACATGATCAAGTTGAATCCGCTTATAGAGATGCAAGGAGCCATAAACGGCGAAAAACCAAATAAATTGGGAATGACTTGAGGGCATGCCATACCCGTCACCAAGATGACCTTTGTTTTTATAGAAAAATAAAAACAAATCAGCCTTTCTCTTTCCTCATTACAGAAATGAAACGCTTACTGTGAGGTCTCTCTTGCTCAATAGCTTCTTTTAAAACATAGTTGAAAGCTTCATTCAGCAATTGCCCAATCAACATAAAAATACCTGCCATTTCACGTCTTGACACAATGACTGACGCATAAAATACGAGAATGGCGATAGGTGCTAGTGTGATGTAACCAAAGGCATAGGCCACTTTATCATTAGGATCAAACTGAACATGAGTCAATGAAATCGAATCCAATAGATGACTTGGATCGGCACAATCTGTCATATTTTAGGTTTCTAAGTAAAATGGATTGATATCTATGGAATGAAAGAGGACGGCATTTATGATTTAAAAACCGTTCAATCTAACCAATGAAAACACGACTTGTAGCAATCAAAAGATGCCTTTATTAATTAAACTTTATAAATAAATGGCTTTCGATAATCTTTCATAGGATGCTTGTCGAAAGTCTGCTTACAATAAACATTATAGTATCGGTTATTGCTAATTTTGGTGAATCCATATATATCAGCATTAGTCAACTGAGCAGAGGAGCTATCATCGGTAGCGCCACGAATAGGAATGGCTGTAAAGGTAGGTGCGGCAGGTTCCTGAATGGGTCGTGAATAGAACTATTATTAGGATATTGCTCTTTTACGTTTTCGTTGAGTTAACTTGTCGAGGGTCTTCTGCTTACCTTTGAATATTTTAACAGCATTCCTTTTAACAATAGTTCCAAGAGAGAGAGATCAAATTCGAGAATACCAATCTTATCTTCTTCATATACGTCTTTTATTGGTTTGGCTTTCTTCACTGTAGGCTTGGGTCGAGGTGATTTTTCTTCCAATCGACGTTTTACTCTTGCCTTTATGGCTGTAGCTGCAGTGCTTTCGAGTGAAGTCTCAACTATTCCCTGATTCACATTTTTATCTAAAGCCAACATACCGAGCCTGGGAGCCGTATCCAACCAGAAGTTCTCGAGTACTTCACAGTCTTTTCTTTCAGCTGACTTATTTAAGACCTTTACTTGGCTTTGCATGTCTTTGTTTTCAGGAAAGACTTCTTGAACGGCTTTCAAACTTCGTTTAATAGTGCTTTCGGCTGTTACTTTGCTTGTAATAGGATTTAGTTTTACAATTTCTATAAAATAGTCAATGACTACACAGCATTTTTCAGACGTGTTTGACCAGTATTCTATTTTTGAAGTTGTCAGCTTACTTGTTGATCAATTCAATAATACCATTATCTAATAGCTTTTGTATTTCAGCAGATACAAGGGGTTTGTGTTTATCAGCAATGGGGTATTTCTTCAGGTAAGTTACAAGATATGTTCACGAAACATCTTTTTTTCTTGTTTTGTATCTGCTGGCCAAACGTTAGGTTCAAAACGTTTATCAGTTATGGAATCATCAGGAACTGCCAAGTTCTTGTTTTTATACCTATGTGCAACATTAATAAAAGGAATAATACCAAGCTTGGGTATTAAATCACGTCCAATTAAAACTTGATTAGAGCCAAAGGAAATGGAACTGTTAATTACATCAAACTGATGAGTCATTGTTGTGTCAACTCCATCATACAATAGATTCACAACACCTTTGATATGCATAGTGTCATCAAGAAAAGCTAAGTTACCGTCAATTTTTTCATAACTGATTTAATGTTTGTCTGCAATTTGAACCTCCAGCTATGGTGGAATAAGTAGAAATTAGATAAAGAACACTACTCTATTTTTATGTAAGATATAAGAGATATTTATCATTGTTGATATTGATAAATAATGGCTAAAAATAAACACCACCGGACAACCATAAACAATTGACGGCATGAAATTACCAAATTCAAAAAGGTGTACGACACTATGTCTTTTTTAATAATAAGAAATAAGATTAATTAGTACTTCAGATCCACTATTAAGGAGACCAGTAACTTCAATATCCTGTAAAATAATAGACATTATGGGATCAGTTGTCTTGAACGGATTACCAATATCTCCAATTGTGTAACTGCTTCTCTTTACAGTTAAACAAATTTTGTTCATCTTACCTATAGATGTAGAGCATGCATCATCGGATTCACCATCAAAATTTCTTGAGCCATCAAGATCACTATCGTAAGGATGATCAGAGTTAGAAAGGTAATAATCCAACGCATGAGGTTGTTTTCCCATAGGTACAGCTTCCACAACACAAAATTGTTCAACAATCTCTTTAGCTGTGGTGCTTACAAAATTTACCATCCTATCTTTTGATGGCTTCAGCCCACCAGTATCATCCTTCTTTTTACCTTGGTATAGTCTGCCAGGACACTCATATGTATCATTGAAGTTAAAAGCATTTAGAGGATAGAACCGACACTTACAATCCAAATTTTTCGCTGGCTTTCGAATCTTTGAAGTAGAGGGAGAAGAAGAGTTTCTAGGATTAGCCCTGGAATTGCTCTTGAAAGCCTTGTTAGACTGATTATGATTTCTCTGTCCGTCAGAAAGAACACGTTTCTTAAAGGTTTCAAGTTTCTTAAACTCCTGAACAGTAACCTCAATCTCTTCTGCAGTTGTTGCGCAGAAATCTTGCAACTCAGAAAAGAATAATAGAACATGTTCCGTGGTATCGACCTTGGAATCATCAAGATCCATATTGCCATTCTTATCTTTATAAGCCTTCTTCAGACCATCAGAAACTAACTCTTTATATTTCGAAAGTAAGCTCACGATAAACATCATGCATACTGGTTTAGTTTGCTGAGATGGTTCTCTACAAGCACCCTTCATAGCAGTTGCGAAACGGTAAGCAAAAGACATAAGACTTTCATCTACATGCTGTTTCATTTTTTTCCAGGATTCCATACAAGTAAATGGACACTTAGCTGACACATCAAAACTAGATCTCATGATCTGTTTTGCCTTCTTCCAAGAAATGTTCTTATTGGTGGTAGGATTAGCGATCCATCGCGTAAACCATCCTTCACAACCAGAAGCAAGAAACACATCTCTCAAACATGCATACCAATCATCATGGACGTTGTTCAGGGCCAGCGTTTTCGGTAGTCATCATTCCAAAAAATGTGGTATTTTAAGTTACGAGCAGTTGTAAGAATAGAATAGTCTTGAGCGAGGAATGAATCTCTTATTAAGTTCGAGAGAGAGAGAGAGAGCTCATAGCAAATCATCCATGTAATATTAAATAGAAAGTCTGAGTTATAATAAACTACCCAACATCATCTGTATTCAATGGCGTCCTGTACAGCTATACAAGTTATTATGTCAAATACGACATATTGGTATCGTCTTCGAGGTAAACTCGTCTATGGAAATGACAATTATCTTAAGACTTAGTATACGAGATAATGATTGGTTCGCTCCAATTCATTTTCAAAGCATATCGATTCTGTGCTGCAAAATTTCTACTTTCGATCTACTCTAAAGTTTCTCAAGTCGGTTTGCCTTTGACTTAGAAAAAACGACATAATAAGACAGTTTTCTATTTAATTATAATAATCAAATGGTATGGAACATCTTTTATTGGTAATAAAAAATTTACATTTTTTTTTTTGTTGCTTTTTAAAAATATTTACTATAATACAATTGACATAAAATCTAAATGGAAAGATACGTTACACGAAACAACTCTTTTACCAAGAGTCGAGTTTCATGGTACCATTCTCCAACAAGTTGGTGTGCATCTTGAACACCTTATCGAGCATCTGGGGTTCATGACCTCTACCAGCAGCAAGACACTTCTTGGTGGCAACATCAAAGTAATCTTGGAGTTGAGGCTTGTAATCAGGATGAGCACACTTATCAATGATAACCTGAGCACGTTCACGAGGAGACAAGCCACGGAGATCGGCCAAACCTTGTTCTGTCACAAAGACATCAAGATCGTGTTCAGTTTGATCAACGTGGGAACACATGGGGACAACACAGGAGACACCGTTAGGATCCTTCTTGGAGGGACGGGAAGAGGGTGAGTGCATGATACTGAGCTTGGAGTTACGAAGGAAGTCACCTGAACCACCAAGACCGTTCAACATGCCAGAACCGCAAACCAATGTGGAGTTGGCGTGACCGTAAATGTCAAATTCAACAGGGGTATTCATGGCAATACAGCCAAGACGACGAATAATCTCAGGTGAGTTGGAGACTTGCTGGGATCTCAAGAGGAGTCTGTCCTATAAACCATAAAAAAAAAAGAGAGACTTTTGTAAGTACAATGGTTTCTCTTTTTATCACTTTTTTTTTTTTTTTTTTTTAATCCTATTTTACCTTATATTTTTCCCAGTTATTGTAGAAGCGGTCAAAGCCCTCGGGAGAGAATCTAATGGATGTGGCACTGGCAAACTTGAGCTTATGGGAGTCAAAGTACTCAAGGAAAGTATCTTGTAAGACTTCAGTAAATCTATAGAAATAAAAGAACGTAATTAGAATTAAGGTATAAATGATTTACTCCAATTCGTTCTTTCTTTTTTTGTAGTTATACTTACACAGTGACATCTTCAAACTTTGATTTGGCCAAACCACCAATGACAGCATTTGCAATGTTACCAATACCAGACTGGAGGGGCAAAAGGTTATCGGGAAGACGACCATGCTTGACCTCTTGTTCGAAGAACTCAATCAAGTGGTTAGCAATGGCCTCAGATTTGTCATCAGCAGGTGTATTGCCACCAGTATTATCAGGACGATCGCTCTCAATAACAGCAATCACCTTATCCGTATCAATAGGAATGGCAGTAGTACCAATTCTATCTTCAGTGCTCATAATCAAGTAAGGCTTACGGTTAGGAGGCTGAGTGCACATGGAGATATCATGAAGACCTTCAAAGGAAGGGATACGTGTATTGACTTCAATAATGATTTTATCGGCCATTTGGATCAATTCAGGAGTGGCACCAACGGAGGCACCAGGAACGATCCAACCATCTTCAGTGATAGCTGTGGCTTCAACAACGACAATATCGAGCTTGTTTCCGGGCTTATCCTTAGTGTAGAAACCTTTATATATATATAAAAAAAAGTAAATCATGATTAAAAAAAATATATTTCTCCAAAAGTCTCTTTCCATATATGGTTTCTTACCATAAACAAGATCTTGAGGGAACATGGAAAGATGCTTATCAGCAAAACGAATACGGCCAGCATTGATACCCTTCTTGATATTTTTACCGACCTGATGAGGATAACGACGGTCAATCATATCGAGTTCAGCCCAACGGTCTTCGGTTTCAGCACCGGAAGAAGCACCAACAAAGAGATTGAACTTCATCTTTCCTTGAAGGTTGTTCTTTTCGACGTGGTCTGCCAAGGCCACAGGTGTCATCTTGGGATAACCAACACCAGTGAAGCCTGACCAACCAATATATCTTTTTTTTTTTTAAAAAAAAAAGAGACTTTTTTAATATTCCACAAATAACAAAACTCATATCATGAAGACTACTTACTGTCCTCCCTTGAAGAACTTGAGTGCCTCATCGGCCTTCATCACCTTATTTAAGAGTTGGGGGCGACGTACTCTGGACTTTAATGCAGCACTAACAGTAGCAGTTGACATTTTTCAATAAATAAAAAATGAATTAAAAAAAAAAGAATCGTTTTGTAAAAAAAAAAACCTTTTTATATATTTATTTCTGATACGCCTTTGCAACAAATAAAAATCGGAGCTGCGTTTCACTATTTTTACGGATAAAATTTGAGTGGCTAATTAAAAAATAATAAAATGAATTACCAGGAAGGAGCAAACATCAGTTCTTTTGAAATGACTTTTTCAATGGAATAATAGCATGCCAGGATTACTTTGAATGAGCGAATATAGTTATTTACTGTTATATATATCTAAAGTTGGGACTGTATGTCATTCTATCTTGACCCAAGAACACGGTCACTTTTTTTTTTTGCATGATTGAAGTCCAGATTATATACATGTGGGGTAATAAAAGCAAAGAGTAGATACACCGCGGGCATTATGATTCGCTGCTTGTTTAGAACCAAGAAATCTAAATAGAAAAGGACTGATAGAATGACAGTTTGCATTGAACGGCTAAATGTTAAGGAGCATATTTGAATCGGAAATGACTGGTGCATGCGTTATCAATAAAAAAAAATGTGGAGAGTAGCACAAACTGCCAAAACGTAAAGCCGTGATTTGTGAAACAATGGTTTCTTTTTTTTTGTGGGGAAGACATATATAAAACAGCAACAAAAAGGTGTAGATTTAAAAAAAAAAAAAGGAAAAGAAAAATATGGTCGGGTTTATAACGGACTCAAATCAATGAGGTGACGAAAAATGATTATAAGAATATTTATAAATAGTAAAATCAAAACAGTAGAAGGGAGGGGGGGGGATATTAATGACAATGTGTCTATCTATTTGACCTCTTTTTGTGGGTTAAATAAGCAAACTAATACATTAGATGAAGACTCTCATGTAAATGCTATTCTACTTGTAAGAATAATGCTACAAGTTTCATGTAAAAGTATCCCCAATCGAATACTTATTGTTTAAATAAGATGTGTCAGTGCAAATCCTTGTCGACCTGAAAAAACCCTTTAAAAACTGGGACAAATTAAACTTTATTTTACAAGAGAAAACCGAGAAACCAAACAAATGGGTAGTATCATCCTTCCGGTAAAACAAACAACCCAAAAATGAAAGCTATCCACAAGCATGCAAGAGCAGTGATGTATGTATGAATTAAGGTTAATTTTGTTTGAAGGGTGAAGTAAGAGAGAAACCCCTATTACCATCAGAAATGAATACTTGTCTTCGTATAATGGATAAGTAATTAAAAATAGTTACCGTTACTATTTCGTTTTTCGGTGTTATTCGATTTGTTCTCCCAAAAAAGTATATTGGAAAATGCTTTGTAAAGTCCATTTTGGAACTAGGTTTCATCAAATCAGCGTACAATAATATTAGATGTTTTCTCTCCTAGGTGCTAATAGGGTGATTAAAATAGTGTTTGAAGGGTTGACTGGTTTGTTGCTAAATATTAAAAAATATAAGTTATAAGTTATAAGTTTTTTTTTTTTTTGCAATACCAGAACAATATGAATGACCATTGAGTAATACTTTATTTTGATTCGGATTTGTTTTACATGATTTAATTAGATATAGCGATCTTACATATTCCGATAAACGTGCATGTTCAGATAATATCTATTCTGGGTTAACATATCAGGCCGTTTGGATAATCCGGTAAACACCCTCTTATCAAAGTAATAAAACATCCTATAAAAACTACATTCATTTGATAATATATGAGTTATGTTCATTTTCTATCAAAGAATGATCTCATACTAGTGTTAAACAATAGTATACTTTTATTGATGGTATTGATGATGAAAGTGATGATGATAATGATGTATTATCAGGGATAAATATAGTAGTGTTAGTCTTAGCAAATTGAATAAGATGAAGCTCACTTGTACTTTGTATTTATAAAAAGAGAGAGAACAGTAGTGATTTTTTTTCGATAGTAATCTTAAAGTCTAACACTTTGTTTTATTTTAGATCATAAATACATTATTATGAGTTATAGGAGCCACCATCTTCTATTTATTGCTACATATCGTGCTATTGGATAGCATAATCTTTCTTAATAGAGAGTACATTGCTGTTTAGTGAATTGTTATATGATAGTGTGCTGCCATTGTTTGGTGGAAGTATTGCGCTCCAAGAATGCTCATTGTGGTCGTCGTTGCCAATTGTTCTTTTGAACGTCTACTTATCCAAGCCAAGTTGTCTTTCCAACCACTGGTTCTTTTTCAATGATGAAGCACAGTCTCTTCTTTTAACTTGATATCATGATATAGCTTATTTCAATATCATTACCCACATCTTTCTGCTTCTCTTTGATGTCATTTATTTCAAAGCCATCCTTATATTGTTTACTTATTTCCTTCATCGTTGTTCTTTGATAAAATATAAAATAAGTACAATAAAAAATAAATAAATATCATTTGTGCTCAACACACTTTGGCAGAAAGAAGAGAAATACCCAATAATAATAAAAATGAAGAGAAGAAATGCTACTAAAAAAGGAAAGACCTCTTTTGTATTTTTAACGATAACTACTAAACCTTCCTAATTTGATAGGATTTCTTCTCTTCACCTTTAGTTGAACTTATAAGCTGCATTTTACATACCTTTCGCTGCCATGTCAGTCATGAGACTAGTTGACCTCCTAAGGATAATGTAATTATCCATAAGGTTAGGTTTACCTAATCTAATGCAAGGAGTACCTGCACGCATTATTCTTGATAATAATATATGGAGTTTGACGGTTAGACAGTTGGAGACGTAAAGAAACTATTAGCTGATTATAAGAGACTGGCTGCTATTATGAAGCAAGCTGGTCTTGCATAGTATTTTGTTATATGTTACACATAAATCCTTTCTTTTTATTAATATCATATTATAATCCTCCTCTTTTCTTTTGTTCTTCTGCCATCTTTTTAAACATGGCCATGGTTGCATCCTCTTTTGCCTTGTAAGCATCCATTTTGCTAAGAATGGGCGCTAACTTTTGTTCGCGTCTCTCTGCCAATCTATTTTCCCTTTTCCCTTGATACTTTCGTTCTTGAGCCAGTCTATTATTGTATGTACAATTGAATAAAGTTGTCTAACATACATCATTTTCATACTGTTTTTACCTTGCTTGAAAATCATCACCTCCCATGAGATCAGCTTCACTCAATTCAATATCGGGGCTTTTTTCACGTTTATGATATGCATTTAATGCTCTCTTTTTAGCAAGAGCAGCTTCACGACCTGTTTCACGAGGTGCAACTTCGTCCAACATGGCTTCACGTCGATCTTTTGATCTCTTTGCCTCATATTTTCTATTGGATCTGTCACGCTCTTGCGCTTCTTCCTTGTCTATGATTTTAAAATAATGAATCAATCTCTCTTCATTGGGACTGTCATTGTATTTTACCAAAAGTATTTGTTGGCATGGAAGGTCCTACGTTTCGTCTCCTACCAGCAGCCATTTTATCATCGCCTCGGCTTTGATTTGTCATGCTATCAACATTATCACGAACACTATCCAATTCAAACTGATCCAATTTCTTTGCAAAAGCCCATTTATATCGAGTTGTATCAGACGATCCAAGTTGCGCTGAAGACATGCCTTTATAAAACTTATCTAAACATATTTATACTTTAATATGACAGCACTGTTTTACAAGAGTCAAGTGCTTTACCGTCTAATTCATTTTCATTCCATTTCTTTACGAATTTCTTAAAGTAGCGTCGGGATTCCTTGGAACTAATTTCGTCGATATATTTATGTTTTGCTTCTTTTAGCCACATGCGAAATTCATTTGCTTTTTCATAATAATCCTCTTCTGAAATGGCTAGTTTAATGTTATTAAAAAAGGAATACCATACATTTATAGTATATTTGGCTTACAAGGAACACCTTTTGGTTTTTTACGCTGCTGTGTATCTTGTTCTGGCTCGTGTCGACTGTGTTTTCCCATTTTTAAAGAAAGAGAGAGAGAGAGTTGAGAAGAGGTGAACAAGGTCAAAATACATTACAATCTCCGCTTTCAAGCAGTCTCAAATTGAATCTACCTCACTTATTATCTATATGTTATTAGCAGTTATCAAATAAACTTACGTTACTCACTTGTATAAGCTATACAAATTACTATTTAATAAAGAGTATTTAAGGAACTCATTCGATTATACCACGGTTTTTCTTAATTATTTTATTTGTACTAGCCCAATACTACATAAATTATGACTGTTGACTTTGAGCACTAAGCCTTCTGTATATACCAAATATACAGCCGGTACGATGGATATTGTCGCATCAGATTAGCTTAAATTGTCGAAATACTTTCCTCTTTCTGAGCTCTTCTTTTTGTTTGAGTCATGGAGAGATCTTTTTATTACGAGGATGGGCACGCTAGCCTGTATGACGAGAAGGGCACGAAAGTGTATGATCCAATGAAGGGTGTTCTAACTGAGATAACCAATCCTAGTATGGTTCTTGAAAGAGAAAATGAAAGCCGCCTGTAGAAAAGATAGCTAAAGTAATTTTCTGTCCAAGTCAGGCGTTCATTTAGTCAATGGACCTGTTCTACGGAGAATCATTTCTACTATCATAGTTTCCCTTAGAAACTGGAAACACTATTTTCGATACATCCTTCTTTCGTTAAACTCCAAGTTCTACTGTATTAAATGCTGCACCTGCGAGGCTGGTAATCTTGTGATTTATTATGTCATCCGTATCTGGTAGATCTTGATGACAGCAACACTGAGTAGATTTGTGTGTAACAGTCTAATTCTTTCTTTAAAAAGAAAAGTCTCCAGTTCTAAAACAAGGAAACAAACAAACAAAAAACAAAATAAAGTGTTGTCCAGTTATTAACAACAAGTAAAACTTAACACCGAACATATCATTAGAAGAGTTGGGATCATCACTGTTTATACTTTATTCTTCATGGTTTTCATCAATCTTCAAGACTTGATCAATACCTTCATTGACAGGTTTGATATCTTCTACATTTACTTCCGGATTAGTGGGCTGTCTTGAAGAACTATGCTTATGACCGAGTTGATTTGATAGGCGAACCATATCAACAGCTCTCTTGAATGTACGACGAGCATTGAAGTTGTTGCGCACATTAGCCAAAAGATCTTCAGTTTGTTCGTTATCAGAGATCAACCAGGGATGTAAAAGTGCTTCGTGTGCGTCAATACGCTCAGTGGGATCAATGGTCAAACAGCGTTTAATAAAATCCTTTGCTAAATGACATTGATCAATAAAGAATTTAAATCCCCAAACACAAAACAAGATACTCTACCAGGATCACTAATACCACTCCAATACTCTTCATCAAAAGTATAATCAGCCTTCATAATAGCATTCATCTCTTCAATACTATTGTTTCCCTCGAATGGTGTATATCCACAAAGTAAAAAGTAAGCAATGACACCAATAGCCCATAAATCACTATAAAACAGATACATGTTTAGCATATATATTTGATATCCCGTAATACAACTACATTACACTGGTTTGCCGTGTCCTGTCTTTTTGTAGATCTCAGGAGCCTATTGCTAAAGCTTAATTCCTTACTTCATCCTTAATTACACACAACATATTACCATATAACCAGGTGTACCACAGGTTGTTCTCAACACATCAAACTTTTGGCTATCGATGATACGCGACAAACCGAAATCTGCTACTAAAAGATCGGCATCTTCATCAGGCGTTCTGAAAATAAGATTCTCAGGCTAATAAAAAGTAAAATAAGTAATAATAACAAATGTAATCAAGTGTGTATTACCTTTAAATCTACACCATAACATAAAGTAATAAGAGAAAGAGATATTTAAAACTATGATAACTCATCAATATATAACATATAATAAATACCACGATGAACAATGCCATTATCATGCAAATAAGCAACAGCATCACAAATAGTTCTAATAATGTTGGCAGCATCCTTTTCAAAGTAACTACCCTTTTGACAGATACGATCAAACAATTCACCACCGGTAGCCAAGTCGGTAACAAGATACACTATACACAGAAAAAGAATATCAATACAATGGGACTATAATGCACTATTTCCTTACAGTTATTCAACGTTTCAAAGTAATCAACTAGACTGAGAATATTCTTGTGTCCTTCAGATACTTTTCTCAAGATGTTGATCTCGTTACGAATCATATGCTCACGTCCTTCCATTAACTTCTTGCTAATCACCTTAACAGCATAAAATTTTTTGGTTTCAATCTATAAAACACGTATTAGATATGTCTTTCTTTTGTATAAATAAGACTTACATGCATGGCCTCTATTTTTTTTAAAAAAAAAAGAAGTTTAATGATGTGTCGCTATTTACAATATACACACACATTTACCTTTAACAGTGGCATAAGTACCATTGCCTAAAACCTTTCCTGTCTTGTATTTACAGGGAACTGTAACTGGTGCTTTTGCTGCTGACATAATGTACTTGTTTTTTATTCTCTCTCTTTGTCTCTTCAAGAAAAAAAAAAAAAAAAGGACTTTTTTACACATGCAAACAGTAAAACGCGAGACAGCCCAACTAGCAGTCACAGAGTTTCGTATTTGAATGTACTTTATTGATTGCTATCTCTTTAATATATAAAGTATACGCCTTTTTTTTTGGCGTCTATCCTGCTGCAAAGGGTGATATACCTCTCCTTATAAATCATCCAGACAATCAAAACACTTTCTAATAGAGAGATCTAACTGTTCTCCTTATTATTATTACAAGAGAATATTGTATTATAATCAGTAGATAAAAGACTTTTCGTACTTATCAGATTATTATTTACTTTCTGTTAATGGGAACAATTAAATCCTAGCTATTCTAATAAAAAATGTAAAAAGATACCATCGAGTAAGCTTAATAAATCTAACAATTATGTAACAATATGCATAAACTCCTTTTCTGTTTATGCTTATTAAAGCAAATATATAAAAACATGTTGTTCCCCCTCTTTCATCATGCTAATAAAAGGGGAGCCATCCGAAACAGACAATGAATAAACCAATTGAAAAGGTTTCTTGACGTGATTCGAAATAGTATAAAACTGCATGTAATAAAATAAATGAAACAAAATTCAATTAAGAGTACTATTTTTACCAATTCTTTGGTTCATGTAGAATATGGAATGAATGAATAGATACAGAAAATACCCCCCTCCAGCGTTTTATTGCATTTGCGTAACACACAAGAGACAAAAGAATAACAATAACGTGTTTTGAAATAGTGTACATCTAAAGCACAATAAGAATATGTAGTCTGTTTCGGAGATGGATGTAATACGCGTCAGATTGTTATCTACGGGCCTTTTTCCATGAACCCCAGATATCTTGTATTGGTTTTAGAATTATAATAAATGCTATCCTTAACATAAAGAAAGACAGGATAATCCCATTTTTCGTTTCAATCCAACCTATGAATCTCTCTTCTATCTACTCAAAGTATATATTCGTTTCTTATCTCGATTTGTTATTTTAGAAATAAGTGAATGCTCTCATTAATACTATAAAAAGCACATTTTAGATTACAAATAAATGCATACAATTGTCTTGACGTCTCATTTTTATACATTACAGATATCATATTCATTTATCAATATCCTATCCTACATTTAAATACTATCCTTATGTCTATTCTTTATTCTAACAAGGAGTAAAGATAGAGTGATGACTAAAAAACAAAACAAAACGATCTCTTATCTGATAGTGTTGATTCAGTGTATATTTACCCGATGTTTTTATTATTTGTTTATTTTTTTTTATTTAATATTCATAATTATAGAAATGGCAAGATATACTTTTCTATTTCATCTTGTTCTAATTACTCCTTTTTTATTATCTTTCTTCTTCCTGATTGCTCTTTTATCGGTTCATGGCGGATATGTGACGCATTTGTTTTTTCTTTATGCTTTTTGGTATTCCGACACACCAAGGCTCTTTTTCTCTCTCTCTCCCTTTAAGACGGTTTCTCTTTTTTTCCTCTCTCTCTTCCTTTCTTTCTCTTCTCTCTGTATCCTCTTCTCTTTCTTTATTATTTATTTAACCCGTTTATTTATTCTATTATAATAAAAAAAAAATATCCATGTTGACAAGAGAAAAGTATTCCTCAAGTAATACCATGCTACTTCCAATCAAAGGGTTGCATAAATTAGCAAAGCTATCAGCAAGCAATCCCATCGAGATGATTGTCTTTGTGTTCATGATTGCATCTTTTTCCTACTTTTATCTCTTTAACCTCGCCAAAACATCCGAATTTTTTGGTAGCATGACAACCTTACCTTCGTCTCCGGTCTATTATGCCTTTGCTGATAGTGACACTCATGCATTTACTCAATTTCACCCAAGTAGTACCAATACCCAGCACACGGATAAGGTGATCATTAAGCAGATCATTGTCTCAAATTCAAAGGATATGCAGACACAGGAAGCGCTATTATCCATTCTCAAATTCCAAGATTATATTGAAAACAGCATCTTGATTCCGACCACTACTTCAGGACATCCTTATTTACGTCAAAGGGATATCTGTTATCGCTATAAAAATGATAGTTGCTTTATTAAAACCCCTTTAAATTATTGGAATAACGATCAGAAACGCCTAATGGAAGATAAGGATGTAAAGCTCACAGTGACTCGTCACCCAGAATCAGCCTTCTATTTCTTGACAACCAACAGTACTACTACACTATCCGATCGTGTCATTCTATCGTATGCATTCAATGCCTCCTTTCAGCCATTGGCAGATATTTGGGAACAGAGGGTGCTATCTTGGTCAAGTGGTGATTATATATCGGCGTCAAGTCAAGGCAATAACAACGACGCGATTTTACGTCTAACTATATTTATACAAAATGTAGCCAAACATGTCAATGAACTTTATCGTGTAAAGACTACCCATTTTTTTTTTTTTTAGCATCAAATTTTAAATTGATGATGAAAATGATAGGCTAAAACTGTTTAATTGTTTTTATTATATTTAGAAATCCAGCGTTATTGATATTGCTGTAGTTTCAGGAGGTTATGTTTTAATGGTCATTACTTTGGTTTCTCTGTTTGTCAATATGAGAGCAATGGGGTCTCGTTATTCACTAGGTAAAAAAAAAAAAATGAAATAAAAAATAGTGATTAGAGTATCTCTTTTTCTATTTATCGGTTTATTAACATGTATCTATTTATTAGCATCGGCTGTTATTCTTAATGGTATTATAGCACTTATGCTTGGTTTATTAACAGCCCACACCTTGAATATTGGAATATCTACTTCTATGCTAGTGTAAGTTGGATCACAAAATGAAATAAATCAATAAAAGCGGAGGATTAACTAAATTGTTATAGTGAAGCTCTCCCTTTTCTGGTGATTGCCATTGGGTTTGAACGACCCTATAAACTAACAAAAACCGTTATCCTTGGTAACAGTAACACCAAGCTACTCGTAAGTGACACCATCGATGTTGGTATCAAGGCAACTCAGGTGACCATGATCGCCAGAGATTGTTTCATCGAGATCATTGTATTCTGTTTGGGGGCTAAAACGGGTATTAGTGGATTACGAGAGTTTTGTCTGTTGAGTGCCATTTTGCTGGCCTACGATTTTGTGCTTCTATTCACCTTGTACACGGCAGTGTTGACTTTAAAGTTAGAGGTTTGTGTTTCATTTCTATTCTATTATTCTACTCTTACAAACAGATTTCTTTTTTTTTTTTTTTTTTTTTTTTTTTTTTACATGAAATCAAAAACCGCCTAGAATAAGATGTCCCGTATTTTGCTTATATCATCCCGCTTTCCTGGGGAAAACCAAGCTAGTGATGGTAAATATTCTATTTCGCCTTTTCAATTGGTTTTCTTTTTAAAACACCACTTGTCCACTCACAAGACTGTGAAAAATTTTCACTTTTTTTGTTCATGTTTATTATATATATACAAATTGACTCACCGCACGAATAATATTTATTTTGCCAGATTATTGGCTTCTTGGGAATGCATATCTTTAAGGTTTGCTCCACTTTCCAACAACAACAGCCAGGACAGAGTGTTGATATCAACCTAATCTCTTTTGTTCTCCTTCAAATCTCGGAAACACACTTTTTGGACTCTACAAAGCCCATCATCGCAGAGATATTCCCGTCCCAGTCGTTTCACGCTGTTCAGTCTTATCGAGTGTTGGATATTTTAATGAAGCCCTTTGAAGCCCTTTTTGACATTTACGCTGTTTACAGTCAGCATCCAGTGATTTCCAAATGGTTGACCATTGCTCTTTGTGTCTCTGTGTTTTTAAATACTTATTTGTTTAATGTGGCTAAACAGCCAAAGACCATCATCGTTCAACAGCAACAGCCAGCAGAGCCCGAGAAGAGACAACGTGCCAAGAGTATTGTTGTTCAGAAACAACATCCCAAACCTCAAAGAAAACCTCATCATCGCTCTGATGTTGTGCGCCCCATCGAGGAGTGCTTGTCATTGATGGCAACACCAGAGGCTTTGAGTGATGAGGAGATCATCTCTATTGTTCAGGCTGGTAAAATGGCATCTTATGCGCTTGAGAAGGTGTTGGGTGATTTTGAACGTGCTGTTTCTATTCGTAGAGCATTGATCTCAAGAGATTCGTATACGCAGAGTTTGGAGAGTTCTTTACTTCCTGTAAAGAACTATCATTATGACAAGGTAATGGGTGCTTGTTGTGAGAATGTCATTGGTTATATGCCCATCCCAGTTGGTGTAGCAGGTAAAGATAGAAAGCGTAACGTTGATATTATATATACTAAAAAAAAAACAAAACCAACACTATATAGGTCCAATGAACATTGATGGTGAACGTATTCACATCCCCATGGCCACTACTGAAGGTTGTCTTGTCGCATCCACTGCCAGAGGCTGTAAAGCCATCAATGCTGGTGGGGGTGCCACAACTATCTGTACTGCTGATGGTATGACACGCGGACCTTGCATTGAGTTCCCCAACATTACCCGTGCAGCTGACTGTAAGCGCTGGATTGAACAGGAAGGCGAACAGGTCGTGACTGAAGCCTTCAACTCTACCTCTCGTTTTGCTCGTGTTCGTAAATTAAAGGTGGCCCTTGCTGGTCGCTTGGTCTATATCCGTTTCTCTACCACTACCGGTGATGCTATGGGTATGAATATGATTTCAAAGGGCTGTGAAAAGGCACTTTCTAAGATCTCTGAACGCTATCCTGACATGCAGATTATTTCCTTGTCTGGAAACTATTGTACCGATAAGAAACCTGCAGCTATCAACTGGATTGAGGGTCGCGGCAAGTCGATTGTGTCCGAGGCTGTTATTCCTGGTCCTGTTGTTGAAAAGGTACTCAAGACGACGGTGGCTGCTTTGGTTGAACTGAACATTTCCAAAAACTTGGTGGGCTCAGCCATGGCTGGTTCTGTTGGTGGTTTCAATGCTCATGCTGCTAATATTTTAACTGCTATTTATCTTGCTACTGGTCAGGATCCTGCCCAGAATGTGGAGAGCTCCATGTGTATCACGCTTATGAAGGCTGTGAATGGCGAGAGAGATCTTCACATCTCGTGTACTATGCCTTGTATTGAGGTCGGTACCATTGGTGGTGGCACTATCCTGCCTCCCCAACAGGCCATGCTGGACTTTATTGGTGTCCGTGGCCCTCATCCTACCGAACCCGGAACCAATGCTCGTCGCCTTGCTCGTGTTATCTGTGCTGCTGTTATGGCAGGTGAACTCTCTCTTTGTGCAGCCTTGGCTGCTGGTCATTTGGTCAAGGCCCATATGGCTCATAACCGTAATACCCAAAATGTTTCCAGTGCAGCTCCTCCTGTTCCTACAGTGGTTGCTGATGCTTCTACACCACCCGCTACTCCTATTGAGAAGGAGGGTCCTATTCCTGGAAGTTGTATAAAATCATAGATCAAGTCGGAAGAAAACAAAAATGGAAATAGTATATAGTCAGTTTTATAAACACTCACATTCAACGTATTATTCACACACAAAAACATAATGACAAGAACTAAACAAGATGTATACAACCCAAGGAACAAAAAATTTCAATATTATAAACAAAAAACAAAAAAACAAAAACAAAAAAAAAAATAGAGGGTGTTTCTTTACGAATATTAGAAGCACCACCTTTAATCCTTTTCCTTGGTTTTTTCTTTTTTTTTTTTTCTAAAATATATACACAAAACCCTTTTGCATATCCTCTTCTCGCTTCTTTTTTATTATATTTATATATTTTATTATTATTAAAGCATTCTGAATAGAGCCATTCATATCTTAATACAAAATACTTTGGGGGTTTATAGAGTTACAGTGAATGGAGCTAGAGAATAAATTAAGAAGTCATTGCATCTCCCTTCTCCTGGAATTGGTTGAGCATATCAGTAGTTAATCCCAAGTATGCCTTCCATTGCTCCACTGTTGTAAGAGCCGAGGCTACCGTTTGCAACTGTTCTAACTGAGTATCCACTTTCGGATCTTTTCCTGTTAAATAGTCCATTAACGAGTCCCATTTTTCATGGACATGTTCCATTATGGTTGCATTGTTGGTACTATTCACTAATACTTCTGCTTTTAATGACTCAAGAGCAGGTATAGAGCTATTATATGATTGAGCCAATGAATCATCGAGAGGAATAGGAGCCACATATTCATATGTACTGTCTACATCTTCATTTGAGAAGTCTAATGTTGCATTTGGTAAAGTGTAATCTCCATCAATCACTCGAAGGCAGCCAAAGCCAGATTTTCCTGTATTACAGTCCTCCTATATATATATATTACCGAGTGAGAGATCATGGCCTTTTCCACTTTTTAACCCCACTCTATATTACTCTTACCTTATTATGACAGCAACGAATACAATATCTTTCTACATCAGGCTCTACCAAATTGACAAAGTAATCATATCCTTTGCACTGTGCACCAATTGGTTTACCCAAGGCATGATTGTCGTACTGTCCCCCGCCATCTGTTTCACTTAAACTGTATTTTGAACGATTAAAATAGCCTGTTACTTGAATATAATCGTTTGTTTCAGCAAAATGGGCATTTCTAATAAATCCTAAGTGGGTAGGAGTTAAATACAACATGTTTTTCTTGTCTCATATACCTCATAAATACCTTCTGGAAGTATGTTTGCATTTTCAATTAGATTTTCTGTCGTACAAAAAGGGATACCAAAGTCTTCAGTAACTGCAATTTCTTGTCCTGGACCAGGTGGTAAGAATAGACAAAAACTGGATTCACTTTGAACAGTGGTCCATGGCTGCATGGTATCTCTTTTTGTAAATGGGCTAGAAAAGGCACCAGCAATCAGGCATAAGCTAAGTAACGTAGATTTGTGTGAATAGACCATTCTTGAAGAGAGAAAGGATAAGATAATAGATTTGTTTTTATATAGAAATTAGTTTGTTTGTTTTCTAATACTCAGAAGAGCTCCTTTTTTTTTTAAAAAAAAAAAGTACACTTGTCTATCGGAGCAATTGTATCAAAGAGCTCTTTAATTTTCCTTTATTTACCTATCGTATTTTAATCATTATTAGTAGTTTTAAAAATCTTTTTCTTTTTCTTTTTTATCCGCCTCATTGACAGATAAAATTAAACTATTTATGAATTAAAGAAACAAAAGGTATTAAAATATCAAAAAATAGAATGAAAAAAAAAAAGAAGTATATATATATACAAAGTCTGTATTTTCGTCAGTTGCAGTAAGAAATGAAAAATGACAACACGGAAGATGGAAATTTAGTGACTTTGGCAACCTTTGTTTTCAATCGAGTATACACTATGCTTACAATTTAATTGGACAGTACTTGTATTATTCACAGCCATATGGTCAACATATTTATCTATAGAACTGCTGCTACCTCTCCTATTTCTCTACATATTGGATGATGTACTATGGTAATCATAGTGTTTATTTAAAAATCTTTATTAAGAATCTCATTATACTATGGTCAATCTGGGTTTCTAAAGCTGGAGCAGAAATATGCAGGTTCGGCCAATAGGGGAAGAGCTGATCTATTTTTCAGAAATGCAAAGAGTTCCATCTCTATTGACTGATGTTATGTGTTATTATACGCAGCTTACCGCTTTAGATATTGAAAATGCCATTTTGAATCCAAAAAAATCAACTATATTAGAAGACCAATTGAATGTTATTAGTTAATAATAATAATAATAATAAACTCTTTATCTTCATCAGACTATGTTATCCAATGTCTCTATCAGGATAGATACGTCATAATTCTCAAATAAAAAGTGGGAGACTGCAATGCATTCTTCTGTCATGAGTAACTTTTCATAAAAATTCATGTCTAGCGACCTTTATCTTGGATCGTTGTTCTTTAACACATTTACTTGATCATGATCTTCATGAGATGACTCCGTATTATACTACCTTGCTATCACTACGATCTTCTACTTAACGACTAGCCCAAGAAGTAAAAAGTTAAATACTATTTTGGTCATTATTCATTACTTTTGAAATCGCGTAGTTCTTACGTGTTTGTCATGACAGAACCTACTAGTGTCGTTTCGGTTTTCAATGATAAGGGCATTTCAATTTACGTGGTGTTGTACTTAATGATCGTATCCCGGATGGTTGTTCTGATATTTGATAGTCGCGGAATCGAATGATGTTGTTATGAACCCGTTTTTTGTTTTTGCACTTTTGTAAAAATGATTGTATTGATTGTTTTGCTTTGTGAAATAAAATAACAATGAGGATACAGTGGTTGTTGTTTTGATTGCTATTCTATCTATGTTTAGTCTACTGTAACCATGAGATATGTATACTATGAAAAATGCATGGATAGAAAGTACTGATTTAAAGTGCTTTTTTATGTCTAGAACGGCTATATTTTCTATCGTCATTTCTTATCGAAAAGCCAAACCATCTTGATCTTGAAAAATTAAAATGTATGTTTCAAATGAAGTATATCATGAAGTTTAACAAAAAGAATTTTAGTACTTATATTATCTTAGAAACATGGTCGTTTTTAAGAATATTGGTTCATGTTGGTTATACTTATCTTTGTAGATAAGTATAAACTATTGAATTAGCATTAGAATGATGTATTAATACATCTACTTTTTTTTTCTCTTTATTGCGCGCAATAGCGTTAAACTGCAACATATGGGATACCATCTTGAAAACAAGAATAACTTCACGTTCTCAACACTCTCACAAATGTAGCTACAGGGACTGTATTCCACAGAGATGATGATGTCTTGCGACCCGGTGCCGAAAAGGACTTCATTCGTTTTTCTGGAGAGAGGAACCAAATCCAATCAACTAACTTGCACATTGCAATCAAGATTAAAGTCGAGGATACTTGGTATGCTAAGGGAATAATCATTACAAACAACCTCTATTACGAAAAAAAAAAGAGTTCATGGGTAGCTCTAAACAATGATCTTTTTTCTTAATGAATCATTTGAGCTCTTTATTAATATATATAATAATAATACTTCCTTTTATCGTAAAATATTGTCTTTTGCCTTTTAGTTCAAAGTAAATCNGATAATGGATCTAGATCATGATTTCATACGTTGCACCTGAAAATCACCCAAGTGTCAAAAGAGTCACCTTTCACACTTATATTCACACGATTCGATTGAAGAACAAATGATGGTTTCATACATTCTCTATTTTTTATTTTTGTTCTTATTAGAAGCAAGATAAAATTCCGCCTATTTTTCCTACATAGACCATGTATGATATGACTATTTTATACGCTATAAAATAAACAATAAATATATATAAATAAAGTTAATAATAAGGAATAAGGAATTTAAAGTGATGGGAAATAAAAATCCTAATAATATACCCGCCGCTAATTCCCCCACACTTTTGTGAAAGGTCTGACACAGATACGTTGATACCGAGAGAGCGTCACAGTAACTAAAATCGGAGATAGTCGGACCATGTAATCATTTACTTTTCTTATTTTAAAGCAGAAAAGTGAGTTTTTTTTTTCTATTCTGTTCTCTTCTTTTTTTTCCTCCTTATTCTTTTTTTGCTTTTCTTATATTAAAGATGTCCGTTATTGCTCTTGAAGAAGTAGCTAAACATAATACCAAATGTAAGCGATTTGCTTTTCACTTTTTATTATTCAAAAAACAAAAATATTAACTTGGTTTTCTTTAGCTGATCTTTGGGTTATCATTCATGGAAAAGTCTATGACTTGACTGAATTCCTCCCTGAGCATCCTGGTAAATAAAAATATAGTACCTCTAAAGCTAAAACTAATTTGATCCAAAATAAACTCAAAATAATAGGTGGTGCCAAGATCATCATGAAATATGCTGGAAAGGACGCCACAAAAGCATTCGAGCCTATTCACCCACCAGATATCATCCAACGCTTTTTGAAACCCGAAGTTTGTAAGGGTACTGTGGATCAGGCTGCCCTTGCCAAGGCTCCAGTTGTTGAGACTGAAGAGGATAAACAAGTTAGATTGGCCAGAGAAAAGATGCCTCATTTAGATGAGATGTATAACAGCTTTGACTTTGAAGGTATATACATATATATATGGTGCATTTATAAAGAATGTGAAAAAAAAAGGAAAAGGCGAGAGAGAGAGAAAGAGAGAAAGGGGGAGAGAAGTTAAAGAAAATGAAACCTGATGACGATAGTTATTCTTTAAAAAAAAAAAAAAAAAAAACTAACCAAATCATGTATAGCTGTTGCCAGAAGTGTCTTGAAACCAGATGCATGGGCCTACTACTCTTCCGGTTCTGATGATGAAATTACCATGCGTGAAAACCATAGTGCATTCCACCGTATTTGGTTACGCCCCCGTGTCATGGTCAACGTCAAGGAAGTCAATCCCTCTACCACCATGTTGGGCTCCAAGTCCAAGTTGCCCCTTTACATCACCGCCACCGCATTAGCCAAATTGGGTCATCCTGAAGGTGAGGTTGTCCTTACAAAGGCAGCTGCTACCAAGGGCCTTATTCAGATGATTCCTACACTTGCCTCTTGTTCTTTTGATGAAATTGTGAATGCTGCTCAACCTGGTCAGCCTCAATGGCTCCAGCTCTATGTTAACAGTGATAGAGCTGTTACAAAGAAGTTTGTTGAACATGCTGAATCTAGAGGTATCACTGGTTTGTTTATTACTGCTGATGCCCCTCAATTAGGTAGGCTTTTTTTTTTTTTTTTTTTTTTAAAAAAAACAAAAAGATGGTTTAAAGTTTAAAAATTCTAAAAAAAAAAAAAAATCTCCGATAGGTCGCCGTGAAAAAGACATGCGTCAGAAATATTCTCAGGACGGACCTGATGAAATCTCCCGTAATAACACCGAGATGAGAAGAGACGAAGGTGCTGCTCGTGCCATCAGTTCTTTTATCGATCCTAGTTTGAACTGGGAAGATATCAAGTGGTTCAAGTCCATCACCAAGATGCCCATCATCATCAAGGGTATTCAGACACCTGAAGACGCTGTTCTTGCTGCCAAGTATGGCTGTCAAGGTGTTGTCCTCTCTAACCATGGTGGTAGACAGCTTGATTTTGCCCCTTCTGCTATTGAGATTCTTGCAGAGACTATGGATGCATTGAAGCGTGAAGGTCTTGATAAGAACTTTGAAGTCTTTATTGATGGTGGTATTAGACGTGGTAGTGATATCTTCAAGGCCATTGCTTTGGGTGCTAAGGGTGTTGGTATTGGTAGACCTGCTTTGGTAAGTAGTGTACTTTTGGATATTTGAATTAGGACTTTTTTTTTTTTTTTTTGTGTATACGAATGATGCTTTTTGAACTTGGCTTCTCATTTTTTTTTTTTTTATCTTGATTTTAGTTTGCCATGTCTTCTTATGGTCAAGCTGGTGTTGAAAAACTTCTTGAACTATTCCAGGTAAGGAACAACAACGATACAGAATACAGAAGTCTTTTTTTTTTTTTTTTTCTCATGGATGATTAATCCTATTTTATTTTAACAGAATGAATTTGAGATGGTCATGCGTTTGATGGGTGTCCGTTCCATTGATGAAATCAAGCCTGAAATGGTTGATATCCGTAACATTAAGGATCACTTTGTCGCCAATCCTGTCGATAACTTGGCTCACCATGCTTATGAACAAATGAAGCCTAGAGGTTATACCTCCAAGTTGTAATTCTAGTTTAATGTTATCTATTTATTTATTATCTTTTTATATATACACACAAAACAAGCTTATACACCCATACTCATCAGAAGAGATGAAAAAAATAAAAATCTGTTATTTGTAGTACATTTTAAATTGATAGAAAATGTTATGAGAAAAATTCGGTTTGATGTTTCATCATGAGAAAAAAAAATAAAAGTTGGATGGTTGTTGTTTTCTTAAAAAGGTAAGTATCAAGTAAGGCTGGTACATTTTGAATAATATTCAACTTATTCAAAGCTTCATCATTAGATGGATAACATTACAATTTATCATTATGAATGTAATGAAAACAGGTATATAAACGAGTGATAAAACCATATAATCTTATCGTAATATATATTTTGCGATAAATAACTATGAGTTTGGATATCTCACTTTTAGAGATTACCCTGAAGGAATAAAGAAATTGTAGTTTATATTTAGGAAACGTGGACTTGGCTATTGCATGAATATCATTCTAATTCAATTTTCAGTTTAAAGTGTAGTGTAGCTCATTAACAATAATAGAGAATGTTGGGAGATTAACTATTACCCAAGCATACAGAATATTCAGTGTCCATAAATACTATTTTGTCTTTATTTCATCATATTTGCGTATAAAGGGTTCATTAATGGCTTAAAATAAAGCGTGCATCCCGAGTGCGATCGTGTGAAAAGGTCTTGATTCATTTTTTGAATTAAGGGTATTTGAAGTTGGTCTTTTGTATTCGTTTTCTATCTATCAAAAATCATCCACAGGTCTATAAAGGCGGTATGTCAAGTATTTACATTGACTGGTGATATGTGCTATAATAACGTACATGTTCCTTTAGAAACTGGAAACACCATTTTCGATCCATACTTCTTTCATTAAATTTCAGGTTCTACTGCATATTTTTGCAATGCTTCTTCAAAGTCTTGATAATGAGAGTTGATTCGTTTTAGGTAGGCTATTTTAGCTGAGAAAGTACTGAATATGACAGTGAAATAAAAAAAAACAATGATGAAGAAGTTGTTTGATTGAAGTAGCAACAGTTCAGTTCAATATCATTATACAATAACAATGGACAGTTTTCTTTGCAGGTATTTTATATCGATTGTCTTACTGGCTATACTAATTGATGCTCACTGTTCTGTAAATATGACTAATGGTATTATGCATGATGGAAGTGCCATTCAACACGGTACAGTTTCTATAATAAATTTTGCAGCAACAGAGACTATATTTAATAATAATTTTTAATGAAAAGGTAAGAAATAAAAGTTGAAAGCTACAAATGTTAGTAGCGATTATTAGATGTTTGATAGTTCATTTCTTGACTGCTCAGCAATGGCTAAAACAGCCATGATTTCATTCTGCTGTTCCTGATGAAGATCTTTTGTAATGTGATGATATACATCAGGACTGGACTGCTGTATACTCTTAAAGACTTGTTCAAAGCAGAGATAGGGATTCACTTCATCTAATGGTGATTCAAACATCATCTCTTCCTGAAGCTCTTCCTCTTCTTCCTCAGCGTGTTCATCAGCTGCTTGTTCAATGAGATATTCAAGGTATTTTGTATCTTCATCACGGACATCGTCATCTACAAGAGAATTTTTTTTAATACGTTACTGCTGCTATCAAATGTTATTTGACCATACCCTCGTTTTCTTCATCATCATCGTCGTCGTCTTCCTCTTCTTCTTCACCTTCTTCTTCTTCTTCTTCGCCTTCTTCCGCTTCTTCTTCGCCTTCTTCCTCTTCTTCTTCACCCTCCTCTTCTTCATCCTCTTCTTCACCTTCTTCCTCATCGTCATCTTCTCCTCTATATTCTTTTTCTAAACTTTCACGAACTAGAAAGGATACGAGACACATTAACCAAGTTGACAATAATAATAAAAAAAAAAAAGATAAGACTTACTTTCAATGGCGTTTGGTAAACCCTTAAAGACATACGCAATGCTAAGTAGGATTTGATTCCAGTCAGACTGTAAAGCAACAGGAACTTGATCCGATGGCAAGCTTAATAATGAACACAAGGCAACAATCGTCAACTTTTTATCGTGCACTCTAAAAAGAGAATAAAGTTATGATGATTCGATTCCATTTTGGCAAAAAAACAAAAAAACAAAAATAGCCCCTACCTTGTGAATTGATCCAAACTACTAAACCAAAGTGCAAAGAAACCCTGTGTCCATTGGTTCTCTTCGAGGATACGAAGTGTAAGTGCTGGATTATAATAAATGCAATTGATGACCTAATGATGGAGTGTTAAAGAAGGGCTATATCGCTTTTCTTTTTTCTTTTTCCGATACTTACGACTTCAAGACAGTAAACCTTAAATTCAGTGGATCTCAAATCTCCCGATGAAATATACTGGAACGCAAGCTGTAAGAACGAAGGAATATACTATACAACCAAATCAGTAAAAAAAAAAAAAAAGAAATGCTATCAAGTAAATCATCATTTTACCGCATCAACAGAGCCTCTGCAATTCAACAAGATACACTCCATTAACCTACACGCACAGACCCTATCCGGTTCATGCAACTCGTCACTCTTCATCAATGTCTCAACAATCGCATACATGACCTGTTTCAACTGTTCATTGGTACAAAACACTTCCTTTCCATATGTGATGTAATTCTCCAGAGCGGGGAGCATCTCATTAATATAATGCATTGCACCCAACTCGCCATCTTCCTTTTTATCAAACGTGGTATAAATCAATTCCAATACACTCCACATGGTGGGTGAGATGGCCTTGGAGGAGAAGGTACATGAATCAATGATCTCAAAGATCTCATCATAGAGATCCATGATACCGTTCTGTAATGTGTAGGTGATCACGGGAAGCACAATCAGCTCCAACTGCTGTAGGATCTCGGGCGTGCTCTCCAGACTGAGCACCAGTGTGCCCATGGTCTTGAGGACACCCATGGCCGCCATGGTCTTTTCACTTATCTCTTCCATTTCCTCCTCGGATTTCTGTTGGTTGGCCTGGGTGACTTCCTCCATAATGCGCATAAAGGTGTCACGGAGTTGGGCACAGAGTTGGACGGCAAAGGGTGTGAGGTGTTCAGCAAAGGCCTCGACGAATTCTTCCATGACGTTGGTGAGGATGTCAATATCAATTTCGTTGGTGAGGTGAAGGAGTTGTTGCATAATCATGGGCAAGTTGGGTTGCATGGCTTCTCTGACTAGGTTGGGACGTTAGATTTTTTTTTTGGGGGGGAAGCGAAAAAACCACCCAAAAAAAAAAAGAAAACTTACCACTTTCATGCTGGATCATGGTTCTAAGTGCGAGAGCTGCTTGAACACGCACAGGGATTTCAGTATCGTTCAAACAGTTTAATAGATTTTCATAAAGTATACCGAGATTCTTTACATAACAGTGTTATTTCTCTCTCTCTCTCAAAAAAAAAGGCATTTTTCCCTTTTCTATAAATACATACCTGCTCCTCAGTAAACTCCAAATCCTTAAAATGATGTGTAATATCACACGCTCTCGCTCTCAAATAAGGGAAAGGGCTCTTAAACTCGGGAAATACATGCGCCACAAAGAAGCTCTCCATCTGATCCACCACCTGGGACTTGCGGCCCAGAATCTGCGGTGCCAAAGCACCCATCATGCGCAATGCACCATCCTTCTCTCGAGCTCTCTGCTGTTCGTCGATGTGTTTTGATTCGGTCAAGACGCGATTGATGAAATTGAGCATACTCATAAATGCGTATTTTTTACGATCACGAGCGAGGTCCATGAGGAGATGAATGGCCATAGTTTGAGGGGAACGTAGATCTTCGAGATATTCTAACAAAAAAAAAAAAAAAAATGATGAGAAAACAAGTCCATCTAAGGAAAAGAAACCACTCACCAATCTTTTTATGAATATAATCTACAGGATCCTCGGTCCAGAGCTGCTCATCCTCCATCGAGAAACAAATTTGAGGGAAAAGAAACTGTGCAATCAATGTATCTGTATGTGGTTTCAGGATTTGCCAAGTGATCTTTTGTTTAATACTTTATATATGTAACAGTTAGCCTATATATATATATATACAAATATAGATCACGCCTCTCCCTTTCTTACCATTCATCAAAGAATTCACATATCAATGCAAGACATCTCGCCGACACCCAATACTCTTTCTTGATCCATCCATCCAACTGCTGCAAGAATGTCTGCAAGATATTGGGTGCAAAGTTGGCGGCAAAGTGCTTTGCAAATGCGACATAACTCTTTGTTGGTAGCGTGGCGGGGTTACCATATTTCCCAAACAGGCGATTCAGACAGTGATACGCCCATTTCTTGGTCTTCCACCAAGGATGACTCTCACTGGGTTCCTCCTGGATTCTCTTTGTGACAATGGAGAGGAAGAGTGTGCACCAGGGAACGAGGGAGTTCTGATCCTGTAACGATTTGGGGAGTTCGACCTGGATACTGGCGTGGTAGATCTTGAGTGCGAGTTTCAACATCTCGGCGGCCTCGATCGTGTCTTGGTCGATGAGTTTGGCGCAGATGGATTGGATGGCGGGAAACGTAAGTTGGATGATATGACGCAGTGGTTCACGACGTTCCATGGATTTCCACCTTTATACAGTTTTTTCTTTAATTCACGCACACATACACACACACACACACACACAAAAAGAACTTACTGAAACACCTTCACAACTTCACGTAAAGCAAGTAATCCCACATAAACCATTCTTACCTTTTCAGACACGAGAAATCGCTCTAATTCATGCATGAAAGTGGGCCATTGATCGGGAAAATCGTTTGTCAGGATACAATTCAATGAAGCTGACAGTTGTACTCTATTGTTAGAAAACAAAGTGAATAACGAAAGCGATGCCATCATCGATTACTACTTACTGTACAACGGGTGGTGCACTGTAAAGGGCTTCTAAAAGACTGGCTTTGATCATTTGCTTGTCTTGATCACTTAAAAGGTCCTTTTCCCAAGTTCGAGTAACACGATTTTTGAAATAAATCGCGGCTTTGGAATTTCCCTTTTTTTCTTTAATAATAAACGAAAATAAATAAATAAAACTCCTTTTTTTTTACCTGCTTGACGTGCTCCCAACTCTAGGTTGTCAGTTGCTTGTATTTGTAAGACTAAAGGTAAAAAGCCATTTTCAGACTCAATCTAAAGAACAAGAAGTTTAAGTATTTGAAACGCTTTTTCTTTTTTTCTTTTTTTTTTTCTTTACATTTTTTATATTCAGTTCTGCTTGTGTACGGATATTTGGATCTGGATTATACGTTGCTACAAAGAGCTGATAAACCGCGTTTTGATCCATTGTTTCTTTCAAATGGGATGCTTTTTTTTTGTTTTTTTGTTTTGAATGGAGAGAAAAGAAGAAAAAAAGGAAAACAAAAACAATTTGAAAACACAACAGAGCTTAAATCTGAGTGTCAAATCAAAAAGTACCTGAATGAGCAAAAATACATTGTTTTTGATCAAGCTACTACTGATAGCATTTATTAATAATCATAATAATATCATTACTCTAATATACGTAAATTGCCAACTGCACTCTCAATCAATCTTACGTCACCATCCTCCATTCCACGAATAATACGACGCTTGTTACTCTTGGATCGTATCTCTATTGCTGTGGGTAGTCCAAATTCATTTGCCATTGTATCTGTGATTTGATTGGTTTTAAAGATATCTTCCATTGAGGCTGCAATAAGTCGCTCCAATTTTGACCTTGTCTCGCTCTGCGGGTACTTTTGTAATATTTCAAGAATGCAGCATCGTAATAATTCATGAACAAAGGGGTTGATATTGTCCGTAAACTTGTCTACCCATTTATTCGATCGTTGTACAAGTGATATAATCGTGTCCATGTCCTTTTCCCAAACACCTGCTGGTAATTCTTGATAGGAGAGTAATGAGACAAGATTACCAATCAAATTTGGATGTTCTCTTAGGAGTGTCCAGACAGATTGATCGCTTCCTGTTGATATGAGATTAAAGACAATCCATAGGGCTTCCTTCGTTAGTTTCCATTCATCTACCGATGACGATGCTGTATCATGTCGAGTGATGGAGGGTATCCATTGAATATGTTTGAATTCGAAAGTATGGCCCGGGACGGTGATGAGCGAGATGACATTGATCATGACTACTTTATGTTGGATGACTTGTTGGATGGCTTCTTCGCTTCCAGCGGCAATGTTGGATATGACGAGGTAGGCGTCTTTTCTGAGGTCGGATGGGGCATCGAGTTGAAGGAGTCGGGTTATACTGGTCAAGATGGGTGTTTTTAATAGTGTAATGATGTCACTATTTGCACCAGAGGTGATGTTGACAACTGTCCTAATTGCTGGGAGTACCACTTTGTGTATTCCTTCACTTTAGCGAGAGAGAAAGAGAATAAGTACAGATAGAGATATTTATATTTAAACTATTACCTAATTATTTTACATAAATGAGTACACAATTCTTCTGATATCTTGACTTGATTATGGAATGGTTCTACTTCATGCATGTTGTACAGTATACGTGATAACCCCCAACTAAAAATGACAACTTAGACCATCCCACCAGTGACGATGAAGAAGTGATATACTTACCATACTTCTATTTCCAGTTTTGCATTTTCAAATACAATATACTTTGTATAAACATGAAACATGGGCACATACTTTATAATATAGAACCAATCAGCATCTCTCTTTCTCTTAATAGAATATACAGCTTACCAATTTATAAAAATCCGCTGTACGAAACCCACCACGCGACATGTTGGATAGTGACCATAATAATGCCTCCACATTAGAATACATATCATCGTCAGGTAAACGCCATTTTATCGTCCCATATGTATTATTCAACGCATTCGGATAGATGTAATCATAAATAGAATTCAGTACATTCACCACACCGGTTGTAAACCCGTTACTTATCAACTCTTCACGATAGTAGGGGGATTCACCCGCAACGTTACCCAATGCCCATGCAGACTGTGCCTTTAGGTTTAGATCGGATGTGTTGCTGTTGAGTAGGGCGAGTAATAGGTCGACAAAACCAGCTCCAACAATGGTGTCTGTATGTAGAGCAGTTCCTGCCTATGTAAATAATGATATGTTTGTAGTCAATATAAATAGACATATTTATATAAATATCTTACTGCAATATTGGTGATGATCCAAGCACACTCAAACTATAACAAGTTGTTATACAAAAGGAGTAAATATATTTATATAGATAACACGTACAAAATAAGGAGAAATGATACCTTTATAGATCCATCAAGATCTGATTCCATCAATTCCTTAATACGAGGTAATAGATCCATTGAGAGAATATCATTTATATACACTTCATCACTACGGCCTGGATTTGATTGGTTGGAATAAAACATATGTATTTCATAATAACACCATTTACCTTGGGTTAGGTATTTACGTAACAATCGTATACTCTGTTTGATTTGCTCTGTATCTGATGAAAATAATAGATATTTTATTGTTGGTAGCTAAAAAAAAAGAGAGAATATTTTAGAAATGGATATTCATCATAGTCATTCACTTACAGCGTCCTTATCAACTTGATGTTCATATTCTGGTATTTTATAGATGGAGACATTGGAGAGTTTATGACTGATTTCTAAAAGTGCATCTTCTGGATCGTATTCATCAAGTGTCATTGTGTGTAAGAGAATGTAAGCAGAAAGAGAGAGAATAAGAAAATAAGAAAAAAAAAAAAAAAAAAAAAATTATAGTATTTTTATGCATTCAAACAATGTAAAGTCACATTCTGTTAATATCGAAGAACAACAGCAGACGAGTAGATTAAAAAGGAAGCTTTTTATTATTCACTTTATCTCTCCTTTTATTAAGAGTGGCGACTGTTGCTTATTCCCTCCTTCTCCTTATTATTGTTGTTATTGTTTTAATAAGAAAAAGGTCTTCTTTTAAACGGAGTTTAATACGTCATAATCATGCAAAAAGATAAGGGAATATCCTTCTCTGAAGAGAGCTGCTCTTGGATATTCGCTCCGAGTAGAATCATGTTATCCGCATCGATATGTGACCAATGCAATCGTGCTGCTGAAATTGTTTAAATACTAAAAACAAAAATTGCCTCTTTATATATCTCATCATTGTCTTTTTTCAATCAGTTCAATAAAGTCACTTAAACGTCTGTCTCGTCTTTTTACGTAAAACCTACAATGCAGCCTTCATGGTATGTTCTCCATCTTGTCGTATTTCGAAATCGGAGTGTTTATAAAACTTGACAAGGCTAAAACAGTTGAGTAGGTATCGCTTGAGGGTTTGAAACGGGAGACAAAGTCGGACATGGAAAACCTGGCTTACTATTATGAACCTGTATACTCGAGTTGAATTGATGAATATAAAAGAGTAGAGGCAAGTTGATGTTGATATCAAAAATGATTGAAAGTGACAATAAGCTATTTTCCAAAAACATCTTTCAGTAAATACGCCTTGAACTTTATCTCTGGAAAGGTAACTCACTTGTATCCATTTAAAGTCAATTTTCTACATTCAGAGCGGTTGTATGCACCATGGATCATTTTATTATGGTTTTGACTAGCAGCATGGCTACGGTGGATGTGTACATCATTATTTTTCAATTGAGTATCAGCATAGTCATAGGCTGTTGCTTTGTTCATTCTATTAACGTACCAAAATACTTTATAGGAAGAGAATATCTGGAGCATTGTGTCGATTTCATTGAGATATCCTTCATGTTTGATCTATACAATGTGTTTAGTGAGATCCTCCAGTGAGGTTGGATGGGAGGTTTGGGAATTCGAGTGCGTTTATCAGATGTTGATGGTTCCCGACTTCTGGTGAGTACTTGGCTGCTCTACAGTTGGTCGCATCGGACTCTCTGTGTTTGACTCTCTTTACTGTATCTTGCAACACACGCAAGTCCACTTTGAAGATGTTGTTTAAATTACTCATGCTCTCACCCCTATTTAGAAACAGTTAGAATCTATAACATAGCAAATGTGGATGATTCTCTTACCACTTGTGGCTTAAGGAAGTGTTTCGAAATAATGTTTCGATGAAATTCTACCAGATCTTATTCATCCAGTCTGCCTCTTTCATATTTAGAAGGTCATGCTCAAGGGCGTATTTATGATGCTAGAAAATAGCAACACTATTGTAACGGTAAATGTGAGTGATACACTATTTATTATTCCTGCTAAACCGTAAAGAAAGCCTTTGCCTAATATTCAAAGTGGGGGGGGGGGTTTTTCAAGATCGGTCTCTGTCAGCTATGTATAATAAAAGAGAAAGAGTATAGGTGTATTTACTTTTATCTATTTTGATTGGATCATGTACTTCTAGATGATGATCTATTGTATATTTCATTATTATTTATAAAAATATGTTTATTCTTTATAAATGGTTTTACGCATGTTTTGAAAGTGTATGAGGGAAAGGATAATAAGGGAAGGAATTGTATTTAATAATAAGAATAAGAAGGAGGGAGGGGGTATGATTGAAATATTAAAGAGTGTTATCTAATACCAATTGAACATCATTCACTACCGTCAAATCCTCTAAAAAGGCAACTAAATCTGTAAGTTCTGTATCGTGTGGATCATTAAACCAGGTAGAAACAGGAACAGCATTTGATGTATGGAACATATAACTAGCGGGGGAATTATCCAAAATGAGAGTGGAGACAAGTTCTCTACCTAATTGAGATAGGTCCTATTTTATAGATATTAATCATACTATTCATCATATTATTATACCATCTCTCTTTTACCTTTACGTATGTTCCTTTGTGATTAAAGCATGATTCTCTAAACAGTCTATGTTTAACTACTTTATGTATATCCAACATATCAAGCACAGGGTCTGCGTACTAATGAATAGAGTATTATTATCAATATTATTATCATGTATCTCATTTCTTACCTTTGCCAAACTGGCAGTAAATACCACAATCTCATATATTTCACCCATTCTACGCATAAATTCATCCACACCTGGTCTCTTTAATACATAGACATTGTGATATTGATTATCGATCTCGACAGGTACAATGAAATCGGGATTAGGAATAATCTACATACAATGTTATTATCATCAGAGCATATTATATCATCTACTATTACCTTGAATGAACTATGAACCAATGTCTCATCCAAGTCAAGTACCAAACACTTCTTGGTCTTATCCTCTTGGTCTAAACTTGGTAATAGCCAAGTCGCTGGTTCCTGTATCTTTTATTAAGCCAACCAACCAATCAAATGACAGCATTTCTTTTTCTTTTTTTTTTTTACCTCTGGAGATGTCTGTATTGGGAGTGAAATGGGTGAAGTGGATTCTACTTGTTCATGTTCTGTAGTTGAGGTTGAGAATGTATCCAATTCATCTTGATTTGTTATAATAGCAGCAGGTTTTACCACTTGTTGTTGCTGTTGTTTATTCTTCTTTTTGTTCTTTTTATTGTTCATATTATTTGATAAATCACCATGGTCAAAGGTACTACCACCAACTGTACAACACAACAATAATGATAAGAACCCTCCACTTCCACCTGCTTTATGGAAACTGGTTTTGAAGGAACTGCTTGTTGTTGAGGTCGCTCGATTGCTTTCAGCGTCTTGTTGAACTGGTGATTTCACATATTCTGGATCAACTACTTGTGGTTTATTCCCTTTTGTATTTATTATTAGTATCATTTTTTTTTTTTTTTTTTACTCCTTATTTACTGCTTTTACCTTTCTTTTTCTTCACTTCATCCTCTTGTTGTTGCTGATGAGGTGTAACTTTTGATAAATGGGCTGAGCCTGTTTTAGAGTCGTCTAATTGTGTTTGGATTATTGTTTCAGTTTGCGACATGATGGAGTCTTTTCTTTTTCTCTCTTTTTTTTTCAAAAAAAAAAATAAAATAAAAAAGTAAAAGTGAAATCAAAGAGAAGGAAAGAGGAAAAACACACACACAAGCACACTCAAAAAAAAAAAAAAAGGAAAGAGAAAAAGAAGGGAAAACGCACAGTGAAAAAAAAAAATAAGAAATAAAAAAAAAGGAGCGGAGAAAATGGTGAAAACTGTAAAAGAAGTTTGGGTTAATGAAAGTGGAATTGCGTCAGTCACAATGAAAATGGGTCAATTGGAAGTCGAAGATTGGGTAATTTTTGATGTCGCTAACTACAAGCGAAAGGGAAGATAGGATGAATGAATTGTATTTTTAATAACAAAAGCAAACTCCTTTCATGTACTGTCTATTTCAAGAAAATAATTTAAATGGGGGGGGGAAGCTAATCTTGTATACTTAAGCACAATAACAGATATCCAATTGTGATCTATTTTATTAAAGTAACAAGCATAAAGCCTATATTTATTTATCGCTATCTTCACGGCCATAGTCGCACTTCTCGGTGTAAGTAATTAAAAACAAGCAATAATTCATGCAAATCTAACTTTTTTATGATAAAAAAAAACAAACAAATTATAATAGTCCATCTTGAATCCTTGTATTGTACTCTCATTTATACTTTTCTCATTCATTTGTGATTTTTTCTCAACTCCTTGAAATAAACAATGGTTCCGTATTAATGAATGATCAAAAAGGGTTTTATAAAAGTAAACTTGACGCTCACAAGTCATCTTATAGACTTGTGCCATCATCGCTATTATTTTTATTCTGTTAGTACACTTCTTCTTCTATAGAGTGCAATAATCCTAGCATTTATCTTTATGACATATTGATTATATGAGTAAGCGGGTCTTTAAAGCAAATATATAAAAAAGTAAAAACAAGTATGAATGGGTTGCCATTTTTATTACAAGTGAATTGACAAAAGTGCATCACGTGTAAAATTAACATGTTTGATATTACCATTGATCCAATCGTCTTTAATGATTTATATTACATTAAACTTTTTATTGTTCAATAAGCTGCATTTACCGCAAAAAGGAATATCGCAAAAAGAGACTGATATAATGTTACCAGATGGAGCTAGACATTTATTCTATTCTTGCTTTCTTATTATTTCGATACTCAATTTTAAAATCAAATGTCACTGACAATAGAGGGTTGTAAAATATCAAAAGTACATTCTTTTTTAATATTCAATGTATATGAACACCATATCGTTGGTTACATTATTTACCTTAAACACACTGTGACACTTGTATATTTCCAAGATCTTGATATTCATGTTAATTCATATGCTTGACGCCAGATCTTATTTTTTACACACGCTAGTTTACAAAAATAAAAAGCACAACATGTATATAAACAGTAGGTCACCGTTCTCTGTTTTATTTTCTTCTTTTTTTCCACTTAAAAAAAAACACGCCTTTCTTTTTTCTTACGTCTCTCTTTCTTCTTCTTCCCATATTTTTTTTTAGCTCCTCTCCTGCTTTCTATCAATCATCATGGACGATATTCGCAAAATGATCAAAAAGACATCACCTCCAGCAGTGACCCTTCAGACACTGCGTACAACACTCACGCTCCCTCCGGCGGCAGCCCGTACCATTATTAATGACCTCAGCAAGCCTCTTCACGACCAAAAGCGATTTGTGAAAAAGTTTGATAACGAGCATTGGAAGGGTAGCTTGATCATGTCAGAGATGATACGTTGCGATGATGCTGTTGCTATTGAACGTCTGAAGCGATCTGATATCGTCATTTTTGAGGTGCATGGTGGTGGTTTCCGTGTAGGAAACAGTACAATGTATATGGAATCATTCGTAAGCTGGCTTAGAATGTTAAAATCGAAACATAACCTTTATGGTTGTATCATGTCTGTCGAATATGGTAAAGTTTGATGTGAAAAAAAAAAAAAAAATGCTGTGAAGCGATGGCGTGTTGCAATTCTATAAAATGCAAGAAAAAAAAAAAAAACACTTCTAACCAAAACTATATTCAACATCACCAGGTCTTGCTCCAAAGCACAAATATCCAATTCCATTGAATGAAACTCTCAAGGCCTACCAATATCTTACACAAGATCTCGGCGTCTCTCCCAACCGTGTCATTTTTTCAGGCGATTCTGCAGGTGGAGCACTCTGTCTTGAAACACTCATGCGTACCTATACACCCAATATTATCCATGATTTAGACGCCCCTCGTGAAAATATGGATCCCATCCCTGCAGGTATCTTGCTGACCTCGCCTTTGGTCACCGCCGAGACGTCGTCAGAGTCTTGGAAAAAGTTTGCAAAATCCGACATGGTCTCTCCCGCCCTTGTCAAGTTGGTCCTGAAAGAATTTTTGGGTCTCCCTGAACGTGACGAAAAGGAGCTACCTATTCTTAGACTAAGTCATATCCGTTCAAAATTCGAACGCTTTTTACCCAAAAATGTCATGGTGTTTGTGGGCAGCAAAGAGGTCATGCGAGATGACATCTTGGAGCTGGCAAATTCAGTGAAAGAGGATGGTGCCTCCAATATCACCGTCTACGAAGAAAATTATGCTCATGACTGGTTCTTGATTCATGAAATTGTCAAGAAGAAGGACAAGATGATGCTCAAACGCTATGATGAACTCTTTGTTGATTTTGTTGTAAAATCTGTCCGTGAAGCTCTTGCAACGTCCTCTTCGGCTGTGAATCTTTCTGTTCAGGATATCAAACTTCCTCCCATTGCTACAACGATGACCAATGAGGAACAGAATAGCGATGCAGACACTTTTGAAGAAAAGGATCAAGGCGTGATTACAAAGGAGGATGTCAGTCGTGATATCCCAATAGTGACCACAAAGAGCGAAGATGTTACCATTGAAACTATTAGTATTGATAGTGACAAGGTGAAGGATGGTGTACCACAAAAAGTATCGAAAGAAAACGACACTGTTCTTTCCGCATACCAGATAACCTCAGTTTAATTTCGTTTTTTTTTTTTTTTTTTCTTTAAAAAACAAACAAACAAACAAACAATTAGCTGCTTTAACAATGTGTGATAAAGTAGTATTTTGTTTCAATCTATTATCAATATTCTTTTTTTTCTTTTTTTTGGTATAATTAATAAAAAATGCACATCTTAATGACTGGTTGCACTCAATCCATATTAATCTATATTCTGCTGATCGTGATTTTGGTGTCATTTTTTTTGTTACAAATATGGTAAATTCCATGGTTGATAAATTTGGTGGAAAGTTTATCTAGAATTTAAAAATTCTAAAATTATATAAAAAAACAATGCATAAATGTGATCTTTTCCCTTCACTGTTTCATTATGATAGGATATAAATACCATTTATTAAATTAGAAAAAATACACACACACAAAACATCATTTTTTCTCTTAAACTAGAAGGAAGCAATTAAATACTGTGCAATATAATAAGTCACCATCACCACGTATTCCCACTGACTTTGACCTGGTGCGTTTACAATAAACTTATCAAACGCAATGGTGGCATCCGAAATAAAAAACAAAGTGACACCCAAGGAAAGCATGGCATTATCATTAAGGTAAGCATAATAAACCATGGTGGCGATCACCATCATGTAAACAAATACAGCAAACAACATGACAGCACCCCCGTCATTATAAATGGCCTCATAAAGATAGAAAAAGTAAACAACCGCAATGGAACCTAATGTAAGCATGGATTTGGGTCCGCTATTGTATTTTTTTGTCTTGTAGAAGACCGAAATATAAAACACATGGGCAATCAAGAATGAGGTGAGGCCGAGAATGAAATAGCCTTCGCCCTCAAACATCAAAAAAATGTCACCAATAAGTGAGAACACAAGTCCTGTTTGTTATTTGAGATTAGTTGTACGAAAATGAGGATTTTCTGATGCTTCTCAAACTAACCTAGCGTCTTTGCTTGAGACTTGTTTTTGCCAGATTCAAGGGCAACGCCAATGATTAAAATAGTCGTTGTTGGTTTTAAAATGTATTTCCATAATTGATTCTTTAAAAAGGTGACATAGAAATAGGCCAGGGATGAAAGTAGAGTTAAATGTGAAAACATTGTTTATAAAGTGAGAGAGAAAGAGTAGAGAGAAAAAAAAAAGAAAGTGTAAATGTATATTAACGTTTATTCTTAAATTGAAATATCACGTGTCAATAGAATAAATGAGGGAATGGGTTACGAAGGATTTTCTTTCAATTCGTGTGTACAACTCATATTTTGTTAATAGCATAATGTTTTTGAACATTGCTTGTAGTGTCTTTGCGATCCTGTTCATATCACCTAAGGAATACTCTTGATTGCTTACGGGTGATGCACTATAGTTCACAACGAAAAAAAAATCCACGCTTGTTTATGTGGTACAGTGAAAATAAGGCATCGATACTAGGGCTTACTGCTCTTCTGTGAGCATCAGCTAATGCTTCATGTTCTCGTATTTTTATGACCAGAGTAGACTTCACCCAATTTCTGAAAAGCCTCTGCTCTAAAGATATCGTTACATAGTTCTCGAAACATGGGATATACAGGCGACATGGAAGAGTAATATTCATTCACATTAGTATCATTGTCGGTACTACTTTGCCCTGCCATCGCTTTGATTTTCGATAAAAGAAGCAATTGTAAATAATAATAGTATTAGGGAGAATAACTGTTTGATTTTTCTATCTCGTATGAATTCATTGTTCCATTAATTTATCAGAAGAAAGAGTACATGACTCATTTTTATTTAGAAGGATAAATAAGACGTGGAGGGGTATCAAATAAATAGTCATATATGTTTTTATCGAATTGAATTTTGTAAATGAACCACCACATGGACTTTACAGAACACCATGCTCGGTTCACGACTTTAAGCTTCACAGCCTCTCGCTTTACAGCATTAGAACTTGTGTGTGAATATTCTATCAGAGTGAAATACATTGTTTTAGCCGAGAGAGGCCCTTTTTCTTTAGGAAATGATTAGCTCTCATTATGTATTAAGAGAAAGAACGAATCTTTATTAAAAGTGTATGCTCTGAATTGCTCTGATAATATAAATAACAAAGAAAAAAAAAAAAAAAAAAAACGGAGGGAAGAATAAGGGAGAAAAACAACGAAAAGAGGAGTAATGAAACATAAAACAAAGCGACAAATTGAAATGGGGATAAAAAAACTGTACAATATGTAAAATAGATAATAGATAGATGACTAATTTTGCTCCTTCTTCTCCTCCTCCTTTGCCTTGAGAGTTGAAGACAGCTGATTGGCCAATTGAGGAGGTAATTGCGCAATGGCCTGTGGTAACAATTGAGCAATAGAAGAAGGTAAAGGGTAACGAACAGGATCCAATAAATGCTGTCGAATGGTATTTTGCAATTGCAATTGTAATTGAGCTTGGATATCATTGTTATTATTTGGTGAATTATCTGTTGTTGTCAATTCATTAACGTTGTTTTCAGATGAATCCACTGCAGCAACTGCAGCAGCAGCAGTAACAACAGCTGCGTTGATATCATTACTCGTTTCTAAATCCATATTATCTGTACTTTTAGTCTCTTTTTCATCTGCTGTTGTCATCGTAACACACTCTTCTTCTTCTTTATCCATATTTCCATCGTCATTCTCCTCTTCTTCTCCTCCATCATCTTCATCCCTTTTTAGCCTCTTTTTTTGGTGAATATGATCTGAATCTGATGTCTTGGATGAATTTAGATTACATAAAGGAGTAGCCCTCTTATTCCTTTTATAGACACCATTTGCGAATTGTGTTTCAGCAGTTGAATCGATTGTCCAAAATGCACCTTTTCCCGGTTCATCATCGCCTCGTGGTACTTTAATGAATGCTTTGTTTAATGATAAATTGTGTCGAATTGAGTTCTATTTCCATTTATTAATATTAAATGTAACATGAAACAACACACACTTTCTTGCATTTTTACCTGCCATCCATTTTGTGTCATTTGATAATAAGGATAATGTGTTGTGATGTAATTATAGATACCATTCAAGGTCATTTTCTTCTTGTTTGAGGAATTGATGGCTTGTGCAATGAGTGAGGCGTAAGAATAAGGTGGTTTTACATCCTTATTGTGATGATAGGCTTCAGAACTCTCGCTACCCGAGTCACCGTCATTACTGTCTAGTTCAAGCTCTGTCATATTGGATTGTACTACCATTTCTTTATTGCTTTTTTTCTCTAATTGGCGAGGTGTTGATATATAACCAAAACCGTTATCACGAGTGTTGGTTGTGGTTGCCAGGTCACCATCTGTTGTTCTGGGTAATAGGAAAACAAACGACATTTCACCAATTTGGATTTTGGTTCTTTTTAATAATAATAATAATAATAATAAATGAGTAACGAATACAACAAAATCAATCGATATAACTTACTTGTTTTCTAGAGGTACAGTCACACCCTTTTCAATGAATTGCTCATTGACAAAGGCACCATTTTTTCCATGAACAATCATTTCAAAGCGCTTATTTGTAAAGTTATAAAAGAGATTGGCATGTTGTCTCGAGACTGACTTTGTGTTGCCCAAGGGAATATCAACACTATCGGGTTTAGAGACTCGACGACCCAGAGACACTTGCATTGTGCGAATGTAATAACAGAGGTCGTCGCCTTCGAGTTTTGCATACGCTTGAACTGGACCAGAGTCTATCGACGCTACAAGTGGCTCGAGCTTTTCAGAGAGATCAGTTGAAGTTGGAGTTGGAGTTGCTGGGTTGAATGAAGAAGAAGAGGAGGACATATTGTCTATTTTTAGAGAGAGTAAAGAAAGGAAGGAATAGTAATAATATGAATAGTAAAATGATGATACATATATTATATTATACGAATAACAACAAATATAGAAAAATAGGAGTTGTGTAATTTTAGTCGCGTTGAAAGGCAATATAGAATGTGGCTTTGTTCAATTTGTTGCCTGGATGCCTGTGAAAGTATCTCCTTGTCTGAGTGTGCGGAGTTTATATATTGAGTTTTGTGTGCAGTTGTTATATTTTTCCATACAAATAACATAGTGATGCTCTTCTAGTAGTATGCAGGCAGCTCTTTCAAATGGTTCAAAATCCAGTTTTTTTTTTTCTTCTTATGATTAGAAAGTTATAACCACTAACACAAAGGACTTGAAAGGCTATCTGTTTTCTAAATTTGGAACATATAGTACAAGTGGATAGAGAGCTTTCTTTGGATAACTTACTCTGCATTTGTGAACAATAGCACTTAAAGCAGCTGGTAGCATGAATATTTTGATCAAATAGGGATGCTATGCTTGAATAAAGTCATCCTCCGTTCAACGTTTCGTCCTCAGTACTTCCCGGTCTATCTTGATTTCACAGCCACCGGATCTACTCTATCGCTTTTAGTGTCGTTGCGATTTTGGTCCTATCATGCAAAAAAATACTTTTGGCCATTTACGGATGATGTACCAGAGCCCTCAACGGTAAAGAAATCAAGCTTGTCCTTTGGTATAGTGTAAATAAGATATTGCTACTTATCACCCAATATCTGATGATTGCGTGATTCGATGTGGTCAGAGTGACATTCGTCTCCGTTTCTGATAAACCTCTTTTCTTGAAATATCTTGTCATAAAGGGTAGATGAATGACACTGTATAATAATATTCGTTATCGTCAGGATCCACAAAGAGATATAGTATTTAATTTTGAGTAAAACGTAAAAAGTAAAGAGTAAAAAGTAAACTAAAGTTTGTCGTATTTACCATTGTCATTTATCTGTTTTCTTTCCAACCTGAGCTGTTATGGCATATTCGTACAACATAATTTGATTACATTACGCATCTGTAAACGTTCTGTGTAACTCTGATATATCGTTGTATCATTTAAACCGCTCCAGTTTAAAATGTTTTATCATCATTCATTATTTGACTTTAAGCTCGTTTGAATAGTTAAAGCAGTTACTCTCTTCATTTATAGAAATTTAGAAGGGATAGACCTTGACATGAAATGTAAAATAGTGTAATAAGAAAAGAGTTCAGAAACAAAAAGTCCTAAAAAGCAGAGCTCAAAAACAGGGTAGTTTTGAAAGGAAGAATAGGATTGTACTAGCGTTCAATTACTGGTCATGATAACAGATCAACAGTAAGCATAGATCTAAAATGAATGAATGGTAAGATAGTGCTTACCAGTATATGGAATGACGAAACATGATAATATCTTTGATAGCACTTTTGCTGAGACACGTAAAGTCTTAATCAAAACCAGTATCTCAGGAGAATATGGTGATATGGAAGAAGAGCCATGGGGATCAGGCAGAGAAGAGGATCCAAAAAACTCAGATTTTTAAGAGGTAGTAAAGCTTCATAGTATTAGGACCATAATCAAGTTTTATCTATAATATATATAGATGTATTAGGTCAAATTCAATCAAGTCTTTTATTTTGGTAATCCTCATCAAGAGAACAACAACGTTTCAAATCTGTCTGAAGTATGTTGCGTTTTTAGGCAAGGATGCGTTGTCTTCTGTGACACCAATGTACAAGACACTTGCTATCAAGCGCAGAGATACCAATTCGATATCTAATCCAGAAAACTGGAGGGTAGAGATCACTATTTAAACAAAATACCTTCCTGTTAAAACGAGTAACTTGTATTAAAATGATGTATTCATTTATATCAATAAAGATGAGCTGATTCATCATCAAATTTAAATACTAACTGAATTGTAGCATTGACTAAAGGTTGTTCAATCTCCATCAAAGCAAAATCTTATTAAATACATTAAACTTTAAAAGAGCCACCTTTGAATCCCAAAGGTATAAAACCTCTTTGAGAGCATGTCTCTCTCATGAATTACTATACTCATCTCCAATTGGCTGATTTATTTTCCCAAATGATCTAATATATCTGGAGGCATGAATTTTCTTTTTTTTTTTTTTTTTTTTCTTCTTTTTATTAATAAACAAATGGATAATAACAATAACAACAAACGAAACACACGACGAGCGAGCGAACCCAATAATAACGACTCACTTGCGCTTGTCAGTGGTTTCAAGTACAGAGTACCACCTCCTTTACCTTATTTACCCGCTGATTACTTGCCTTCTCCAGATAGTCCACGTCACATCTTTCCTAGAAAACGATCACACTCATTCAATAACAACAATCCAGTATTGGCTATTGAGAATGGACCAAGAAGTAGTAATTTTGAATTGGTGCCTTATCGTGATTTCACAGTCATCTCGTAAAGTATTATAATAAACTCGTAAAAAAAAAAAAAAAAAAGTTCACGTTCTATTCTCATTTTTTATATTCTCTACTCTTTCATAAAGACGTAATGCTGAAAAGGGTCAATTAGTCCTCTACGATCCCAATAATCAATCAATATCTGTACGCAACTACTTGCCTGATATCTCTCCACAGGACACGACCGAAAAAGTAGATCCAGATTGTTGTCCTTTCTGTCATACCATATTACCTAAAGCAAAGGTAGTGGTAAAACACAGTAACAACCTGTGTGTGAATTATTTAGAAATAGAATCATGGAAAAAAAGAAAGCTAAAAATAGTTTTATTGATTCTAGCCTAGTCGACCTGATTTTATGGATAGGAATTACTTTCGATTATTAGCATCAGCATCAAAGTAAGTAAATTACACATTTTCTATACTTGCATCATGCTCACAATCAACATCATCATCAAGCTCACCTGCTTCCTCGAGAATGGGTACTTTTACACCCGAACCCATTCCCAAAGAAGCCTACCAGGCACCCGAAGACAACCATCTCAATGCCAATGCATTTAATGAAGGTTATTATGAAAAGTTTTTTATCGAAATGCATAAATTAGGTAAAGGTTTCCGAGGAAGTGTGTTCTTATGCGAGCATGTCCTTGATGGTGTGAAACTGGGACAGTATGCCGTTAAGAAGGTCGCCATTGGCAACAACCATCCTTGGCTCGTCCGTATGCTCCGTGAGGTGCATTTATTAGAGCGTTTACGACATCCTAATATTGTCAGTTACAAACACTCTTGGCTAGAGTATCATCGTTTCTCTGCATTTGGACCTAAAGTACCCTGTCTCTATATCCTTATGGAATGTGCCAATGGAGGAAACCTGGAAGAGTACATGACGGTCAATCAGGCATCCAATAATAGCAGTCGTAGTAATAATAAGAATAATAAGAACAATAACAGTAAGAGAAAGATGTCATCAAAGGAATTAAAGATGGAGCGTATTAGAAGACAATATAAGGAACAAGAGGATTTTGAGAATGAGACCGAGGTGGCAACTTGGACAGATAAACGATTACTGACAATGACAGAGATTTGGTCATTACTGCTTAATATTGTGCAAGGACTGGATCATTTGCATTCTCAGAATATCGTACATAGGGATTTGAAGCCGCCCAATCTGCTGTTACAATATGATGATAATAGGCTTGAACATACTGGCATGTAACGTAGATTTATAAAAGAAGAAGAGATAACATCAGCATATATACTCAATGTCTATTTAATATATAGTCCTCGTATATTGATTTCAGATTTCGGTGAATGTGAAGACCTTGATGATATACCCAATGAAAATAGAACGGGAGCAACAGGCACACTTGAATTCATGGCACCAGAGCATGTACGCTTGGATCCTGTTGGTCGAAACACAGTAGACTACTCACCAAAGGCAGATATGTGGTCATTGGGTATGGTACTTTATTATCTGTGCTATTCGAGATTACCATTTACAGTGATTGATGATGTGGATAGATTAAGAGATGAGATTTTAGCATTTAAAGAGTATGTTTTATATTTATATAAAGAGGAGAGAGATATATATACTAACAATCAGCAAAAGTGTACCTTTTCCAAAATCAAGATATGAAATCTACCAAGATCAACCAGATAACCCACTCCACGATGAAGCCAGACATAACCCAGATATCAAGAGCGACATCCCCAAAGATCTAAAACTACTCATCCGTCGATTACTCTCAATAGACCCATCCAAACGTCCCTCTTGTGGTGAAATCATTTCAAATATAAGGCGATTTAAATCATATGACAACAGTGGCGTTCTAGAAGAGGTGGTAACAGAGCCAGAGACCGAAGCAGTGGCAGAATCACCCGATATGATGGAAACAGACCAGTCCATTGCTGATGTCTCACTCAAGAGGGTTCATACATACACTAATGCGCCGGTAGCATCTACTGTTCGGAAACGACAAAAGAGGATTGAGCATGTTTTGCCAGAGATAAAGACTTTGGATGAGCAGGCATCACCAAGGTTACTTTTGGATTCACCAGGACCCACCAATGAGAGGCGATGGCTTGAATTGACGGATCAACAGTGGACCAATGTACTAAAAACATCTGCCATGCTGCTCAAAGTAAGTGTATAAAGAATAAAGAATATATAGAGATAGCTATATTGACTCTCCCTCTCTCTCTCTCTCTCTCTCTCTCTCTCTCTCTCTCTTGGCAATCTATTTATATAGCTTGCATCTTGTCATTATTCATGCACACCGTATACATTAAAACCATGGGTTTTCTATCCAGTCTTGATCTTTGCGACATTCGATTTCTGGTCCGATTCAACATCACCGAGCTTTACATTGATATTTATTCATATCATATGGATTTTGGCGACTGTTGTCTTTTCAAATGGATTATGTCAGGCACCATTATTAAATTGAATTTAAAATAGCTGAGCATATCTCTCTCTCTCTCTCTCTTTACCTATTATTGATCATCATCACCTCTTTTCAAAAAGAAATAAAGTGTGTGTGTCTGTACTAAATAGTATCCATTTTTTTTTTTTTTATCATTTAACTTTATTATAGTAGAAAAAGAGAGCAGCAAATAATCATATATGTATATAGAAGGGCTTATAAGAACTAATATAATTCTTTTTTTTTTTTAAATATTCACTTTACGTGCCAATTCACTCATCATTGCCAACAAATCCTGGATAGTAAACTCGAGCTGTACACCAGCATCGGGATAGCACTTGTGTATAAGATCCTCCATCTTTTCATGCTGTCTTATAAATTCCTCCTGGATACCACGCCACACCACTTGTAACAAGCCCTCCTCCTCCGAGAAGTGCTTGTCCACACGCTTATACAGCTGTTCCAATGATTTCTTGATCTCCTTGGGTGGATACATCGAGATGACCTTGCGAAGTTGGGTCTTGTTGTAGTTCATGTGGAAGGAGACCTCCTCGGGAGTACTGGTGTGTGTCATGTTTTCTACGCCCTCAAAGAATTCAAGGAGGCGGCCGAGGGGACGGCGAATGATGACGCGTATATAGGCATTCAAGCTATTGTCATATTGGGTTTTGGCGTGTTTGATCCATTTTTCAAGCACATGGAGCTTATTTGTGCGGAGGGTGTGATACATGTGATGCATGTTTTCTAGCAAAAATAAAAAGATGTTAAAAACCCCCCAAAAAATCACTAGATATTTATATACTTTACCAATATACATAATAGTCGCATTCAACTGCTCCTTATCATCACCAGTTTGATCACTCTCTTTTGCAATCGTATCTAAACTCGCCATCATTGTCTTTATGATTCTCTCATAGGCACCATTTACTGTCGCACGAGTCTCTGACTCGGGCTGTACATTCACCGCCGCCATTTCCATTCGCATGGCAAACAAGGGGAAAGTCCTAAAGAAGGAGAGGATACCTCTACGTTTCTTGGAAGAGACCTTGGTCTCCTCAACGATGCGGATCTGATCCGATATAAAGCTCTCGAACATCTTTGTGGTGCGCTGGGAGAGAGACTTACAGAGACGCATGGTGAATTCTTGATCGGATCCATCCCATTTCTCTTGCTGGAATTCGGTAGCGGAAAGGATACTGACGGCTTGGGTGGGATCGGATTTGATGCCGTATTCGAGCAAGGTGACAAGACTGGGTTCTAGTGTCTCAAAGATGATTTCCATCCACGATCTATAGATGCATATATAAGTATATAAAAGAGTCATCCCGTATATATGAATAACTCACAGAATCTTCTTTGATATCTTGACATCCCTAATTTTATCCCGACGACTATACAGATCCGATTTATTAGGCACTGCCGAATACACAACCCCTCTCTCCAAAAATGATTTCGGTCCCGAGGATGTCAACTCAAACAAATCGCTCATATAGTTCTGTTCCCTGCTTACCACCATGATGGTCTGTGACATCATGGTGGCAAATGCATCGTCTGCGGCCTTTTCATCTTCATCGACACTATTACGACCGCCGCTGCTGCTGGTGGGGGAACCCTCTACAGAGCCACGGAGCATGTGGCGGTAACGGTGAGGTCGGGAGTCGTCACCACGTAGTGTGGGTGCGTAGGCGAGTGCTCTTGCAGGACGTGATTCGTCTGGTTTGAAGACTTTTTGGGGAATATTAGATTAGATTATTTATTTATTTTTTGATTTTTTCCCTCCACAACAACTCTTTTCATAACTTTTTATTTTTTTTACCATATTCTAATTCATCCACATCCCTCTTTCGTAAAACAGCATAATAGGAACGTGCCGCATCAATCAGATCTGTTACATCGCGTTCATATAAAGGTGCCATTGCCTGTGCATAATACTATGATGACTTTTTTTTTTAGTTCCCCTAAAAAAAAATAGCCCATTTTTTTATATATACACATTTACCCTCTGTAATTCATTATACATTCTTGGCTCCATCTCCTTCTCCCATAAATTCAAGCCCTGGTACTTTATCAACTGATCCTCAATCGTATCATGTGGCACAGCCGTCAATGAACTTCCTTTTCGCGTCATTCTCGCATCCATCCATGTCTTTGCCTGATAATCAAACTGATCCTTCAAAAAGTTAAAGACCCGCTCACTAAACTTGTTTCCGTAGGCATTGTAGGCCTCGACGCGTTCCTGGACTGCTCTCATCTCGGAGAGCCCATCACCCAATTTGGATTTGAGTACCTTTTGAAGCATCTCGGCAGCTTCTTGGATACGGAGAACATTGTCTACCGTATCCATAGAGTCGTATTGGAGGCTATCGAGACATTTTCGAGGGATTGAAATCGCTGTCTGTAATATATATATAAATATCAAATTAAAATAAGTAAAAAAAAAAGGGGGAAACTTACCAAAAGTTCATCTAATTCTACTATAAGTGCCTGTTGATTTGAATTCAATATACCCAATGCTCTGTTTTGAGTCTCAATTTCACGTATGTCATCACCCATACTCTATTTCAAATCCATTTAAGGAAAATGAGATTTTGATATCTATCAATACACATTGTATTTCCTTACATTCAATTCAGCTCCATAAAGAGATAACCAACTCTCTGTTTTATCCAATTCAACCATGGATTTATCAATAT